>CAWUFW010008603.1:165000-592500 GCA_963921515.1 Calotriton arnoldi | reverse complement strand
AAACATACGGTGTACAGGCAAAGCAAAGTGCAAAGGAGGGTTGTGCAGGGGCTGCATGAGCAAGGGAAAGCATGGGCTTTACTGTAGGCCCCCGGAGGCGAGGGTGAGGAGGGATCTTGGGGCCTATTTGAGGCTCAAGGGTGAAGCACAGAATAAAAGGCAGGGGGTCACAAGGTTAAAGTCAGAGCAGGAGCCAAGAGGCCCTTAAGGCAGCCTCTTACATTCCAGTGATGTGAGTGTTCTGGAGCTGCGTCTCGTGCTCCGTGCTCGAAGAAAATGAAAGGACCAGAGGAGGGCCTGGAAGCCACACACGAGCCTCGGGGAGAAAGCAAAAGACTCTTACCTGACAGTGCTGTGGATGTTTTATATGTAGCTGCAACTTTGAGCTCGGCTCCATCATGATGTTGTTCTGCTTTGGGGAAATTAAAGTGTAAGCCCCAGCTTTTGCATTGACCCTTTTCACTCCCAATAAACTGCTCAGAGCTCCTTATTAACTGGCTGTGACCAAAAGGGTTGAACAGCTGTGTATCGGATTACCGTAAGACTGTCTACTTGTCCTTTGGACAAGTTAGAAATTAAAACCTCTTGCCCTTGTAAGAAATCTAGATGTCTCGGGCGTCGGGAGATAGGAATTCCCCACCCCTGCCAACTCCAGTGTGTGCAACAGTAGGGAAGGTGTTGGAATTAAATCCAACACCTTCTGCCCACTGCTGCACACCTTTTTCGTTGCAACGCCATGCGATGTAATGGCATGCGTTGTAACGGTTGCGTAGTAAAGGCTGTTTCCCCCATCCTATCTGCTTCTCTTAACACCTTAAGAACCATCAAAAGGTCCTTCCCTACATACCCATCAATTCGAGAAAAACAGTTATGGCATCTCTCATCTTATCCAAAATTGATTATTGCAATGGTCTATATATCAATCTACAGAATCAATGCATTAATAAACTACAGGTCCTCCTAAACTGTGCCTCCAGAGTACTCCTTGATCTCCCTAAACATCTGATGTCAATGAACTACATGGGGTTATCATCAGGAATCAAATTACATTTAAAACCCTCTGCCTCACGTTCAAGGCCCTTCACAGCTATGGTCCAGAATTCCTAAAAAAGCCATCTATTGGTACACCCTAAACAGGAACCTCAGATCTTTAGGAACTTATAAAGCGACCTCCTTCAGATTCAAGAAAACCAAATGGGTGGCAGCAGTTTTCTCACAGGAGCCACTAGACTCTGGAATACGCTGCCTCTCCACATCAGATCCACACCATCCTTACAAGTCTTCAGAAAACTTCTTAAAACCTGGCTCTTCAACAAATAACTGTTTCCTTTATTCATCTTCTATACTCTGCTCGGCTTTCAGCACCAAGACACCTTCAGGTATACGCCGCGCTTTATAAAACTCGTTAAAGTAACATAAAGGCACAGTGAGGTGCTGATACCACACGGCGTCACCAAGCGTCATGCAATATCAGATCCCTTCACACGGTTACCTGGTGAGGTGCTGATATCACACAGTACCACTGAGTGTCACACAGTATCGGATCCCTTCTCACGGTCACGGCTGCCGAGTGAGGTGCTGGTACCACACAGAATCGCACGGTACCACTGAGTGTCACACAGTATAGTATCTATTTTCACGGTCACCTGGTGAGGAGCTGATATCACATGATGCCACAGTGTCTAACACAATATTGGCTCCCTTTACACGTCCTCCAGTGAAGTGCTGATATCACACAGTACCAGATCCCTTCACACAGTCACCCAGTGAGGAGCTGATATCACACATAGGCACACTAGTAACTGGAAGCCCCAGCAGAGGGCAGGGGTCCAGCAAATTATTTGGTGGCCCTGTCAGCCCATGTTCATTCCAGCATGTGAAACTCCCCAGGATATCCATGGGCGCCTCACAAGAGGTGGTGAGATGAATTGCCTCGTCCTGTGCTCGAAAAGGTTTCAGAAGTTTCCAGCTCTGCATTAGCATCAGATGAGCTCTAAAAATACTTTTTTCTGTCACTAACAGTAAAGCCTGCACCCAGCTCTTCCTGCAGCTTGTGGTAAAGTCACACTGACAAGTCGCACACACATGAACATGTCACACTTTAAACCACCACAAGCGAGCACCGACCCGTGTGAAAGAGGAAGTTAGGCCCCACCGCATGTAGTGTAGCGATAAATCTACGGATGGCAAAAATAATGTGAATTAAAAGGAATAGTGCACTGACCCCTGTCCGGGCGCTATGATAGGAAGCAAGCAAATATTGATGTGAGCGCTTCAGACACGTAAAAATATGATGTGTGTCTTTAAATCAAGAAAATATAATGTAGGACAAGCAGAAGAAAAACGGAAAGAACACAGTTTCACAGCAGTTGCAACTTTGGAAGAGAGAGACCTAAATGTACATATATAAGATTCAGTCAGAAAAAATAAAAAAAATATATAAAACTACGTAGCTGAGGAATAAATCAGGAAACAGTTATCACAACTGGTGCATAATGAAGGCTGAGTCTACAAGTCCATAAAATGGTGAATTAAGGGCTGGATACCAGTACATTCGTGTGAGAAACAAGAACACGGAAAGCCGCCATTCGAAGGCATTCAGGGGCATATTTACAAGGTAAGTGGCGGAGCGTGGTGTTAGCCTTCCTGGCTAAATGCCTCACTCCACCACTTCCGAAATGCAGGGCTGCACCATATTTACAGGAATATGGTGCAGCCCTGAGTTTCCCCCTGCGCTGGCGCTACACTTAGCAGCCTAGCGCCAATGCAGGCACCCTTGAACCATAGTGCAAGGGTGTCTGTGTGCAGGGGAAGATTGTTTAAGTACAGGAATGGTCCCCCTTCCTGCACATAAACAATCTTGAAATACCGTTTTGCAACTTCTATGCGTGCGGCCTAATGCAGCACACACAGAAGTTAGAAAACGGCATTTTAAAAAATGATTGTTTATGTGCAAGAAGGGGGACCTTTCTGTACATAAACAATCAATGGTGTTTTGCTGTTTCTATATGTGCTGCACAACGCAGCACACATGAAAACAGCAAAAACGCCATGGTAAGGTCAGGTTTTCCCTGGTCTTAATTCTGGCGCTGCCTCCTATTTATGCCTCCCTTGTACATAGGGGGCAGCATCAAAATCAATGGGTGTTGCGGTGGAACGCCTACAGCAACACCCATTGCCCTCCCCTTTCACGCTAAGCATAGCATGAAAGGGGGCCTTATTTACATGGCAGCATTATGCCACATTGAGTGGCCTATCGTTGCCTTGTAAATAAGGCGAAGCCCCTATCGCCACAGGAACGTCGTAAAAAGTGACGTTCCCATGGCGATAGGGGCTTGTAAATATGCCCCTTATTGTGATGTTTACATAAATCACTGAGAATAAAGACACTCGTGCAAAGTAAAAGTACCTGTGTGAAGGGAAAAGAGCACAGCACACAGTAAAGTGAGCCCCGGTGCCATTGCACCTGCTGCAGTATTAACACACAAGTATTTGCCAGCACCGCATTAAAGCATATAAATAACTGGCCATGCGTATCCTTAAGGAACGAGGAAAGAACGAGATGTATGCTGGAACCGGCACTTTCTGGTTGTCTGAAGGGATGCCCCAGCCAGGCAGAACACACCGCTACTGTCCAGGGCAGGAGATTACACATACTGTACAACCCACGCCCACCCTTGGATAGCTTGGCACTGAGCCGTCAGGCTTATTCCAAAAGCAATGTGTAAAGCAAAGGTGCATTGCTCAATCATGATAAATACACAGCAGTCACAAATAACAGACTTCATACGGGATGTAGGTACATATTGTTTATAATCAACACACACATTAATCAATGCAGCATGAATGTCATGTATTTCTGGGCATAAATCATATTTGACGATCCTACAAGCAGTACGAGGCCCAATCATGTTGATAAGATATCGTTAATATGCACACAATGCACAATTCCTATTCTAAACCCCACAACACCCTTATAGGGTGCAACACGTTGTCAGCCCCAGGCCCACCCCGACAACAAAGCCGTAGCCACGGGGGCATTTGAGGGCCAGGTCAGCCCAAATTATTCTTTGGCCCCCCCAAATGACTGAAGCAGCTGCCACAGTATAGAGGTGCGAGAGTTCAGAAGGTAATTAAGGAATAAAAATGCCTTTACATTTTGGGGCATATTTACAAGCCCCTTGCGGCGCCGGTACGTCACTTTTTGTGACGCACTGGCGGCACATTTTGCTGCCCCATATTTACAAGTACAGGAAAAGCCACCCTGCGTGGCTTTTCCTGTCCTTGTATATACAACCCTTTTACACGCAGCACTTTGCGAGAAAGGGGCGTTCCATGGGTGCTGCTGTGGGTGTTCCCACACAACATCCATGGAACCCGACACATTCCCAGATTTACGAGAAATCGTAAACCTGGGAGTGTATCAGAATGCTACGCAGGTGCAACGAGGAGAAATGTTTTAATTTCTCCTCGTTGTTTTCCTCTTTGTATGCGTGCTGCACACATAGGAAGATGAAATCACCTCTCGTGATTGTTTTTGTGCAGGAAGGTGTCCCTTCCAGCTAGTGGCGTAGCAAGGTCAGGTGGTACCCGGTGCGGAAAATTTCTTGTCACCCCCGGCTTGACAAAATGGCAAAAATATGTGTTTAAGACACATATTTTTGCTATTTTGTCACCCCCCTCAATGATGACACCCGGGGCGGCCCGCACCCACCGCACCCCCTTTCTACGCCACGGCTTCCAGCATAAAAACAATCATCCCCGTGACGCAGGCACCCTAGCACCATGGTGCAAGGGTGCCTGCGTTGGCGCATGGCAGCTAATTGTATGCCAGCACAAGGGAGAGCAAAGGGATCCATCATATTGTTGTAGATATGCTTCGGAATGCCTGAGGCACCGCGCTGCATTAATTCCTTTTAAATAAGGCCCATAGTTTTTATCTTGAAACATTTGCTGCTTTTCCAAGGCAGGTCAAATGTCAGGCTGTCTTCTGAAAAATTGCTTTCTATTCTTTTCAGTGGAGATGGTGTTTACTTTCTTTTCTTAGAGTACAAAGTGAGAGGATTTTGTACAGCTCCCGCCTCCCAGCTGATCGCCCTCCACCCAACCCCTACTTAATGGCGGATGCTGTGCGTCAAGAAGAGTGAGACCTCTGATCTTCATGGTCAGTGTCACTGCTCTCCCCCACGCAGTTTCATCATTGAGGGACTGCCCTTGAGCCCGAGCTCCTTGCCAGGTAGGTGTTTGAGGCCCTCCTCCACCAGCAGGCTCCTGCCTGCGCATCATCCCTGGAGGTCTAATGGAAGAGCACCCTGCCCTTCTGCTATTCAGCTCTGTTCTGTGTCCTCTGTTCTCTTTTCTCTTTTGCCTCTTTTCTCTTTGCCTCTTTTTCTCTTTTGCCTCTTTTTTTCTCTTTTGCCTATTCCCTTTTGCCCTTTTCACTCCCTCCTCCCACGCTCCCCGCAGCTGCTGCCCCTGCGGCCCCTCCTCCCCCAGCGGGTCGCTCCTGCTCCCACCTCCCAGCTGATCGCCTTACCCCGACCCCTACTTAATGGCAGCCACTGCGCGGCTAGAAGAGCAAGACCTCTGACCTTCTTGGTCACTGTCACTGTTCTCCCCCACGCAGCCCCACAATTGAGCCCGATCTCCTTCCCAGGTAGGTATTCGAGGCCCTCCTCCACCCACAGGCTCCTGTCTGCACCCCATCCCTCGTGGTCTAGTGGAAGAGCACCCTGTTCTTCTGCTATTCCGTTCTGTTCTGTGTCCTCTGTTCTCTTTTCTCTTTTGCCTCTTTTTTTTCTTTTGCCTCTTTTCTCTTTGCCTCTTTCTCTTTTGCCTCTTTTTTCTCTTTTGCGTCTTTTTTTCTCTTTTGCCTCTTTTCCCTTTTGCCCTTTTCGCTCTCTCCTCCAACGCTCCCCGGCGCTGCTGCTCCTGTGGCCCCTCCTCCCCCCCAGCGGGTCGCTCCCGCCTCACAGCTGATCACACTCCCCCAACCCCTACTTAATGGCAGCCACTGCGCGGCAAAAAGACCAAGACCTCTGACCTTCGTGGTCAGTGTCACTGCTCTGCCCCGTGGAGCTCCACCATTGAGGGACTGCCCTTGAGCCCGAGCTTCTTGCCAGGTAGGGGTTTGAGGCCCTCCTCCACCCGCAGGCTCCTGCCTGCGCCTCATCCCTGGTGGTCTAGTGGAAGAGAACCTGCTCTTCCGCTATTCCACTCTGTTCTGTGTCCTCTGTTCTCTTTTGCCTCTTTTTTCTCCTTTGCCTCTTTTTTCTCTTTTGCCTCTTTTGCCTTTTGCCCTTTTCGCTCCCTACTCCCGCGCTCCCCGCCGCTGCTGCCCCTGCGGCCCGTCCCCCCCAGAGGGTCTCTCCCTCCTCCCAGCTGATCGCCCTCCCCCACCCCCTACTTAATGGCAGGCGCTGAGCGGCAGGGCAGTGGACACGCCAAATGCAAGCCCGTCTGTGCCTGTCCGTGACCCAACTGCGACCAGTGCCAGGGACCCTGGTCCCCCGACTCCTCGCCACTACGACCCCAGCACTCTCCACGCTCTCAATCCCGGACACAACAACTGCCAGCTCTCGATGCCGAGCAACACCCAAGGCCTGATCTCCTGCCGACATTGCCGCCACACCTTCACCCACCTCGAAACCCCAGCCGCAGCCCCCAGCCCACCGGACGCCAGTGCACACAAGCCAATTAACTGCATCCTCCTCAGCGTGCGCTCCCTGCACAGACACGCCATAGAAATCTGGGAGCTCCTCAACACTCACACGCCTGATGATGTCTTCCTCACAGAGACCTGGACCCACGTCAGCTCCAGACCGAACATCGCAACTGCCATTCCAGACGGATAGAAGATTCTGAGGAAAGACCGCCCAACCCACCCAGGAGGAGGCCTCGCCATTATCCACAAAAGCTCCCTCCACACGACAACCACCGACTCGGACGACGCCTTGCCCCCCATGGAGCACATCCACTTCCAGATCCAGACCAACCCCAGAATGACGCTCCGCGGAACTCTTGTCTACAGACCACCCGGCCCCGTGCCCTGTTCACCAACGTCATCGCCGACCTCATTATACCCCACACCCTCACCTCCACAAACTGCATACTACTCAGAGACCTAAACTTCCACCTGGACAACCACAATGACTCAAACACCACCGCCCTCCTAGAAAACCTCACCAACATAGAGCTGAAGCAACTTGTCTCTGCCCCCACTCACACAGCAGGGGACACACTCGACCACCTTTTCGCAGGAGGAAACAGCATCTTCTTCAGCCACACCACGGAGCAGCTCTGGACTGACCACCACTGCATCCATTTCTCTTTTAGAAAACCCACCGCTCACAAGCATGCATGCCGCCCCCCACGCAGAATCTGGAACAAAGTCTCAGAAGAACACCTCACCTTCGCCCTCACCTGCACTCCACCCCAATGGATCGCCAACTACGCTAACACACTCGCACCCCTCCAGAAGACTACAAGACGACACAACAAGAAAGAAAACTGGTTCACCACGGCACTCCAAGAATAAAAGCGCTCCTGCTGATGACTGGAAAAGACATGGAGAAACAGCAAAACTCCGGAAACACACACAGCCTACAAAACAGCCACCACGGCACACCACCAACTAATCAAAGCCACAAAGAATTTCCTCCAAGACAGAATCCTCTCCAATGCCCACAACTCCAAGGAACTCTTCTCCATCATACAGGAATTTTCCAATCCCAACAGCGAAACAGCAGACGCCCCTCCCTCCCAAGACCTCTGCAACAGACTCAGCTTTTTCTTTCACCTCAAGATCAAGACGCTCTACGACAACTTCAACGACCAAGACCTCTGCACCGCACCAACCCCTGCCCACAGTGACAGCACCTAACAGACCCTACTTACTTGGACCCCACTCACGACAGAAGACACCCTAAAGACCATGAAGAGCATCCACTCCAGAGCACCTTCAGACCCCTGCTTCCAACACATCTTCCACAGGGCCGCCACAGCCATCGCACGCAAGCTATGTCGAACCATTAACTGCTCCCTCGAGACCGCCACATTCCCCGACAACTGGAAGCGCGCCAAAGTCAACCCCCTCCTAAATAAACCCTCTGCGGACCCGATGGACCTCAAGAATTTTAGGCCCATCTCGCTGCTTCCTTTCGCAGCCAAGGTCATCGAAAACGCCGTCAACACACAGCTAGCTTACTTCATTGAAGCCAAAAACATCCTAGACACCTTCCAATTCGGATTCAGCAGCAACCACAGCACCAAGACCGCCATCCTCGCAGCCACAGACGACATCTGCGCCCTCCTCGACCAAGGCCAAATGGCAGCCCTCATCCTCCTAGACCTATCAGCAGCCTTCAACACCTTCTCCCACTGTACACTAGCCACCAGACTCCACAACGCCAGCATCCAAGGAAAGGCCCTAGACTGGATACGCTCATTCCGCACTGGCGGAACACAGAAAATGAGACTCCTGCCCTTCCTCTCAGAACTGACAGAGACCATATGCGGAGTACCCAAAGGGTCCTCCCTCAGCCTCACACTCTTCAACGTCTACATGGCCCCCCTCGCAACCATCGCCAGTAACCATGGGATCAACATCGTTCCCTATGCCTATGATGCCCAACTAATCCTCTTCCTCACCAAGGAACCCAACATCACCAGGCACAACTTCCATGAAGGGATGAAAGCCGTCGTAACTTGGATGAAGAATAGCTGCCTGAAACTCAACTCAGAGAAAACAGAATTCCTCATCCTCTACTCTACCCCCTCCACATGGGACGGCACCTGGTGGCCCCCTGCCCTCAGAAACCCACCCACCCCAAAAGACCATGCACGTAACCTCAGCATCATACTGTACTCATCGCTCACTATGAATCGCCAGATCAACGCCATCTCCTCCTCTTGCTTCAACACCCTCTGCATACTACGTAAAACATTCAAATGAATACCCCCGCCCCCCCCCCCAGACTCCAGGAAAACGGTCACTCACACCCTCATCACCAGCAGACTGGACTATGGCAACACCCTATATGCCAAAATCAACAAAAAACTCCTACGCAAACTCCAGACCGTCCAGAACGCCGCAGCCAGACTAATCCTCGATATCCCAAGGCACAACCACATCACCCAACACCTCTGTGACCTCCACTGGCTCCCCATCGAAAGAAGAATAACTTTCAAGCTGCTCACGCATGCCTACAAGGCCCTCCACAACATAAGACCACAATACCTCAACAACCGCCTCTCCTTCCATGCCCCCAAGAGAAACCTCCGCTCAACCAATCTCTCCCTAGCCTCCATCCCACGCTTCTACAGGAACAGAACGGGTGGAAGGTCCTTCTCCTACCTCGCAGCCAAGACATGGACCGATCTCCCCTTTCACCTCCGGCGAAGCCAGACACTGCACCAATTCAGGAAAGACCTCAAGACGTCCGTGAATGTAAAATCAAGCCTTCATCAAAGTAGTGACCGAGGCTGCAAGGAGATTCCACCCAATTGTGGCAGATGTAATAATGTAACCATACACCCACCAGGCTTGATTTTACATTCACAGACTTATTACTGACTCGTGGTCAGTGGTATATCTCTCCTTTTTCTCTCATCCTTTGTATACTCACATTTGTATTGATTTAGTTCTCCTTTTTTGACTTAGAATGACACAAATATCTAGGACGTATTTCTATATATGTTCAGAATGTTAATATATGCATTTACAGCAAACTGTAATCCAGTCACCGTTTGTATACAAACAGCAACAAACATGTATTACATCTATATTTCCAGCCTTGAAAAAGTCTTAAAAAAGACGAAACACGTGTTGGCTGATCTCTTGCTGGAAGTTTCAATATGCAGAATAAATCAACAGTAAAAACTTGTAGATGCATTTGGATTTTATTACTGTCGTTTATGGAAAAAAGTATCTGTGTGTTCCATTGCTAGGATTGACAACGCATATTGAATATTGTGTTCATGCTTATGAATATCCATTACTGTTATGGCTATAAAAACTGTTTAGGAGGGTGCTGGATGCAGTGTTATTGAATGTAGACTTTAATGTTACTTTAGAGTACTCTGGGGCATGTACAGAGTTTACATGAAAATTGTCTTAACTCTTAGGTCACTAATGGTTCATGTTTAAAAACTATGACTTTAAATAGGTACCTCTCAGTGCAGTGCTATAATATGACATATTAATGGCAAAGCTTCCACATGTTCGAGAAATGAACTTATTTGAATTTCAAAGAGACGTTATATTTCACAAGATGTTTGCTGTATAATTTACACTGCAAACATTTTCAGGGCTCGGCTCGTGCACAGGCTCTAAGATTTGAGTCAGACCCTTGGCTCAGATCCAGCTCGGCTCTCCCTGTTAGTTTGTTGGCTCTATATAAAACAAGTAAGAAAGTGGAAAGAAAGGTGCTCCATGAGCACAATGTAACGTAAAATGCACTCTTATGTGTGCACGTAAGACAACCACTGCGTGAAGTATAAACACTCATCCTTCACATACCAGATTGCCCCTCATGGGCAGGACACAAGTCCTAAAAGAAGAACTGGGGGGACTAAGCAAGTAAGGCAGTAAGCATGTGATATCATGGCATGTGGCATCACAGAGCGTGACTTCATGGCGTGTGCACGTGGCATCATAAGAAGTGGTATCACAACCCATGACCTCTCAAAAAGTGACATTAAAAGAAGTGACAACAGATCTTATGACCTCACACATATGTTTAGCTGGACTATCATGAGTAAGTTTGAGAGCATTGCAATATTTAACAAATGAGATTTTGCATCAGGGTTGTGCCAAAAAAGTGACCCAAGCTCGACTCAAAATCTGGGCTCAACTTATATATTTATTTATTAAAACTCAGGGCCAGATGTACGACCCTTTTTTGTGGTTCTCCTGTTTGCGGCCTCAAAAAAGGGTAATAGCATGTACAAATGCTATTTTGCGAGTCCCTGACTCGCAAAATAGCATTTGCGTCCCTTCCTAATAGCGAGTCAACATGCTATGTACTAGTGCTTTGCGACCGCATTTGCGGCCGCAAAACACTCGCAGTTTACCACCTACTTCAAGTAGGTGGTAAACCACTCGCAAAGGGGAAGGGGTCCCCAGGGGACCCCTTCCCCTTTGTGAGTATGTTGGAAAATATTTTTTAAGAGCAGGCAGTGGTCCCAGAGACCACTGCCTGCCCTTAAAAAATGAAACTGAAAGGTTTAATTTTTCTTTTTTTAAATGCATCCCGTTTTCCTTTAAGGAAAACGGGCTGCATTTTTTTTTTAAAAAGCTGCTTTATTAAAAAGCAGTCCCAGACATGGTGGTCTGCTGAGCCCAGCAGGCCACCATCCCTGGGAGGGCTGGCATTCCCAATGGGCTCGCAAATTGCTAGAGGCTCATTAATATTAATGAGCCTCGCATTTTGCAACCCCATTGGGAATCACAAACAGTGTGAAATACACTGTTGTACATCGGAAATTGCACCTCGCAAATTGCGACTCACAAAAGAGTCGCGATTTGCAATGCGCAATTTTCTTGGTGGTACATCTGGCCCTCAGACACAAAGAAATTGGCAGCAAAGAGAAACCTGGTAGCAAATCTGTTTAAAATATCTTTTGGGATTAGGGGACCAGCTGTAGAGATCGTTGTGTGCCAGCTAAGTCTCAGGAAATAATAATAATGGTAAGATAGCTCTGGAGGTTAACGTAATTGCTGGAGAGATCTGTGGGTTGTGTAGTCCCACTTTTGAATCGAAGTAACATAGATAGTTACTATGTCTCCTGCAAAGCACATTATGTAACACACAGATGACAGATTTTATGGGTTACTGCTTTTAAGAAAGAGATACATTTGCTACTTGCAGTTCATAAATTGTAATCCTTCTAATATAGCTCAGTGAGGAATGAAGGACATGTGACTCCTACACCTTGTAACTCTCACTGTCCTATGTAACACATCCTTTATATTGATGTACACAAGTATGCTTTATTGTCAATGTATAATGACATCCTGCAAAGGAAAGAGTAGCACGATAGCACTTTGAAGGAAATACAACAACATAGTGGTATTTAACCCGTTCCGTGCTTATGACGGAACCGCGCCGTCATGAGCCACGGGCGGCGTGTGCTCATGACGGCGTGGTTCCGTCATGCGGCTGCCGCTCCGCCCACGCGGCATTAATTCCCCGCGTGTGCGGGCGAATTAATGAGCGGGCGGGGCCGTGACGGAACCACGCCGTCATGAGCACATGCCGCCCGTGGCTCATGACGGCGTGGTTCCGTCACGAGCATGGTGGCGCCGCGCTCACCCCCCGCACCCCCAGCACCGCGGCGGAATTACCGCCGCGGCCAAGGGGTTAAATAGCTATTTGTGTAAATATTGGGATAGACCAACACATCTGCCATACTTACAGTGTTTGCATATCTCTTATATAAAGGGACTGATCAAAGTCAAAAGCATGCCTCTTTCAAATACCTGTGAAGTGATAAGCTTTGTGCCCTTCGTTCCCCTCCATTGCATCTAGGAGTGAGGCTCCCAATAGCTCCCAGCCAGGAAACTCCAACAAAAAGAGGCCTGATGGTCCCTTAACTGTGGCCTTTGTTATGGGCCCAGCTGGAATCTGATAAGCCCCCTCCCCGCCTGCAAGTTGCTGCTCGGAATGAATAGCAGACAACGTGCAGGCGATGCTGAATGTGTCTGAAAATTATACCAGGACAAGTTTGAAAAGAGTAAGTAAATGCTGTCTGTCCGTGTGTACCCTCGACTTGTGCCCTGCCTGTGGCTTCAGACACAAACATGTGTGTACTTAATGTGGTATGTGCAGACTGACCCCACAAGGACATTTGCAGCTCACTCTATGCGAAAAACATTTTTAAACATGTTAAGTAATGATATATGTCCAGTAGTTTAGAGAGTTTTGTGACAGGCAGACACTTTCTCGCGGTTGTGTACCCACTTGATCAAATTCACCCCCAGTCAAGAGATCTGGGTTAAATCTATCATTCTTTTGCTCACTACGCCATCCCAGTTTGGACCCAGCCATATGCAAATCAGTCTTGACCCTGTTCCTCACGAGAACAGTCCAGCCCGAACTGTCTCGCATCATAGCCGACGACGCATCTAAAGTACTTTGTAGTGGTTCGGACCTGGACCCTATAGGCGGCCCACGCTCCATCGCGGTCGGCCTAAACTTTTGATTTTGTCCCAATTAAGTGCAACCAGATACCCCCGGTTGGCACTTTCTTTTTTTAAGCACTATATCACAAGATATTCTTTGAAAATTCATAACTCCAGTTCTACTTATTGGATTTTTGTCCTTTTTGTCTTGTTTTGTTCATTAAATTAAGTTCTAATTTTCCTAACCAGGTGTGGTGTTTTCAGTGTTTTACTGTTTGAAGTGTTGCTCAAATACTTAACACATTGCCTCTTAAAGCCTGACTGCTCTGTGCAACGCTATCAGAGGGTGAGAACAGGTTAATTTAAGGTGTGTTTGTAACTTACCCCTACTAGGATTGTTGTTCCTGCATGGACAGGGTGCATACCTCTTCCAACCAGATACCTAATTTCTAACACTTGTGTAACTTACTATTGTGCTGTTGTTCTCTATATATGTTTAATCACTGCAGACTACAGATGAACACACCTTTTAAATGCACCAGGGTAAGACCAACACCAACCACAGCTGTGAATAGCTCTCACTTGCTTCACTAATGCATTTATCTTATCACTTCTATTCCATTTGCAAATGTTGTGCAGGTTCTTTTCCTGTCAAACCTTGTTACTTTGTCTTTAGGAACTAACAGCGTAACCCCTTCGCTGCTAGGCCTCCCTCCCCATGCTAAGCCTTTTTTTTGTAGCTATTTGGGGTTGTCCACGCTTAGGCCCCCATAACATTGTGGCCACATAAGGTATCCACACCAAATTTGTGTCTAAAATCCTGAGGATTTTAAAGGTACCTAGGGTTTGTGGATTCCTTTGGAGGGGATCGAGAAACTAGCAAAAATACAGCTACATTTGGGGGTTTGGGGGAAAAAATGGAAAAGGTGCTGCAGATGAAAGTGTCTGGTTTCTTGTCCTGCAAATAGCATCAACGAACAGTTTGCAGTGCTAAATTACCATCTTTCCAGCTTTCAGGAATAAGAAAACCATATCTTTCAACGCAGTTTTGAATTTTACTGGGAGAAAGACCATTTTTTAAATTTATTTTTGTGCTTTCAACCTCCTTACAGTTAGTGGTGGAAACAGGTGTAAAACCCATGGTGGGTCCCGGAAAGCTATACATTTCTGAAAAGTAGACAAAATTCTGAATTTATCAAGGGGTCATTTGTGTACATCTTACAAGGTTTTCCTATAAAAAGTAACAATTAAAATAAAAATAAATATTGAAATTGAGTTGAAAAAACTGCCATTTGTGTCTACATTTTCAACTGAAACTTCTTCTAAGTATGGCAGATTTTCAAAAGCAATATACTGTTACGTTTGCTGGACCCTTCTGGTTGTGGAGATATATAAGGCTTATATGCTCTCCAAGAACCCGAGGTACTCAGAGGCAACAACTGAGCTGCACCTTGCAATGGCTTTTCATTGTGTACCGGGTATTCAGCAATTAATTTGGTAAAATATAAGGAGTGAAAAATAGGTATCAAGGAAACCTATGCATTTCCTGAATGGGCACAAGATATGGAGTTTACAAGCAGTGGCTATTTTCACATCTCTGAATTTGTGGGTACCCATACTAGCATGTGAATTAGAGGGCATTTCTCAAATAACTACTTTCTTACACACTGTCTTACATTTGGTAGGCGCAAATGTAGAGAAAGATAATTGGTCATAACACTATTCTGTGTTCCCCTAAGTCTCCCTATAAAAAATGCTACCACACTTGTGTGGGTAGGCCTACTGCCTGCAACAGGAAAAGGCCCAAAACACAAAGTGGACAAATCACATTTTTCCACTGATAACTGACTCTTTTATTTGCAATGTGCCTAGCTGTGGATTTTGGACCATAGCTCTGCCGGCACCTAGGGAAACCTGGCAAACCTGTACATTTTTGAAAACTAGATAACCAGGGGAATCCAGGATAGGGGGACTTGTGTCACTTTCACCAGTTTGTGTTAACCAGAATTCCTTGCAAACCTGAAATGTTGTCCAAAAAAGACACATTTTCCTCATATTGCTGTGATGGAAAGTTCTTAAATATGAGGGGAACCACAATGTTCCTTCCCCCAAGTCTCCCGATACAAATGCTACCTCACTTGTGTGGGTAGGCCTAGTACCCGCAACAGGAAATGGCCAGAAATGCAATGTGGAAACACCACATTTTTACAGTGAAAACTGACCCTTTTTTTCCAATGTGGGTAGGTCTACATTACTTTAGACCATAAAGGTAACAATCAGTAATACAATACAAATACATCACATTTTTATAGTGGTTTAGCAGTATTTTGTTAAAATAATTTACAACTCATTAGATAGAAGCATAGAAATGGTAAATAAAACAATAAAACAATTACAATTCAACTTTAAAAAGTGATGTCAAAGTGGCCTGGACCCGGAAAAATAATCAACTAGGACTGGGTTATGACTGAAGGGGCAAGTGGGAGAAGATTTTTCACTGTATTGGCCAGATACTCTCTAGATACTTAGCAATAGAAAAAACAATGACCGGGGACATATCTGCTCTACATATTCTCAGGGCTATCCTGTGCTGGCGAACACCGAGAAGACAACATAAGGAATAATCCAACGCTTCCGCTGCTTGTGGTAGTTAGGACAAAGGAACAATAAATGATCGTCTGGTTAATGACTGCCTCTGCAAGCAAGACAAATTTTGCTACCTCCATGGCTATCTCTCCATTTGGCAGTAAATGTAGCAAGTGGGAGTGTGTCCAACCTAAACCTTATATAGAGGGCTTTTGTGAATGGAGGATCAATATCGTCCATGCAATTTTTGAAGGAGGAAAGTGGCTTGACCTCTAAAAAGCGTTCGGTCGTGTGCCCCAAACCTGACTGTTTGGAGACTTTTACTTCCTCGTGCTCCCAATAGGTGTGCTTCAATTTTTTTGATACTGATGGCGTGATTGTGTTTGGATCAAACCAGTACTCTTGCCGACCCATTAAAAAAGTGACTGCTTTACAAAATCCAGCCACAGTAGCATCACCCCTCCCTGTGACCTGTCCAAAACGTCACTTAGGCACACCCTATAGTGCTTCAACTCAGGAGTAGATCAAACTCACAGCCAG
This sequence comes from Calotriton arnoldi, assembly GCA_963921515.1. NCBI lineage: Eukaryota > Metazoa > Chordata > Amphibia > Caudata > Salamandridae > Calotriton > Calotriton arnoldi. The sequence continues at coordinate 576,251 of CAWUFW010008603.1, read as the reverse complement.
CATAAAATCAGATTCAGACGAACTAGGGGGGCTATGGGCCCAATACCTTGGTCTTGTTTGAAGACTAATGGAGAGAGTTTGGGGGAGTTTAATTGGAGTTTTGTTCTTGGCTACTTCCAGGGCGTTTAGGTTACCACAGCCCCACAGTTCTGCTCCGTAGGCTGCAGCTGCTACGGCTTGGACCCTCCAAACTTCAGGAAGAGGGGAGATTGGATGAAGGGAAGTGTTATTCACATATTTTAAAATAGTGGCCGCCCTATGGTTAAGTATGAGGGTGCTTTTAGTAACCTGGTTAACCCTGATATTGGCACTAGATAAACAAGGTAATCAAAATCAAGCACTCTATCTAGCTCCTCCCCTTATAGGGTCAGTGCTCCTCTAAATCCTCTGTGGGGGTGAATGGCCCTGAAATGTGTTTTACTTGAGTTGATTACTAAGCCATGATCCAGACAAAATTAATTAAAACTTTTTCAGAAGAGTCTCAAGGCCTTTGGGAGTTGCAGATACTAACAAGGTATCGTCTACGGACAATAAAGTTGGTATTTTAGTTCCTTCGAGTACTGGGGAGTCATTGTCGCAGCCCGAACATTAATCAATATAGCCATTGATGAACAACAAAAACAATGTAGGGGCAAAAACGCCTGACTCTTGTTGACCCTGAAAGAATTGGTAATTTCCCCGTTAACACCCCAGCGGATTTGTGCAAAGTTATCACAGTGGAGTTGAATGATAATGTCAAAAAGAGAACCAGGAAGCCCTAGGTCTTTGAGTGTATGCCATAAGTTGCCTCTAGGGACCATGTCAAATGCCACCTTGAGATCAACAAAAGCGATATAGAGGCTGCCCCTTTTTCGGCCAACCTCTTTCTATCTGATTAACTGGAACCTGAAAACTTGGTGTACCGTACTATTTTTGGAGTGGAATCCGGCTTGAAACTTTGTCAAAATGTCATTTTCATCTATCTAAAAATGTAAGCGATCAAGTGTTAGTTTATAAACATGTTTTTGTCTCAAATCAATGAGACTGATTGGCTGGTAGTTCGCTGGGTCTGAATTTTAATTATTTAATTATTTCTTAAATATAGGAATGATATCTGCACCTTTCCTTTTTTTATATATATATTTTTTATTGCACAGTATTTCATATACATACATATATTATAGAATTCATCACAGCCATTGGGTCCTTAAGTGTTGTCGTGGCATCTAAAAGTGTGATAACCCTCCTTATATGGTCAATGGTCCCCTGTCCTGGAATGAATCCATGCTGGCGGTTTGAGATTACCTTGTGGATAATTGGCGCTATACGGGAGGCCAGAATTTTGGAATAGATCTTACTATCACTATTGATCAAAGTTATCGGGCGATATGAGCTGGGATCCATTGCTGGCTTATGTTTTTTTAAGAAAGATGACTATTTTTGTTGAGGACCAGGAGTTCGGAGGGCTACCCCCCTTAAACACAAACAGCTGAGTCATGCATTCTTTAAGTTACTGTGAGAATTTTTTAATAAAATTCAGCAGGTATGCTTTTCATGCCTGTAGCCTTGCCATTAGGAAGGCTATTAATGCATAGTAATATTTCTATCTATTGTGGGAGATCATCTAGCTCCCGGGATTGAGTCCAGATATTCCTTGATCTCTCTAGGGTTCCCCTTTAAATCATCTTGATATAGGTTTTGATAGTACTGATAAAATGTGTGTTGAATAGTATCTGCATAGGTAACTAGCCCCCTGGTTGGATCCTGAATCTCCCGTATTAGGTTTTGCGTCGCTTTTTGCCTAGCTCTCATTGCCAAATGGTGCCCTATCTGTTCACTGCATTCATATGCTTTCTCTCTCCAAACAGTAAGTCTATCTGCTGCATTTTTAGCTATTATTCCCAGGATAGAGGATTTTGCTACTGCCACCTGTGCCTGAGCTTCCTCCAAGTCCCCACCCTGTTGTAGAGTTTTAACCAAATCCTCCTCTGCTTGAGCCAGCCTGATTTGTAGATCGAATATTTGCTGCCGGCTTTTTTTAAATTAAGGTTCAGAGAGCATCTGAGAGTATCCCCGTGTATGCCCGCTTTCAATGAGTCCCATACAATATCTATTTCAGCACTCCCTATATTTTCTTTCAGGAATAGCGGGATCCTGTTCCTCATATGATTACATTACTCTTCATTACCTAGGAAGGCTCGCTCAAAGCTCAAGATTGTTTCCTTGTGTTTAAAGCCATTTCCCTTGATCTCAACCACTAAGGGGTTGTGGTCTGAAAGTATACGTGGGGCATTCTCTATCATGCACTCATGAAGCAGGGAATAGGAGACTAACATGATCGAACTTTCAATGGACCTTTGACGATGCCCCCTGGGCGGATACCAAAACTGTTTGTACTTACCTCGGTGCACGAGCAACCTTGGCCGATGCCCGGTGGAGCTGTCATATGCAGCAATAGAGAAGTCTCGCCCTGGTTTAAGTCCCTGGGCCGTCACCTACCCAGCCGGTCATCTGACATTGCTTTCCTCGTTTCCCCGTTGTTTCCTTCCCTCCCCCTCCTCCTCCCTCAGTGATTCTTTGATTTAATTGATGTAACTATGTAACCTGTAACTCGCTGATCCTCATGTAAAGCGCTCTGATACCTCCGGGTCTAGCCAGCGCTGTATAAAACTTTTCAAATGAATACATAAATAAATAAACCTAAAATCAAGTCAGGCATACATTTTATGTGGTATGGAAAGAACGTAAAGCCAGGATCCGAGGAATTTTGCTAGTTCCAGACACTGCTTAGCCCATGATCTTTACATGATGCCCTTAATGCCAGAAACACTTTAGGTTTCCTGCCAGTATATGTCCAGTTTGTTTCAGAGCTCAATTTCTTATTAGCAGGTATGTTTATATTAAAATCTCCACAAAGAACGACAGGGAGAGGCCAGGCAACAAGTTCACTGTTTACCTGCTCAAACACTCCTGGATCGTCCAGGATACTGCCATAGATCGAGCAGATAGTAAAGGATTCTTCAGTACTTTTCCGACATTCCGTTATAACCCATCGGCCTAATTGGTCGGCTAATGTTCGGATTGATTGCAGATTAGTATTGCGTGTCCGAATCGTCACCCCTTGTGTCTGATTGTTCTGTGTCGTCCCCCCAACCAACATGTATCCTAGTGAATTCAAAAGATGCAGTTGGGCTTCTTCTATATGAGTCTCCTGTACACATGATATCCACATTCAGTAGACGTAACCCTACCGCAGTATTTTATCTTTTCCTAGAGTCATTAAGGCCAATGCTGTTAATAGTGGCAATACTGATTTTACCCATCACTTAGAGGGTAAAGGTATCTAGACCATTCCTTACACCGAATATGCTTAAGGAAAAAAGAAGGATAGCAAAGAAAGCGGAGAAAAACCAGAAATAAAAAAGCATTCTTATAGGACACCTCTCCCACCTCACAGGCCCCCAAGACCCTCCTCCATCCGCCCCTACCCCCCACCCGCCTCCCACCACCTATATCTGAGGTGACCTGGCTTGGTCCGAGCCAGGATGATGTCATCCAAGTAATTGCATCCTCACCACTTCCCCAATCTTTCCCACCTGCCACTCCCAAAACAATATAGCACTTATTTCACTTATTTGCCGAGCTACCACAAGTCATATTGAGTACACCACAATATTTAGACCCCAACATATTGATACACCACCACAATCATAAACCAAAGTGCCATAGTACTCGATTATGTGACCTATTAGACCCCGTTCTCGGATCTACCAGAAATCTCCTTTAGATATGATTGGGCTTGGATTTCTGAAATAAAGCGTGTTACTCCCCTGAAGACAACTTTTAATCGGGCTGGATTCTGAAGGTAGACTTCTGAACCCAGCTGTTGGAAAGGGGAAAAAAGCTGCCTAAGTCTCCACCTCCGCTCAACGTTGGCATGTGCGAAATCCGGCCTGGTGAAAAAGGTCATTCCTTCATGCTCCTTCTTGGCTGTAGGTTGAGCTAGGTCATAGAGAGCCTGTTGTAACAGAAAATGTCCAAAATATGACAACATTGCCCACGGCCTTTCAGGGGTATTCAAAGAATGCTTTAGGGGCGTTAAAGGAAACCTGGGGGCTCTCTGAATTTCCTTGTACCAGTCCCAAGTGCTCAGTTCCGGAAAGACACCTCTCAGTAGAGAAATCATGTATTTCCTGGGGTCGTTGCCTTTGGCCCCCTCTGGGATTAAAAAAAAACGAAGATTGTTACCTATTTTCTTGATCTTCCATTTTCCACATCATGTATTTAACAATCCCTTCATGCGCATCGCTCAGTGTCTTTAGGAAAACTTTTTTTTCCAGGTTTTTGGTATGGACTTCTACAGAAGCCATTCTTTCGGCTATTTCCACACATGGTCTGCCTACTTTCCTGACTGCCCCTGCAGTTTTTTTGCAGCCAAAAGAGCTCTCCGATTGTCCATCATCACTTCCTCCTTGAAGCTCTTGATCAATTGCAATACCATTGACAGGGAGGGATCGTTCTGCTTCCCAATCTCTGAGACCTCTCCATTGTTTGCCATGGTGAGATTTCCTTCAGATCTGACTGTTTGATTTCTTAGAGTAGTTAGCTGTGAGGCCGAATAGTCCCATTTCAGATCTCTGATACTGCCACTGTCGGAGGTCTCACGTAGGCCTTTCCTCCTCTTTTTTTGTTAGAGATTTCTTTTGTCCTTGTGCCTTTAATGAGTATTCCAGCCCAGAACTGCTGTTCCAATTAGATCCTTCTCCCTCATCAGGTGTTGATATGCTCATGTCCGAGATTTCTGACTCATCTGTCAGAGAGTAGAACTTTTCATGCATGTCAGGAGATCTAGCACGTAGTGATGGGGTGTTTGCTGCTTTATTCCTGACATCCATATCCCCATGATGGCTCCTGTTTTTGGTTACTGCCTGACTGGTTTTAGTTATTTTGTCACCGTTTGTGAGGTCTTGACCGGAATCTGTATGGAGAGAATCTCCCGCATCCAAGGCATGCTCTGCGCCGGGGTTTGCCATTAGGTTGGGTGTGGCTTCCACTGCGGGGGTTGATGTGATACCGGCAACAGTTTGCTCCTCATTTCTCTTCTCCTGACCTTCCGTCACTTGCAAACCCACCCCAGTTGAACCGCAGAGTTTAGTAATCAGCGGCTGACAATCTTCTACATAACGGGGTTTTTTCTGTGGTGCTTTCTTGATGGTTTCAGTTTTGTCCACTTTTTCCCCCCTGCTGATGCGCCCTTCGATTTTTTTTGCTGCCGGTGCGATTTTCTAGGGGGTTTCTATCCGTATGGGGGCCTGTACAGCTGCCGTTGTAATGGCCATAGCAGGTTGCATGCCCCTAATTTTTGCAGCTTTCCCACTGCGTCCTGTCATACCTGACTGTGAGGAATACTGCCGTGACGGTGAGGATCTGGCCAGAAGTTTTTTTTGCCGGCAGCGCTGGTTACCTAGTACAGCAGGGCCAGATGAGACCAGCAGTTCTTGGATCAACTTGAATCAGTGCCGCAGGCTGAGCGAGAGCATCGAGATCGCTTGGGGGAACAGCTGATCCATGACAAGCCGCCGCAGGCAGAGGGACGTAGCGGATGCCTGAGTGATTAGTTCAGATGCCGGGAGCTGCCTCGTGCTGCTCGTCCCAGAGATTCCCCGCAAACGGAGGCTATGTCGGTGTGCCTCTCCAATCTCGACTTTCAGGTAACATAGCAGTAACATCCTAGCATGGCATCGGGTTAGATATTTGGTGGCTGGGCGTCTGACTGGAGGAGCGTCTCGAGTGAAGTGTTACTCAAACGCCATCTTGCCTCTTGACGGCACAACTATAATTCCTATTGTTTTTTTTTTTTAATCTCCGCACCTTTCCATTATGTAGGTATATCTGTGCCTGCCAAAATGGTGTAAGCAATGCAAGTAAGGTAGGGTGCCCAAATGACTGGTTCAAAAAACTTCTGCAAGCTAATGGCTAGGCTGATTTCTGCCAGGGCTAAGAACCCTTCAACATTGGGGAGATCGGGTTTAAAGGAAAACAAACAAGGTTTTGTAGCCAGCATTGGACAGATTTGTCAGGAATCCAGGAGTTAGGAAGAGCGGGAGAGTGACTATATAAAGATTTAAAGTGATCTACCAAGTTATGCGGGAGAATAAGAGATACAGGGTTCATCCTGGTTGTCTTGGCACCATGTGAAATTACGTGCCAAAAAGCTGGCTGATTCCCTGTGCTCACCACGTTCAAAATATCACTCCAAATGGCTGTATCCCAAGTGTATTTTGCTTACCTTATCAATTATACCACAGAGGGTAAGAAGCAAGGGGAAATGATCACTCTCAAACCTAGGTAGAACTTCCATATCGATGACATTTTCACAGGATTAAAGATCCACAAGAAAATAATCGATGCAGCTCTGGTGAGAGTTTTTTTTAAAGGTAGAACACCTCTCTTCGTCAGATTTGGTTCTAGCATCAGATGGCAACACATGCAGAGATTCCTGTGGAAGAGCCACATAACTGGGACCTGAGATTTGAGGAATACCCCAAAATTGGTTTTCATCACCAGTTATTTTCTTTGGAGAGCAGAGTGTTCAAAAGAAAACGTTAAAATCTCCAGCCACAATCACAGCTGCCTCCTCCTTAATCTTAGAGGTGAGAAGGCTGCTCAAAAGGTGTAGGACAGGGAAGTCTGCTGTCTTGGAGACACTCCTGCTGTAGGTATTAAAAAGGACTAGTTTCACATTTTTCCCAAAGGAAACCTCAAGACTGAGCAAGGTAGGGGAGTCAATGGGTAGCCGACTAAGGTGGTAACCCAGTGAGATCCTTACCCAATTGTACAACGCCACCAGACATTCTACCTGATTTGGACTTATGGGCTGGTATACAAAATGTCCTAAAACCATGCCTATGGGAGGGATCAATCTCCCAGATTTCTTGAAACATGATTATGTCGGCTGTCTCAATAAAGACTCCCCCAGTCTACTTGAGTATGTTTGCTCCCTAACCCTGCAATATTCCAAGAGACCAAAATGAGATCATTAGTAGGAGCGGTCTTGGATAAACCTTGCATGTCCAGAAGAGAATGGAAAGATTAATTATGCAGGGGGGGGGGGTGATTTCTAGAGGGTTGTGCATGCATTTCTATGCTGTGGGGACAGGATGAATCACGGAGTTGGGGCAAGACGGAGGCTGCTGATGAGAGCCTGGATTGCAAAAGACTTTTGACAAAGGCTATTAGTCATGGTAGAGATCCTTAGGCTATCCAGTCAATCCACTCGGGAAAGGGGAGAGAGGGTTTGCAGATGCTCCACTCTCTGTGGAGGGGGGGGGGGTCTGGTTTTGAACAGGATCAGAGAATTTGTGGGAATAATTACTTGCAATTGTAAAGATAGTAGGCCGTTCACGATTGAGGGATGAGAAAAATTCCATTTAATGCAGTCGAGGGTGTCAGAATATGGCAGTTGAGTAGTGCTAACTATGTTGTAATGAATTACACTATAGCACTTTCTCACGTCACTAATCCAATGGGTCACTTTGTTTATCAGGGAAGCCACATCTTCCTTGGCAAGTGAATGTAACTTTGGAAAACCAGTCATAAAAACCGCTCTAATGTGCGAGAAAGCATTATGACTAGCATTAATCGAAGGGTGGATAACTAAATGTGCCTCAGTAGAGGGAAAAAATTCCTGGGCTGCAATTGGAATTGCACGTGAATAAACTAAATTGGGAGAAGGGCCACACATTCTCCCCTCTGGAGCATGCTTTGCATAGTTAGGATGTTGGACAGGGCCAGTATAAGGGGGAGTTTGGGGCTTGCCTACTGGCAGGGAGAATGGGGATTTCTGAGCAGAAGCCACAGAGCAGGTCCTTGAACCTACAGTGGCCGTGCTGGGAGCTCTGTGGAGGGATATGTTAAACAAACGGTCTGAGCAGGATGAAGTCCCCTGATTGTGGATACTTACATACCTCCTCCTGGCCTACTGACGGGGGCCCAGAATGCTGTATTTTTTATAAGTTTTGAATCTCACCCCTTAGTGCAGTTACTTCTGCCCTTAGGGAGTCAATAACTGCCCATAGTTCTCTGATCTGGGCGCTAGTCTCCACCATCTCGCAGGGTTGATAGGCGGGAACAGCCAGCGCACCATGATCTATAGAGGACACAGCACAGGGAGCCAGAGGAGAAAAATGATTAGTGCATACAATCACTGGTTCTAGAGGGTTTGGGTGAATTGCTCAATTGGGGACTGGCTACAACATGGTCCTCTCTCACCCTTTCTTTAAAACTAATAACCAGGAGTGGCAATGAATTAGGTTTACTACCTTTTTTCTTAAATAATGGAGCAACTTGTGGCTTTTTCAATTTGGCACCAGGATTACTAGTCACGACAGGGTGTAGGATGTCCTCTGCCTTCTCAATGAGGTTGTCGATGTCATGCAGAGTACTAGCATGGGAGGAACAATCTTGGGCTTTTTCCCTGTTGGTTATTTCCTTTTTCCAATAGCTGTAGTAGGCAACTGATCAGAAAATTAAGACAACAAAAGTCTTTACGACCTGCGCTGTAAATGTATCAGTGATAGGACCGCATGACTATAGCGGCCTCCCCAGTAAACTATCATTCATACAACAGATCAGGCAACAAGCTAGCAATGAAGCTACAAAGTGGTGACAAAATGTAACAAGGGGCAAAAGGGAGTCATAAACAGGTGGGTCCCAGTCAAGAGAATAACTGTGCAAGTTCCACAAAAGTTAGTTGTCCATGGAAAGCCAATAAAAGGTGGATCTTACCCCCGAAATTCCAGAATTCAACCACAGAGTCAAGGGCGATGGCTCTTACTGGCGTTACTGGGTGCAGGGCTGTGCTGGCACTAAATAGTTCAAAACGTTGGCTGTGGTGGTGCAGGCAATCTGGGACTCAAATGCCCCTGCGGCAGGATCACCCATGGATTCCCTCAACATAAATGCATCAATGTCATTGCAGCCCCTGTGTCAGCAGAGCTGTGCTGGAGCTAAATAGTGTAAAACAGTGGGAATGGTGGTGCAGGGAATCTGGGACTCGTAGTACCCCGCGGCAGGATCACCAGCGACTTCCTCCAACAGAAATGCAGCAATGTCGTTTGTATGGGTGCGCAAAGCAGAGTCAGCCTAAAAACGTACAAAAGGAAAAACTGTGGGGGAACCAAAGTGGGTCCAAAAGGGCAATCTCTACATGTTTTTGGCCCTTCCCTTTTGTAGGCACTTGGCCCACCCACAGGAATGAGGTATAATTTTTATAGGAAGTCCAGGGGGAATGCTGGGTGGCACGAACTTTGTGCCAGCCCGGTGATCCCACAACTTTCCAGCACAGAAATGGGAGGAAAGTGTGACTCTTTAGCTAAATTTGAGGTTTGCAGGAGATTCTGGGTAAGAAAACTTTGGGGGATCCACACACGCCACACCTCCCTGGACTCCCTAGGGTGTCTAGTTTTCAGAAATGTCTTGGTTTGGTAGGTTTCCCTAGATGGCTGACGAGCCTGAGACCAAAAACGCAGGTGCCCCCCTTGCAAAAACTTGTCATTTTGTGATAGATAATTTTGATGTGCCCACAATATGTTTTGGGCCCTTCCCTGTCGCGGGCACTTGTTCCACCTGCACAAGTGAGGTGGCATTTTTATAGTAGGAAGATCTGGGGGAACGCTGGGTGGTAGGAAATTTGTGGTTTCCTTTTGATTATGGAAAAATATTGCACAGAAATGCAAAGAAAACATGTGATTTTAGTCACATTTTGAGGTTCGCAGGGCATTTTGGGTAAGAAAACTTGATGGGATCCATGAGAGGCACACCACCCTGTATTCCCCTGTGTGTCTAGCTTACTAAAATATCTAGAGTTGGTAGAATTTACCTACAGACAATGTACACCCTGGCAGAGAAAGACAGAAAAGGCAAATATTACTGCTAAACCATCTATTCCTCAACTACACACACATACTGGTTGGTTTTGCAAAAGGGTGAGGGTGAACATGCACTTTGCAAATACACATGTTATGTTATGAAAGGTTCAAAATGTACATTTTATTAACAAGAGATTTTGTAAAAATGAATTATACTGTTAATAATTGAAAGTTAAAAAACAGAACCAATGACTCACATCGCGTGAGCTGTAAAGCTACGACAAGGCACCACTGGCTTTTCAGGCCATTCACACACACCCTTCATGCCTGACACACACAAAACAGTTTACACCGCAAGCCGCGTGCCCAGCTCTTTACAACACTCACATCAACAGACAGCGCCATTCAAGGGCCAATCACTTTCATACGTACACATGACTGATACAGCAATGCCACCGACTGGCGGCTGATGGAGTGTGTGGACTTGCGTTTGGTTGGCAATGTGTGTGTAGTGCCCTGCAGTAAGTCACTACATACACACTGCCAGCCAAATGCCAGCTCACACACACACCACCAGCCAAGTGCCAGACAACGCACACCACCAGCCAAGCACTAGTCCACGCACACCGCCAGCCAAGCGCCAGTCCGCACACACTGCGAGCCAAGACCTAGTCCACGCACACCGCCAGCTAAGCGCCAGTCCACGCACACTGCCAGCCAAGCGACACTGCATGCACACAGCCAGCCAAGCACCGGTCTACACACACTGCCAGGCAGGCGCCAGTCTATACACACCGCTAGCCAAACACTACATACCCCAATAAAGGGAACTGACCCTTCCTCAAGGCGCCGCTCTCCAACCAGCCCAAATAAATAAATCACTGGTGGCTAGTGGCTTCTCCGCCCCCATTGGGGGCAGATCGGCCTAAAAATATGGCTGATTTGCCCCCAAAGAGGCAGAAACGGACAAAAATATATAGCTCCTAAAGGGAAGTGACCCTTGCCCAAGGGTCACTTCCCTTTACAAGAAAACAAGCATCTAAAACTTCCCTGGTGGCCTAGTAGGCATTCCTAAAAACAAGAAAACAAGCATCTAAAACTTCCCTGGTGGCCTAGTAGGCATTCCTGCTGCACGATCGCGGCCCCACTTGTGATCGTGCAGCAGGAATGTACTGCAAAGAGACATCAGGGGAAAGATTCCTCTTTGCCCTCCGCAAACCCTCCCCCCCCAGCAGGAGAAACTCAACTCCTTCTACAAGATGCGCTAGAAGCGAATGGCTCCCAGCGTGTCCCCTGCAGCTTCTAATGACATCAGGGCGCTGTGCGCGCTGACTTCATCAGATGACGAGGGGGACATCAAGGTGGCAGCCGCAGTGCTTCCGCTGCCATCCCTGTTGAGGGGTTAGAGGGGAGGCCCACAGGTAGAGGACCAGCGCTTCCACCGTGGATGGGCACCAAGACAATTTAGAGCCATCCTACTCAGACACCCACCATGAGTGCAGATGGCTATGAGCCGTCCTGCGCACACAAGTGTTAATACCATTTTAATATTATTGTTTGTAGATAGTATTGTGGGAGAAATATTGTGAGAGCAAGAATATTGTGGTACAAAACATCACAGGTGTCTATATCATGTTTTTACTATTTTTATTGTTTTAAGTAATTTTTATATTATTATCATTGTATATGTTACATATTTTTAATTTATTAGTGTATGTTTTGAATGCATCTTATTAGTTTATTTTTTGTTTGTTAATGTTTATAGTTGTTTTAAATATTTTTCATTATATTTAATTATAGTTTGTTACATTAGGATTATTTTTGGGGATGGGTTGTTGGGTTTGCAGGGAGTAAGGTGGGAGGCTTTTTAATATATTGCATTTTTTTGTTTAATTGTTTAATTAATTTATTGTTTTGCATAATTATAAAGTTATGTAGTTTATTTCATGTTGTATTTAAAAAGTGATGTATTTAACACTTGTGATTATTGGTTTTAAATCATGACGTTTATTTTATATTTTCGGAGGTTTGTTTTGGTGCATGTGTAAAAGTATATTTCTTATACATTTTTAGAAATGTTTGATTATTAATAGTTTGATAATTTTTTTATTATGATACATAATATTTTATGATTGTTGTTATGCTTTAGAATTATTTTCAGTTATTTGTTTATGATTTAAATAAAAGTTATTATATTTAGGGACCGATTCACAAAGGTAAAGTTAGACCAAAAGTCTAACTTTTCTACTTTTCGGTATTCACAAAGGTAAGTTACTACTGATAACTTTACTACTAGTAAACTTACTTGTAGTAACTTTACTACTAGTAACTTTACTATTAGTAAGTTTACTTGTAGTTAAGTTACTAGTAGTAACTCACCTTTGTGAATACCGATAAGCAGTAAAGTTAGACTTTTGGTCTAAGTTAGACTTTTGGTCTAACTTTACCTTTGTGAATTAGGCCCTTAGACTTCGGTGTAAAGTGAGACTTCTGGTGTAAAGTGAGAATTCCGGTGTAAAGTTAGACTTTAAGTCTAAACTTAGACTTCTGGTCTAAAGTTAGACTTCAGGTCTAAGCTTAACTTTGTGATGAATCGGGCCCACAGTGTTTAAAATTAAGGTAAATTATTATATATTAATATATACTTATTTTTAACTGGAAAGGGTTGTGGTTAGGTATTTGAGTGTGGGTTTTCCTTGTGGTAATTTGCATTTTGTTAATTAATTGATAATTAGTTATATTGAAAAATAGTTTATTTAAATTATTGCATAAATTAGCTTTTTTAATTTTGTGACGTTATACTCTTTAACATTTTAATAAGGGTTATTTTTTGTTACATTGTATTTGGAAATATATTTAAAAACTATGGGGTATATTCACAAGAATGTGTGATAACTACCGCAAGAGTAGCTCAACGCAACTCTCAACATCGCAGCCTATCACGGTAAAATTACGCCGTGCCAACCAAGTATTCACAACGCGGCGATAGCATGCGATAGTCACCAGATAACGCGTCAAATGGCTGCGCAAAAATCAAGGCCACGCCACAAAAATGGGAAACGCGAACGCAAAAAATCATGCGATGAGGCCAATCGCTGTACAAAAAGTAGCGAAAAACAGCCACAGGCTTGCACATCCCAAGCGTCTGGCGGGAAAATGCACCATAAAAACCACAGAAACAACACACCAGAAACAAGCCAAAGCACCTAGCAACATGGATGCACCCTGACCGAGCGCAGAGGCCAACGCGAACCCCACAACCCCCACAGACCACGAGCAAGGAACAACGGGGACGGCCGAGGAGAAGAGGGAGAGGAAGACGGGGTGCAGTCCACAGCAAAACCAGATCAGCGTCACAGAGGTGACAGAACACTACCAGCAACAGACCCACAAGAAGACCACCTGGAATGCAGTCGGAGTGCCGAGGAGGCCAAGAGGCGCTGGCATGATGTGACAACCTAAACCAGGCACAAACCCGCTGCCAACAGGAAGGCTGCAACGGCGACAGGAGGTGGCAGTCCTGTGCCACAGGAGGAGCTGGAGGAAACTGAGGCCACAGTCATCAGTGTGGAGACGGTGCAAGGAGTAGGGAGTACGGACACAGCTCGAGAGGACCTGACACAACATCAACAGGGTGAGTAACGAACAGTGACTGGGGGGACGGGGGAGATGGGCACAATGGCACACATGCACAACAAGGTGTAGCACACTGCACACCCACAATTACCCTGGATCATGTCCCTCATCCCCTTGGCACACTGCAGCACACACATAGCAAGAACAGCACATCCACATTGACGACAACGTGGTACAATGCGCAAAGCCGACACTGCAGAACAGAGGACACAACTGGCTCCGCACATGCACAGAAACATGTCTACTACATCTGACAGAGCATGAAACTGTGAAATGGAAATGTACGCATACGACCTCACATCTGTCATGTAGTCCAAATGCACACTGTCCTGCAGCAGTAGTCAGCACCTCCCAAACAGTCACAATGTGCAGTGTCATACAGTCTGCATGTAGACCAGAACAATGGGCCAACATACATGTCAACACAATGTCAACATGCATCTCCCCTTCACATTGCAGAGGGGCACACAACACCTCCAGCAGAGCACAGAAGACAACACATCTGTGATGCCGGAGAGGACCACCACACCTCCGACACCGACGCCCTACAACAGCCCATGGACATCCCACGCAACCCACCACCAGGACCCGGGCAGGCAAGCTACTTAGAGGAGAACACAGAGCCTGCAACAGACCACACAGCAGGAAGCACCCACAAGCACAGCTGGCTCACGACACTTCACCCACCCACACAAGGCACCCCAATGCCATGTGTCAGCACACCTAAAGGAGGTGGCCGAACAGGTGTGGGTGGGGTCCCAACCCATGGAAGGCGAACTAGATCACATACACTGGTGTCTATTACCCTTCAGGGACCACCTACACCCCACAAAGGAGACCCACACTGCCATAGAGACACATGCAGATGCACATTCACAGTACACAACCACGCCCAGGGGCACGCACATATCAGTCACACACCCATGTTGGCCCTGCGTATAATGGCCCAGTGGGTGATGACAAAGCTGCATGTCCAAGCTCAAACCCTCTGCCTGCGGTGACATGCCTGCATCCGCTGTACACAGCACAATGTAATGTCGTAGGGCCCTGGGCCCTCATGCATACAACAAGACCACAGGGACACACGCAGATAATATGTTGAACTGGCTACGGGCATGTGCGCCCGGCCCCTTTATTGGCAGGGCCACATGTACAGTGACGCCTGTGCTGGATTGGTGTGGGGTGGGTGCAAGCCAGCCCTCAGGGAGTTGTTGGTGCTGGCAACAAATACAACAGTTAACACAATGAATACGTAAATAGACAACACCAGCATCACGGGGACAACTGCGGAGCATCATGGAGGTAGCCTGAGCAAGTCCAGAGGGCACACAATGAGCAAACAGAAGTGTCTGTGAGTTGCAGTGCACTGAGGTTGGGGCACTACAGCTGAGCGCGCCCATGTGAAGAAAAAGTCTCGATTGTGTCCCTTCGAGACATTCCTGATGCAGATGCAGTGGGGTGTGTTAGACCTACATCATCTTCCTCATCAATGTCCCAGGTCTCCCACACTGCTTGAGGTGACATTGATGCGCAAACTCTCAACAACACAAAACTCAATCAGTAACGGACGATGGCTTGCGGTGCACTGAGTCAGTGGCACCTGGAGTGCTGAGCAGGGTAACAGTCTGATGATGGCATCCACAACAGGTGTGAGCAACTCGGTCAGTCTGTCAGGACCACCGTTTCGACTTTGGCAGATGGCGGTTGGAGGTGGTCCTGGCGGTGGTGGCGTGTGCCTCCTGCGGTGATGAGACGTCTGGGCCTGTCAGGACTCGATTTGATGTGTGAGCCCTGGTGGACCTCAGTTGAGGCCGGAGGCAGCGGACAGCGCAGTGCCACAGACACATGGCATTGATGACCCTAAAGCCATCACCTCAGAGGCCATCCAATATCTCAGAAGAAGGGGTCCTGGACATGAGCAGCACAGAGTTAGTGGCCCCGGATGCACTGTGGCCGGCACCGGCACCCAGCCACGGGACGGTGACTTGCAGTGCAGTCAGATGGGCCATGCGACCTGACGGGTCCTCATCAATGTCCGAGGTGTATGTTGCGGAGGGTTGGGGGGGACAGTGGAAGGTGTCCTCCAGGGCATGATGCAGAGGGTGGAAGCTGTCCGGAAGCAGCAAATGGAGGGGTGGAATGCCACGGCCTCGTTTTCGCCACAAAGTCAGTATCACCGCCATGATGGCGACGACAACCCCAAGTCCATGGACTCAGTCGCCACCAAAGTCCAACCAGAAAGTGTCCATGGGTCTCGGGGAATAGACATAGTGGCACCAGGGCTGAAAGGGGATGCAGTCTGCGATGAAGCCTGTACAATGACATCAGGTCTGCCATAAATAAACCAAGGCTGAATTCAAAGGTGTGTGACCTATTTGACCGCAGTGTAGGCCGGGGGCAGCGGTCAGCAAGGGCCCGCAGCCACGTGTCGTTGGGATGCTAGGCACAGACAGGAAACGGCCACTACAGCGCGGCCGTTTCCACGCATAACTTAACCACGCATGCATTACAACGCATGCGTGGTTACTACGAATGGCCTTTACCACGCATACCTTTACTACGAGATACGTAGTAAAGGCATGTGTGTTAAAGACAAAAAATAAAAAAGGGGGCTTGGGGGGGTCTCCCCCCCCCCCCCAAAAAAAAACGTGTGAAAAAAAGGGGGCTTGGGGGGGTTTCCCCCACAAAAAAAAACTCACCAGAAAAAGAAGCGAAGAAGAGGCAATCGGCGTCGTTAGAGGAAACGGAAAGACACTTCCGTTTCCTCTTTACGACGTTCGACGTCAACACGGAAGATGAAGAAGAAGCCACGACGTGGAGAGGTAAGGGGAATTTGAAGAAAAAAAAAAAAAAGAGGTCCGATTTAAAAGTTAAGGGGAGGGGAGGGGAATATGTAAGAAGGGTTTAGGGGTGGGGGAATAACCATTACCAAGAGTATGCCCTTACCATGCATACATTTACAACGAAAATCGTTGTAAAAGTATGCGTGGTAAAGGAATATTCGTGGTAAAGGTTATGCGTAGGATAGGCATTCCGTTGTAACGCATGCGTGGTAAAGGCATGCGTTGCAACGGAATGCGTTGTAACGTCATACAACCTGCACAGACTTGGTGGCACCACATCGAAGGGAGTATAGTGACATGAACTCTGCCTTAAATGATGTTCACTGTCATGGTGTAATCAAGACTCAGTTCCAAATGTGTGACCTACTTGACCGTAGTGTAGGCCGGAGGCGGTAGTAGAGTACGTCAACGAGAAAGGACTAAAGCGGGCCTGTATCGTGGAGGCCGTGATGGTCTGAGAGGCTGCCAAGGTCGCGGCCCTCGGGCTTGGAGCTTGCGAAGGCACGTGGTGGGCCCTCCTTGAGACACGCCGGTGTCGGAAGGTGATCAGTGTGGCCTGGCTGCGCAGGGGTGGGCCTGACAAGTTCGGGGTCCAGCGGGCCGGGGTACGGCAGGCGCACAGGATAGCAGGCAAATCCGCTCATGAGGACAGTGTCAGCCTCATGGCGTGGTGAGAGGCGCCTCCCTGGCAGAGACGTTGGGCTTTCTGGAAGAGGACCACGCCCAGGGCTACGTGCTTTTTATTCACACCCCTTCGCTGGCCTGGCGTACGCCGGGCCATCCCACTCCGATCACGCTTACGGGGGGACGTAACAGGCAACATTTCCACAAACTCCCCCGCTGGCTGGGGTGACATGGTTGCGTCCACTGTCCACTACACTCCATGCACCAGCGGTGTATGTCGCCATGGATATGGGTGTGTTCGGCATACTGCGGTCTGTCCAGCACATCTCCGCCACTCTTGGCATTGTGTACTTTCCCAATCATGGTTCTCCTGCATCCTCCACACATGCTTGGTTGCCACCTCTCTCCACATTGGGCCAGTGTGTGGCTGAGGTGCCATGCCGTTGTTGGCTCATGTTCACGGCTTGCCCAAGTTACCATTGTGAGTTGTTCTGTCGTGTCTGGTGTGTGGGCATGTTGTTTTGCTTGTTGGTTGTGATTTAGTGACGTGTGCATTGCCAGAGTTGTGAGTTGCATGGTTGTGGAGTTGAGGTGAGTGGGGTGTTCATTTGGAACTTGCCAAGGGGCTGTGCTTTTCCCTTGGTGCCATCCTGGGAATGCTGGTTGCTGATGGACTGTCGGAGGATGAAGGGACCATGCACACTGGCTGGGTATTTGGAGGCGACATTGGTGGAGGTTCCACGGTTCGTTTGTTGCCTGCACATTGATGTGAGACATGTGCTTTCTGTTGCGGTGATTGTGTGCTGTGTCACCAGGGGGCACAGGTATAACATGTGTGCTGTGGATTGCCCCCAACACGTGCGTGCATCCAGCTATGGCGTATGGTCCTTGCTTGGTCTCCAGCGGATCCTGCGCATTGTGTTGGACGTATGGGGACTGGGGTACCAGGCTGACAGTGATGTCCAGGACAGGTGTGAGGGACTTGGATGTGGCTGGCTGTGTGACTCCTCTGACTCTGGCGGGTGTTGGTTGGGGGGTACCACGGGCCAACAGGTGCAGCACAGCCAGCAGCTTTGTGTGGGGTGGGATGTTGGTTGTCCGCTGTGTTAGTGCCGTCGACCTGTTGGGCGTTGTTGGTCAGGATGCGTAGGATGGTTGTCCTTTTGAGCCTGTAGTGGGCAATGACATTGTCAGGTGTTGGGTCTGTGAGGCTGGTGCGTTTCCTGGGGGTCCGCTGTCTTTGTCTGCGCTGCCTCTGTGGTGGTCCGGGGGGTTGTTCCGGGTGGGGTCCTGGGGTGGTGGCGGTGGGTGTTGTGGCCGTCTTGGGTGTCCGGGCCGCATGACCAGTGGCTCCATGGCATCTGTTGCCCTTCCGATGTGGCTGTGTGCTGTGCTCCCTTTTGTGGTGCAGGCTGTGGTACGACTTTGCACCAGGTCAGAGCAGGTGTTATTTTCCTGCTGCTAACGCGCCTTATCGCCTGTTTTGTGTTCTTATTGCAGTTCTGGCTGGTCGTTGTGAATGTTGTGGAGTGGTGTTGTTGGGGCTTTTGACACGGGAACGCCTACTCTGCATCTCATTAGCGATAGTTGCGGGGGTCATCTGTGGCGATGTTTTTTGCGGCTGCTATCGCAGGTAAACTGGTGCTGTGGGCTGTTAACACCAGCTTGTGATTGGGGCGATTAGTTTATCGCAACTTTGGCTGCGATAATGTGCCGTTAACTCGGCGATAGATCCTTGTGAATATGCCCCTATATGTATATAAATATTTTTCAAATTATTTTTCATTTTCATTTTTTTAGAGATGATAAAATTTAAAATATTTGAGTCCATATTTTGTCTTAACGTGGCTAGGTTTGGAGTGGGAATCGTAACCCAACCCCCTTAGAGTCCATCACCCACAACAATGTGTCTAAATTTGAAGTAGGAATACTAAATTTGTCTCCCTCCAGAGTCCAACACTTTCCCAAACGTGGCTAAGATTAGCGGTGGTGGCAGTAAATTAGACCCATAGGAGTCCAACACATAATCCTAATATGGCTCCGATTGAAGTGAGAGTCGAAAATCTGACTGCTTTAGTATCCAACAGTTGTGGCAACATGGCGTAGGTTGGAGTGCGAGTAGTAAATCTGACCCCTCCAGAAGCCAACACTTTCCCCAATGTGGCTACGTCTTAAGTGGGAAAAATAAATTGCATTCCTTCAGAGTCAAACTCTTAACGTTTTGTGGCTAGGTTTGGGTTGGCAATAGTAAGTCTGATCTATTTTGAATACAATACTTTTCCCATTGTGGCGAACTTTGGATTGGGTAAGTTTGAAGTGGTAATAGTAAGTTGCTTTGCTCATTTCATAATTAAACAATTAATATATGCTGTGAAATATCACAATCACTTATTTTCATTTCTATTTCACTTTTAATAACATTCTAATTTAATTCTCTGTAAAACATTTTACACAATTTAAGCTTTTAATAATCGTAATTTGTGAATGGTATAGAGATGTAGAACTTCAAGATATTTATTTAGAAATATTATTTTTTTAAATTATATATAAGAATGTTTTGTTCAATATTTTTATTTCTAAATGCTATGATTATAATTATGAAAAAATCATTCTCTTTGTTTTTATAAAATAATATTAATCAATGTACCATAAACATAATTTTAAGATTATCGTTACAAAAATATTTTAGTATGCTGGATTTTGATTTGAGAACTTATTTAGAGTTTGGTGGACAGGGTAAACTCTGTCACAATTGTGATGTCATACCCTGATGGACAAAGGTAAAACCACTAAACCATAAATCAGAACTTTGGGGGGGATGTGACCAGAAGCCTGAAATAACAGCCTGGCAATCTCAGCATCCGCACGCATAGCCGCCAGCCAATCCTCAAGATATTAGGAAAGGACACCACCATACCATAGAAGAGACTGAGTGGCTCTGAAAACCAAAAATCCCTGTTCTAGCAGTGACTTTGTAAAATAGCATTGGCAAACATGCCAACCCACGCCTTTGATTGGTGTGTCAACCCTGCTAATCTGAACTGTTCCGAGAGCTATGAAACAGGATGGCGGCATATAATCACTACATACTAGGCCCGGGGATCCAGGAGTGTGAGGGGAGACAGAGCAGAGGGGGTAGAAAATGCGGATCTGAGCATGTTAAAAGGCACTAAGGCCTACCACTGAAACGTACCTTTGCTCCTAAACAGGGGTGGACAGCCACTTGCAATAACATAGTTCCCCACGGACTGTGGCTTACCATGAAGTTGTCTCCAGAAAGGTGGCAAGCCCATCAACAAAGAAACAGAGAGTGGGCATAACCTGTTGCCTCTTAGGTCCTTGCGTGGCACACTAGAAAAAGATAGGAGAGATGCGTTAGAAAAACAAATTACACCAGGGGGTAGAAGCACATTGACAGACCCAGGCAATGATCGCTTGTATAAAGCAACAATGAGCTGGGGCTCCTGTCAGCAATATCGCTGACACATATACTGTAGCAGAGGGCTTGCCAATGAAACTGATGAAAATGGGGGGAAAATCTATTGCCGCATCTGTAAACTGAGAACCGTATACACAAGATTCCAATGAAGGAGGGTCCCGATTAATCAATGGAGAAGTCCCCAGGGAACTAACTGTAAAATAACTGCTGCGAACAATTAATGCAAATCTGTAATGGGACCCAGTGGAGTGTAACACTTGGTCACCTGCTGCAGAACACAGCACTCCAAACAACTTAGGGGCAGATTTGCAAGCCCCATGCGCCACATTTACGCCGCCGTTGCGTCACTTCTGTGACGCAGCGGCGACGTAAACCATGCGCCATGTTGCGCATTATTTACAACGTGACGCATCTAGGAAGATGCATCACGTTGTAAAGCCCTGCGCCACATGAAACTTGCGTTAGGTTTCATGTGGGCGTTCCGGCGCAGGGTGGGCGTTCCGCCGCAGGAACGCCTCGTAAAAGTGACGCAGTGAAATCTACAAGATTTCACTGCGTCACTTTTACATCCATGCTAGGTCAAAACCTTGCGCCTGCTTGAAGCGGGCGTAAGGAGTGACGCAGCATGTTAGGCACAGGGCGCCCCTGAGCATTGCTGGAGCCGCGTCGCGCTTGCGACACAACTCCAGCAATGCGCCGCCCTTACGCCAGAAGATGCAACACGCATCTGGCTATCCTTGTGCCAAGATGCGTCGCATTGTCAATGCGACCCATCCATGGTGGCGCAAGGGTATTCCGGCGTGTCGCATCTTTGCCGGCGCATCCCTGCTGATATGCAGGGATGCGCCAGTTCTCATAAATCTGCCCCTTAATGTTAATATGCTACATACAGAAGGCCAACATCCTGAGGGCAGCAGACTGCTGCTCGTGCAAGGCCAGGGACACTATAAATAATCTACCACCACCCCATGGATGGTTGGGGGAAAACCCCACATGCTATTCACTCAAAACCCCAATATCTATTATGCCAAAACAAGTAATGGACTAGCTGGTATGTCAAGAATTATGCAGTGTCCTAAATGGGCAGACTAAAGACCAGCAAGAGCCCAAAAAAGACAAGAGTTGGACCTGGATTGCTTTGCAGATCCCATACGCACTCAGAGGGAATAAGATCACAGGAAGAACCAGACGCCATGGTGAGCAAACTCAGCCAAATATTGGCCGCAATTGGTGACACTAGATCAGCCATAGAGCCTAAAATAGTTGCAGTAACAAAAGACCTGAATCTGGTTCATGAATATCAGCTCAAACTTACCCCACAAGCATCAGAAACAAGAAACTCACACATCAGATTCGCTAGCTGGAGGACCGCGCTAACGATGCAGAAGGGTGAGCCCGACTAATCTTTAGATGGTTGGGATCCCTGAGAATGCAGAAGGTCGCAAAACAACAACATTTATAGAAGAGTGGCTCCAAAACACAGTGGCACCACAAGAACCATCACCATTCTTTGTAGTAGAATGGGCATAACGGGTGCCAACACAGTGCCACCCACTGGGTGCCCACTACAATCTATAACAGCAAGAATCTTGAATTACTGCAACCATATTGCAATACTACAACACACTAGGAAGAGTGACCCAATAAACTAGGAGACATCCAAGGGGGTGATATTCTCGGTCTTTAAATTGGCTGACAGTAAAGTGCCATGGAGATTTGTTCCTAAGCGTTAAAAAAAGACTACAGGGGGCATGGCCAAGATGGCGGCCGAGTAGGACGTGCCTGCTTGCTTCTCCGTACCATCGCTTAGGCCCCGCCAAATAAACATCGGCAAGCACCGGGAGCAGATCTGATCTGTGCTCCCCCCCTGCATCTAGCGGCACCGGAGTGTGGAACTGGCCAGGAAAGGGCCCGGGTTGAGTCGCTTGACCGGAATCTGGAAGAGGTCGTCCCCTCCATGTGCAGTGCTCCGCTGAGCTGCGCCGGAGAGAACGGGATGGCCAAGCAGCTAGGTGCCTGCCTGGGGGCAATTGTGCCTGTTGTAATTGGGGCCGGAGATCGGTCAACTGACGCCGGTCCGACAGCGGTGGAAGCCCTTAGAACGGGAGACCCGGCCGGGAGACTTGTGACCGGGCAGCCGTGGAGAGCGTGTGGTGCGGCCCCCTGAGGCGGTGAGTCACGCAGCGGAGGTCCCGTCTGGCGGAGAGGTGGAGCCGGTGGGGACAGCAAGCACTGGAAGACAATGGTGATCGTTGAGCGGGCTGCCCTCCCCCCCCCGCTCCATGACGAACACTGCGCTGGGTCCTGTCGGGGCCGGAGGGCCCGGACCACACTGGGAGCTGCGATCGAGGGAGACACCCCCAAGCTGACTGGTTGGAGCTGAGGCCTAGATCCCATCCCGGACCCAGGGGGATGAATGAACTTGCCCTCCTTGAGTCAGCCTGAGCAGCAGGAGGGCGGACCCGCCGGTGCACCTGAGTCTGGGCATGCGAGGCTGTGGTGAAGCGCTTTCCCCCTCCTTTGTGAAGGAGTGAGAAGGGATCGAGGAACTGGTCGGCCAGAGGGAGCTGAGACGGAGAAGTGACGAGTGTGGACACTGAAAAGGTGAGCGACGCTTGCCTCGCCCCCCCTCTTCTCCTTGCACCCTGGAGAAACGCGGTGAGGACGCCCAGGAGGTGGGAGAGCTTGGCTGCTTGTGGGGCCCGTAACTGCCAGCACTTGTCCTCCCGGATTGTACCTGACACCTGGAGGTATCGCGTTGCCCCCCACCCCAATCCTGTGTGAGAGTTTGGGCATAAGAGACTGCACGTAGCGCCATCACACGTAGTGCCTGTGAACCTGACAAAGTCCCTGAGCTAGAAGCGAAGGGAGTTGGGCTTAAGCTGCGAAAGGCCCTTGCATCAGGCTCCGGTCGTGGGGCTGCCCAGCAATCCACAGTGTCCAGAAGCTGTGGGGCATCCGTGGTAGCAGGGCAGGAAATATAGAACGGTGGTCACTCATCACATCCGACTGTGCCTCACAGTGCGCCTCCTGAACCAAGGCGTAGCACTAATAGAGATGGCTTCCACCAAAACCAAGAAAGACCGGTCGGTCAAGGACCTCCCCCTCAGGTCTGATGCCGGGAGCTCTGAGACTCACGCTTCTACGGCTGGTGGTCCCGCAGACACGGAGACAGGGGAAGCTGATAGGCCAATCACACAAGCCTTCTTGGAGTCCCTATTTGCCTCCCTGAAAGACGACATCCATACCATGAAGAGGGAGATAACTCAGGAGTTACGGGAGACACGGAGAGACCTGGACTCGCTGGGTGATAGAGTAGACACACTGGAGACACAGGCTACAACAAGAGATGAGGAGATAGAAAGGCTCCAACAAGAGGTCATCCGCCTGCAGGATCAACAATTGGACCTCCAGGCTCACGCTGAAGACCTCAAAAACCGTTCCCGGAGGAACAACATACGGATCCGAGCTGTTCCACAGGGGTCCGAAGGGCAAGATATCGAGGCTTTCATGGAGGAGTTTATCTGCTTCAGCCTGGGTACCCCGCCGGAGCAACGGATTAAGCTGGACAGAACAAACCGGGTGGGCCCAAAGAGAGCAGCGACGGCTCCCCCCTGACATACTCACGTGCGTACACGATTTTAAGCTTAAAGAAAGGATCCTCCAAGAGCCCCGAGCCAAACATCCAATCGAATTCAGATCTATCAAGCCCCTGCTCTTCCAAGATCTAGCTGCGTCTACCCTGCAAAAAAGAAAGGAGCTTGGGCCGATCACCTCCCATTTGTGCTCCAAAGACATCTCTTACTCTTGGGGTCATCCCTTTCGCCTAATCTTCAAATGGTGGGGCTCACTGGTCCAGATACGCACTCTGCAGGAAGCCAAGAAGTTGCTCGGCCTAGCTGATGAAGACCTGAACGTGCCTACACAATCAGGGTCTAGACGACGCCAATCTCGAACTGAAGGCTGGAATAGAGGCGGCCGATGCCCGCTTTGTCTCCGTCCGGACCCTGAGACTATCGCCAAAGAGAGGCAGGCGGTCATTGCCTCTCTGGGAGAAGAGACGGGTAATGCGGACTAGGAGGGGTTTGGCCACGCAGAAAAGAAGGGGGGGATTGATGAAACAGCTTGTAATTGAATTCTCCCTGGTTGACACTGCATGGGGCCTGGGCGGAGCGGGGGGGCGGGATGGATCCTGCTGACATCTTACGCCTTTCCATGGGGTTGACGACCCAGGACTATAAAGAGTTTCAAAGTTTCATGTTTACTTCTAGGGGTTTCGTTTTGGGGTTTTGTGGGTTCCCTCCTCCCTCCACCACAAGCCATCTGTACCAAGGTTATTGCACAGGGGATGGCCCCCGATTGCCCGACAGGCTTTTACCCTCTAGCGACCCAGGCCCTTGTACTGACCATAGCCTTACAATCACGCTAGGCGCACTTGCGAAATTACCCTATGGCTGCGCCCCTTAAAATAATCTCACTTGATGTAAAAGGCCTTAACAGCCAATCTAAGAGGCAGGCCATCCTTTTGTTTCTCGAAAACTCGAATGCACACATCTGCCTCCTTCAAGAGACACATCTACTGCCCGAGACACTCACAGGCTGCGGGCCAGGGCATTCCCTCACCAGCTATTCTCTTCCCACTCTGCCAAAATAGCTGGAGTCGCCATTTTAGTTTCTCCGACCTTCCAAGGTAAAATAGGTCCCAAACGGGCTGAAATTAAGGGCAGGTTGTTGGCGCATACATTCACTTTGGGCCAGCACGTGCTAACCATCGCCACAGTTTACGCCCCAAACTCCGGACATGAACAGTTTCTTTACGAGGTGGTAAAAGGAGTGGCCGAATCCCCGGACAGATCACTAATCATAGGAGAGGATCTCAATCTTGTCCTCGATCCCAAACTGGATAGATCGGACCAGCGGTATGGGAAGACTGGGGCCCTTACTGAAAAAGGGAGACAGATGCTCACGGAAATGGGACTGACGGATATATGGAGGGCCCGACACCCGACGTCAAGGGAATACACGTTCTACTCCCACCCCCACAAGACATATGCCAGAATCGATTACATACTGACCACTGACACGATATCCCAACAAACTCAACAGGTCGAGAGACTTCCTTGCGTGCTGTCGGAACATTCGGCAGTGCACGTATCACTAGCCCTCTCTTGTCCACGCCCTACTCGTCGGCTGTGGAGGTTAAGAGAGACGATGTTATAACGCCCCACGGTAGTTCAGCGTATTACTCAGACTATAGTGGATTACTTGGCCAATAATGATACGCCGGACACCCCCATTGCCATATTGTGGGATACATTGAAAGGGGTAGTCAGGGGGAAGTTTTTAGATATCTCTGCGCATGAACTGGTGCTCCCAGGGTTTGGAAGCAATTAACAGCGGTGAGTCCCTAGCTGGTGGGCTTGGACATCGATCGGGCCGAGCACGCTGTACTGCGGCTTTGGCACGCATTCTATTCTAAAGGGGACAGGTGTGTGAGACTTTTATCCAACAAGTTGCGGTCGCAGCGGCAATTGCCCAAGGTCTCAATGGTTATAGATCACTCTGGGCAGGAGCTGGCCACCGATCAGGGCATTGCGGATAGCTTTAGACAATATTATGCATCCTTGTACAAAGCGCACCTATGCAATATCTGCAGGGAGTAAACACCGCCAGGCTAGTTCCTAGTCAGGTGGAGGACCTCGAAGCACCACTCAGACTCGAGGAAGTTATATCTGCCATATCACGACTAAAACCACTTAAGTCTCAGGGCCCAGACGGATTCTCCTCTTTTTTTTATAAGGCCTTCTGTCCTACCCTGGCCCCACTGCTAGTGAGGGTATTCAACTCGATTGGTTTGTCCTCTCCCATTCCGCCTACGATGCTGGAGGAGCTAGTCGTGGTTATACCTAAACCGGGCAAGGACAAGCGGAACTGCACATCCTACCGCCCTATCTCCCTCCTTAGCGTAGACCTTAAACTTTTCACAGGGATCCTGGCGCAGAGGCTATCCTCTTGCCTTCCTGGGCTACTCGACCCAAACCAGTCGGGCTTTGTACCGGGATTCCAGTGCTCTGACAACACTAAACGCCTACATTATATCATAGATAAATCTGAGCGTTTCCAGGACGGGAGCATGGTACTCTCAGTGGATGCCGAGAAGGCGTTTGATAGGGTACACTGGCCCTATCTCAAAGCTACCCTACATCACTTTGGTCTTCCAGATCATTTTGTCAATTGGTTCTTTGGCAGTTACACCAACCCTAGTGCTCTGTTCCGGGTGAATGGAGTGGTCTCGGCCCCCTTCCCAATCCAACAAGGGACGAGACAGGGGTGCCCACTCTCACCGCTCTTATTCGCTCTGTAAATGGAGCCCATAGCTCAAAGAGTGCGTGACGACCCCTCAATCTCCAGAGTAAGGTTTGGAGGAGAGGACCACAAAATCAGTCTGTACGCTGACGATGTGGTGGCCACCCTGGAACAACCGGAGGGGTCGCTACCTGCCTTGTTGGCGGAGCTTGAACGCTTTGCGCATGCATCTGGATTCAAGATGAATGTCAGTAAGTCCCAGGCTCTGGGTCTGACTCTCAGTCCGGCTACGCTGGACTCCCTCAAATGTGCACACCGCCTTCAATGGGCTCAGGATTCTATTCCCTACCTGGGTCTGCAACTTACAAGCAACATTCAGATCACTGTTTCCTTGAACTACATGGCTCTGCTGCGGCAGATCCGCGACTGCCTCTGTCGATGGTGACTATACTCGCTGTCCTGGCTGGGCCCTGTCGCAGCCATTAAAATAACAGTACTACCTAAAATCATATATATATTCAAGGCCCTCCCTGTGGCCCCTCCTTCAGGAGTGCTGTGCACTTTGCAGATGGATTTAGAATGCTTCATCTGGCCGGACCAGCGGCCCAGGATGCGCAGAGACTTAGGCTACAGAGCTCCAACCGAGGGGGGATTGGCGATTCCAAATTTGCTGGAATACTACTGGGCAGTGGAGCTGCGTGCTCTGGTCGAATGATCTCGGCCGGAGTCCGAGAAGCACTGGCTGTTCATGGACAGGGCACTAGCTAAGCAACCACTGTGGGGGGTCCCTTTTCTCACTAAATCGGCCAGACCGCCCAATCTGTACCTATCCAAGGTGACACATTCCACCATGTTGGTTTGGGACTGGGTGGCTGTCTCACGAGGGCTCACAACGTTCCCGTCACCAATCACGACTATAGTCAATAATCCCGACTTTATTCTGGGAATTGATGCAATTAACTTTGCGCAGTGGTCAAAAGCAGGTTGCCATTCAGTAGGACACTTCTTCAATGTGGAAGGGCCTTTGCCTTTTAACGACCTACGGGCGCAGCATAACCTTCCCGAAAAAGAACGCTACCGTTATCAACAGATTCGGCATTGGGTACTGCAGCCAGAGATACGAGGGGGGCCAGAGAGACAGCTTACGTCATTTGAAAAATGGTTACTCACAAGACACACAGATGCTCGACTGACAACGGACCTTTACAAACTAATCCGCAGAGGCCCCAGTAATGAGAAAAACTCCTAATCAGCAGAGATGGGAGAGGGAACTGGGCAGGATGTTATTGGAGAAGGAATGGCAGGATATCTACTTCAGGGCTCGCCATTCTGCACATAGTGTTGCTAATATAGAAACTGCGACTAAAATAGTAACATATTGGTATTTGACACCTCCATGGCTTCACAGAGGCAATCCTGTATGTAGCCCCTTATGCTGAGGGCCTGTGGTTTGTTGGGTACTTTGCCCCACCTACTATGGGAGTGCCCCCAACTGTCACATTACTGGCAACAGGTTTTAGACGACATCGATTCCCATTTCCAAACTCAAATACCTCGCTTCTCATCCTACGTTCTCCTAGCCCTGCCCAACCCCATTACCTTCCCACTTAGATCAAGGAGGGGAAAACAGATGGCATTTACAAAACATCCTATTCCACTGGGGGAAGACAACAACGCCTACCTATGTCGGATGGTTGCATAGACTGTGGGGGGTTCTCGGGATGGAAAATATCTCTCTTACACTGGCTAACCCAGGGGCCTCTTTCCATGATCTGTGGAAGCCCATTCTATCGCTATTGACTTCGGAATTCAAGGACCTCACTTGCCCGAAATACTTAAGACTCCTACGTTTGGCGGACCCGCCTCAGAGCGTACCTTCGAACGATGGGTCATCTCAGGGCACACAGGGTTAGACAATTTGGATTGGAGTGTGAGCTCGGAAACACCATTAATACGTGTCCTAAGCCTTCAAAGTGTGAGGGAGGGAGGATTTGGGGGGGAGGTTTTGTTGTTCATTGTGTCCTTATCCTTTTTGGTTTTATGGCTTTCGTTTTAGCTTTCCGCCTGGCGGAGCACGTAGTAAGGATTACGGAACATATTCCATTTCTATATGTCGTATTTCTATCCTGAAATTAATAAACAAATGTAAAACAAAAAAAGACTATGGGCGCTAGTCCTCAAGTATGCCCTACTAATTCCAGCCAAATTAAGGGTGGGGGATGGCGACCATACATGATTCTTTAACAAACCGGAGGAAGCATGGGAATGGATGGTGGAAATCAACGATACACAATGTCAAAACCCAACTGCCCCACAGCGAGATGAACAACCATGCAATCAGTGATCAAGCAACTGGCCACTGAAACTGAAACATTGCAAAATAGCTGCCACACTCACAAATCACAGGCCCAATAAGGACGCAGGGCAGCCCTAAAATCAGCATCAGCAATACATGAAAGCATACACTTCCCTTCAGATGATGAAGCCGGCGATAACAGGGGCCAGCACAGACACAAGCATGGACATATCCTTACGGTGAATAACGCCTCAGACAGAAGATGTCTTGTGTGGATACAACTAACTAATACCCATACACACACATCTCATTCACATATCATCAAATACAGGAAGCCCAGAAGGAGGAGAGTATATTTCGCATTGATGCTCCCACCCTGAGCAAGAACACAGTAAGGTGCCACGTGAGGGGGGGGGCCAGAGAGGCACATATAAACTGCCCAAATTCTGATGACCTATTACTGAATTGCCTCGCCTGTTCACCATACACCTGCTCTGATAACTAGGGGCCCTCAGAAAACAAGTATAATACAACAGCACCTTCTCACACCATGAAACACACGTTTGTAATACAAGGGCTGGGAAAAGACTAAGGTTTCTGGGGACAGAGTTATACAGCTTAGCATATACCCAGGGAATAGAACAAGTAGAAAAAACATATTTGATCAAACAAAAACTTTGAACTTCCGATTCGTGGACCAGAGGAGACAATGCGTGGTCATTGACCTGGCTGCTTGTAGGCGATGCATCAGTTCCAAACTGTGCAATCCGAGATGCGGTGGTGGCTTCTTAGCGATGCTAATAATAAATATTCTACTATTGTATCCTCCCACATGTCTTCTGTCAAAAATGGTACCTCACTTGTGTGTGTAGGCCTAGTGTCAGAGACAGAAAATGGCCTAAAACTCAACATGGATACATCATATTTTTCCACTGAAAACGGACCCTTTTTTTCCAATATGGATAGCTGTGGATTCTAGTCCCTAGCTCAGGTGGCACCTAGGAAAAACCAAGCAAACTTGCACATTTTTTAAAACAAGACACCTGGGGGAATCCATGGTGGGGTGACTTGCATGGCTCTCACTGTTTTCTTTTTACCCAGAATCCCTTGCAAACCTCAAATCTTGACAAAAAAACATATTTTCCTCACATTTCAGTGATGGAAAGTTCTGGAATCAGCAGAGAGCCCCAAACTTCCACCCACCCAGCAATCCCCCGATAAATATGGTACCCCACTTGTGTGGGTAGGCCTAGTGCCTAGGACAGGAAACGGCCCAAAACGCAACGTGGACACACCACATTTTTCCACTCAAAATTGACCCTTTTGTTTGCAAAGTGGGTAGCTGTGGATTTTGGGCCCTGGCTCAGCTGACACCTAAAAACCAGTTGCTTTGTATTTTACTGAATGTGCTGGTCCAAGGACAGGGGCAAGTTCATGCCTGTCCGGGGGCAGCGCACTGATTGTAATAAGTCACACTGTTCCTGTTTGTGCCCGGCGCACCGGCCTAAAGGTGCGAGATAGCACAAATAGGGATAGCACGCCCATTACATAATATATGCCCAGGATTATCTTTTGACGAGCCCTTGACCTGCAAACGTTACCTTTGTTTTATTGCATTAACTTCTCCTCTGTTGTCACTGTTAGGACTATTTGGTGAATTCATTGTTCTCTGTCCACTAATGAGCGTGAGGTCAAATAGTACAGAATCTTCCACAAATTGTAAAAATGGGATGCATCTATGCAGAAGGGTTAGGCACGCACCTTTGGTTCTCAAGATCCATTCCCAATTGAATTTGTACCCACATATTTTCATATAAAGACATAATGGCTCTGAATAGAATGGGTGTAAACTCTGATTATTTAGACATAAGTTATTTCTACATACACAATCCAAAGAAGCCATAAAATCAACAAAGCAGGCATAAAGTGATGAGTACTTACTATGTGTGTACTTATGAACCAACATCACAGAGGCTGCAATGTTGCACATGAAGGGCGAAAAACAATCTGAAGAGGAGAAGTCAAATGCTTTGCATCTGACCATTCCTGTAAAACATTTAAAAGAAGAGACGCATCACACTTCGATTCAACATCTCACAGAAGGATCATGGGACAGCTGCCAGGTAATGGTGGATTGTCCTTCTTATATAAAGGGCAGAGAGCCGAACCCCTTCATGACTCGGGAATAACAGAGGTATTGTGTGCAAACACTGTAAGGAGCATAGTGTTTGGTGCCTCCTAGGGCTCTATCACAATGTGGTCACTGTGGAAGTGTGGGGGGAGAGGTTAGTTCACAGAAACCTTTGGTCATTTGTGCAAGAGCTGAACGCACATAGCGCCAACAGCCCTCACATCTAGACGCTGAGGGCTCTGAATCTTAAATGTTGGAACATTCATTTCATTTCTTGGTTTGTGCACAGCTGTAAGACTAAGTTGATGTTGCTCTGTGTCGTTTAAGATGCACGTGTTCTGGAGGCTGTTCACAGAAGCAAAGGCGAGCAAGACCCCGTTGCTGCAAGGCGCCAGCGTCGTTGGGTTTCCAAATTGCCGAATATCAATACCAAGCCGGTCGGTAAGTGTGGAATGCAGGTGACGACTTCAGGGTCTGGTACAGGGGTGTGTGACGTAGGAGTCAGTGGTTTCCAGATGAATGCTCGATGCAGCATTCATGGGCTCTGCGGCTTTTAAAAACAGGAAGCAGAATCTTGGGTACCTTTCAGACCAGTAGCACTGACCTTCCAGCCCAAACCAGGGCTTACAGCAAACTGCCAGTGGGGGTTGTTGTAAAAAGTATCATGTGGGCTAAAAAACCTTCTGGAAAATATTCCAAAGGATAAATGATGAGGTTTCTGCAGCCCAGTTTTGGAAAGCATGTTGGGAGTGCGACTGCAAATTCGCAAAACCCTGGCGGACAGATGGCACTGACCAACAGAAAGAGAGAGGACAGTAGAGTGAAACAATTCAAATATTGCGGGGGAGGGGGTGAGAAAATGGGTGGCAATAAACCAAAATAGAGCCATTAGGTAAAATGACAACTAAACACCTTCAGCCCATGTTTGACCTTGTTAGTCACATCTAGATGAGGAAGGAGACAGTGGAATTTCAGTGAACGGTATCATATTCTGTACTGGTATTGTATATTTGTAAAGTGCACTATCTTATCACCCGTGAAGGTATCCTGGCACTGAGCAGATGTGTCTGCTGAGCCCTACCTACGGCTGGTTGGTTAATTGAAAAGCCAGGTCTTCAGATTTTTACAGAGTTCAAGAAGAGTGGGTGAGGCTCTGATGTGGAATGGGAGGCTGTTCAACGCCTTACGACCAATGTAAAAATACACCCGTCCTCCTGATCTGGTTCTGTGTATGCGTGGGACGTGTGCGAGTAGGAGTCCTCTGAAGCGCATGTGTCTGGGTGCTTGGTGGAAGGAGATGTGACTGTTCAGCTAGGTGGGGCCTAGGTTGGGTAGTGCCTTGAATCTATATGTGAAGAGATTGAAGTACAGGGAGTGCAAAAGAAAGAATTGTACGATGTCAATTTCTTTCTAATTTACCCAAAAATTAAATGCCTGCAAATGAACTGTACAAATATTTCAACATATACCAACAGTTATGAAAGCACAAATGAAGCACAATTTGTTTTATATTTCTAAAGTGTCATGGAAACAAAGATTTTAATAGGCTCAAAACAAATCATGGTGATGCCCAAATAATAAATATAGTATTGTATTTGTACTACCCCTACATGAGTCACTGAAGCACTTATCTACCTGGACAGTAAGCTACGTCCCGTACAGCGGTGTGTGGTTGGAAGGGTGGTGACTTTGTTTTGTGATCTTATGCGGGAACTGATTCCATGCCATGCGTGATAGCCACCAAGGTGCGGTTATCGTGTTATCAGACGCAGCTTGTAGCAGTGTGGTGGATGATGAGACATAGACGTGCAGTTTTTTGTTTTTCAGTCACTGGCAGCTTTGAACAGCTCTTCAGGTCCCTTTATGGTATTATATGATTATAGTCTGCTAGCTAAATACTGCACCAAAATCTATGGGTAGATGCATGGGAACGCCCATGCTCCAACCATGGAACGCTTTCCCAAAGCAAGGTAACTCAAGGCAGCGCTACGCCTGCCTTGCATTACTTTGTATTTACTAAACCACACAGAGCAGCTTTGCATAGTTTAGTAAATACCAAAAATGATTTTGCATCAGGGCTGCACCACAAAAGGGATTCAGCCCAGGCATAAAATCTTAGTGAATCTGCTCCCTTGTGTAGAGTTCTGGGCCAGAGCTGGTATTGTTGGAGGGAGAGAGATCTGCTGGGATGTTATGTTATGTTATGTTACCACAACTTATACAGCTCAACAGCTGCCCCAGCAAAGGGGCGTCCCGGCGCTCACAGCAGAGCAACTGACACATGCGGGTGGAACAGATAATAGGACTACGGTGCAGAAAAAAGGTGAGTTTTAATGGCCTTCTGAATACTAGGTAGTTGTTAAGGCCATGGATGTGAGCAGGAAGTGAGTTCCAGAGGAGAGCCGCCCTACTGCGAAAGGAGCGGCCTCCAGCACGGACTCTCCGTGTCCGGGGGACCACCACCAGGTGATGACCCTGTGAGCGGAGATGTCGTGAGGGAACATATGGCAAGAGGAGGTTGGCCAGGATACTAGGGGTGGTAAATTTCAAGGCTTTGAAAGAAATGCATAGAGCCTTGAATTCAATTCGCCTGGCCACGGGTAACCAGTGAAGACGACGAATGGCGTCAGACACCGGGTAGGACCTGCGCAAACCAAGAAGGGTTCTTGCCGCCGCGTTCTGTGCCCTTTGTAGCCTCAGAATTTCAGCCTTATTGGACCCCAGATACAGAGAGCAGGCATAGTCCAGTCTTGACATTATGGACGCCTGAATGAGGACCTGTCGTGTGGGTGCATCAAAGTAACCCAATAGGGGTCTAAGCCCCCGCAGTAGTCCGAAGCAGGTCCCTGCCACCTTTTTGGTTTGAACTCGGAAGCTGCAGACACACCCCCAGATTTTTCACAACCTGCTTGGGAGGGGGGGCACTACCAAGGCTTGCGGGCCACCAGAGTTCACTCCACTGACCATGGTCCTTCCCCACCAGCAATACCTCCGACTTGCTGGCATTCAGCTGGAGACAGTTGGTGGTCTCCAGCGACTGCCGCTAGATCGCCCTGAAACTTAAGGGCGTCCCGCTCGGCGTCGTTTGAGAGCGCCACCACCAACTGTGTATCGTCGGCGTAGGAGACCATGGTCAGTCCTCTGCTCTTGGCTACTGCATCCAGGGGTTGGACGTAAAGATTAAATAACAGGGGGCTAAGGGAGGAGCCCTGTGGCACCCCTTGTTTGATGGGGTGTTCGCCTGAGGCATACGGGGGGACTGTTACCACGAACGACCTCTCATGAAGGAATGAGGTGAGCCACTCCAGGGCCGGACCAATAATTCCCGCCTCCTCCAGGCGTCGCAGCAGTATGGCATGGGACACTGTGTCTGCATTGTTACTATCACCTCTTATCTGAAAGTCATTGTGAGATGAAAGAAGCGGCCACAGTGAATAGATATTTACGAGCTGCAGTCATGGAATGGATTAAAGTCCTCCAACTGACCCACAGTGTGTGACAGATCTCTTCAGTTACTCCATGCCTGTTCATGTAGGGGTGCCTGGTTTATTGGCTGCACAGTACTGGTGATGGACAATTCTCGTAGCAAATATGCCTTCATTGAATGTAAGAGATGTAAGTTACAGTTGGCAGAAGCAAGACCTCTGACCTTCCCTGTCAGTGTCACTGCTCTTCCCCCGTGCAAGTCCACCATTGTAGAACTGAGCTTGAGCCCGAGCTCCTTGCCAGGTAGGTGTGCGAGGCCTTCCTACACCCGCAGGATCTCATCCCTGGTGATATAGTGGTAGAGCACCCTGATCTTCTGCTATTCCGCTCTGTTCTGTGCTCTTAGTTCTCTTTTGCCTCTTTTTTCTCTTTTGCCTCTTTTCTCTTTGCCTCTTTTTCTTTTTTGCCTCTTTCACTTTTGCCTCTTTTTTCTCTTTTGCCTCTTTTCCCTTTTGCCCTTTTCGCTCCCGCCTCCCGCACTCCCCGCCGCTACTGCCCTTACGGCCCCTCCTCCTCCCCAGCGGGTTGCTCCCGCTCCCGCCTCCCAGTTGATCGCTTTCCCCTCAACCCCTATTTAATGGCAGCCGCTGCGCGTCAAGAAGAGCAAGACCTCTGACCTTCCGGGTCAGTGTCACTGCTCTCCCCCCGTGCAGCTCCACCATTGATGGACTGCCCTTGAGCCCGAACACCTTGCCAGGTAGGTGTTTGAGGCCCTCCTCCACCAGCAGGCTCCTGCCTGCGCATCATCCCTGGAGGTCTAGTGGAAGAGCACCCTGCTCTTTTGCTATTCCGCTCTGTTCTGTGTCCTCTGTTCTCTTTTCTCATTTTGCCTCTTTTTTCTCTTTTGCCTCTTTTATCTTTGCCTCATTTGCCTCTTTTTTCTCTTTTGCCTCTTCTCCCTTTTGCCCTATTTAATGGCAGCCTCTGTGTGGCAGCGTTGTGGACGCGTGCAATGGGCGCGCCAGAGGCTGGCTTGTCTGCACCCGACCGCGACCAGCGCCAGGGACCCTGGTTCCCCGACCCCCCGCCCCTACAACCCCAGCACTCTCCACGCTCTCAACCCCGGACGCAACAACAACTGCCAGCTCTCGACGCCTAGCAACACCCTAGACCCAATATCCTGCAACACTGCCGCTGCACCTTAACCGACCTCCGGACCCCAGCAGCAGACCCCAGTCCACCCGACGCCAGCGCCGACAAACCACTGAACTGCATCCTCCTCAACCTGCGCCCCCTGCACAGACACTTTATAGAAATCTGGGACCTCCACAAAACTCACACGCCCGACGTTGCCTTCCTCATAGAGGCCTGGACCAACACCAGCTCAGGAGCCGACATCGCAACCACCATCCCTGATGGATAAAAGATCCTGAGGAAAGACCGCCCCACCCGCCCAGTAGGAGGCCTCCCCATTATCCACAAAAGCTCCCTCTGCACGACAACCACTGACTTGCACGACGCCTCGCCCCCCCATGGAGCACATCCACTTCCAGATCCAGACTAACCCCAGAACGACGCTCCGCGGAACCCTCGTCTACAGACTGCCAGGCCCCCGCACCCCATTCACCAACGTCATTGCTGACCTCATCGCACCCCACGCCCTCGCCTCCACCGACAACAGACTACTCGGAGTCCTAAACTTCTACCTGGACAACCCAGGCAGTCATCAAGTTGTAGAGGTCTTCCAGACCATCAATTTTTAAAAATAATTTGGTGTCATATACATGGTTGTAACAGCTGAGGTTGAATGATTTAATCAGGTTTGGTAAGTGAGTTAGGTAGATGTTGAATGATAGAGGGGATATGATGGACCCTTGTGGGATGTCACAGTATTGTGCATGAGGAGCTGATATGAAAGGTAGTACCAATAGTAGTTCATTGTCACAGCTGAGAGGCCAAGAATTCAATGGGCATTAGCTGAACTCCCTTTGCATCTTTCATATATTGTATGTCCAACAAGAATTTCCTGGGTGAAGAGATTGCACAACTGTACAGGACATTGAGTCATTTTGTTCTTAAGCTAATAACTTTCATGATATTTCCTATTCCTGATGCATAAGGTCATTCAGAAGCAATGTCCAATCAGGAAACTCCCTATTCCAATATGGCACGGTGCTTTGATTAACTCATTGTGCTGGGGCAGAGCTATCACAAGTCAGGTACGACTTACATTTGACTGACATTGCATTAGCCCACACTTGCCTGTTTTGAAATATAGCCTGGCAAGATAATGTATCTGCTCTAGAGATCGTTATTTTGTTTGCAGGAGCCAGATAGTTTATTAGGTTAATGTGACTACTGCACAGGACTGCAAATACCTTAACTAGCAGTAGTGTGAATCTGAAATGACCCAAGACCCAATACAGCCTGTCATGTCACACAAGGCTGCTATAACAGACTCTCTTTAAAAATTGTTTAATTGTTTAATTTCTAGGTAACCCTGCCAGGATCAACATGCTGAGTGTTCATCTCTTTGAACCAAATATTGTGGAAACCCTAATTAGGGCATTTGAGACTGAATGCATTTGTCTTATAATTGACCTCTCTACATATCTCCGCGGGACACTGACTAACATTTTCTGAATTTTGTGCATTGTAATTTAAGATCTGTGTAGTATGAATCTGCTTTATGAAATTTATTGACTCCTTTGAAACTCTGCCTTACATTTATCTAATTTAGGGTATTATCACATAAAGTGCTGTTATAGAAGCAATATACTGGATGCACAATATTTGGTGAACATTTGGGGTAGCATTTTTAATGAGGAGAGTGTGGGAAAGGTGGGTGACTTTTGTGGATCCTCACAGACTCTGGAATTTTCCTTCACAAAAATATGAAGAAAATCTATGGTTTAGCCGCAGTTTGGTGTTTGCAAGCCATTCTGTGTAAGAAAAGGTATTGAGATCCATACAAGCCACAACCCCCCAGACTACCCTAGGCACCTTGTTTTCAAGGTCTTGATTTCCTGGGTGCCAAATGAGCCCTAGCTTAAATGACCGCAGCTACCCACAGCGCCAAAATTGGTCAATGTGCAAGGCATAATCTTGATATTTCCTTGTGTCTTAGGGGCCTTCAGGAGCATCTCCTTTCACGGATGATAGCTCAGTTACAAAAAAGTGGGGCATTAATGTTAATGGGAGAAGTGTAGGAACTCTGTTTGGTAGGCCGCTTCTGAATCCCCGCAGACTCCATTAGTTTGGTCTGCTTTCACTTTTATTTTGCTGTGTAACGTCAGTGTGCACAGCGAGCTACGCAATACAGCAAATTAAAAATCAAACTCAGGACTCGTGGGAAGCATTTCCCTCGCATGCTGACCTTGCTTTGGGAAAAGAAAATGTCTCTGGTGTTTTTACTAGAAAAATTTGCTTTTCCAGTACTGTGGATGACCCATTGAAGTCCACCGCACCGTGAAGGTAGTGAGGTGGACGTCAACGGGTCATTGTCTGCCCTAAAACAGCTAAAACGTGCCAAATCCATGCAGCCTGATGTCCTGTCCAACAACAATTGACAACGAGATGCAGGGATATGATGGCCACATTGCATTAACTTCTTTTTTCTATGATCATAGGGGACTTCTCCAGTTCCAGGAGACCCCCAGGATGGTAAGAATCTGGGACTGGGGAACCACGATAAGCACAGTGGAAAAGAGAGGTGGCAGGTGCTGCTAATGGCAATGCACAGCCAAGATAAAGTTTCAGTTGCCATACATGGTCCACGGAGAAAAAGGCTAGAGAGAGAATAAAAAATATTAAGAAGTACAAAGAAGATAGATGAAAAGATAGAGAGAAGGAGTCTAGAAAAGGAGGGAAGATTAAGAGAAGCAAAGGAGAGCAAATAGAAAAAGCAAGAGAGGGAGAAGGAGGGACGGGAAAGGGAAGTTAGATGCAGCAGCAAACAGAACTGGATAGTGGGGGAAAGGTTGAGAGAGGTAGTGGGGACAGAGATTTGGGAGATTGACACAGAATAGAGAAAGTAAGAGTGAGCCTAAAGGAGCAAAATGAGAGCTAGGTACACATAGAGAAATGGTGATTGGAGATTGTAAGTGGAATTTATAGTTTATCATGTTTTAACCAATACACCTGGCCCAGCGTGATTTCAAAGCACAATTATGCATTTTAATTTCTAGAAGGAATCTTAGTGTCGGATTCAAAAATCACCTTACCTAATAAGGTCTAACCAGTGTTACTTCAGCTACATTTCTTTATGCAAATTGCTTAACAATGACACCCCCTTGAAGTGCTGACACCTGCTCTTTTAATGCATATCAGCCATGTCTACATATGCCACTAAAGGCCCTGGAAAGTACAATCTACTTGCTGACAAGTCCAGGTTCTATTAAGGAGGTGATTTGGCTTTCTAGTGTACATTTAAGTATGGCAGTCTCTTTACTGTTTCATAACATGAAGCTTGACTTTAAGCTGCACCTGTAGTTATGCCGAATAATAATTTTGCAAGTAAATATTTTCCATTTCTGGTAGATAAGTTAATAAAGTGACTCGGGGCAGCAAAAGTTTTACTTCCGCCACCTTTAATCTTTGGAACAAAATGCCCCGGCACCTCAAAGACCAGCACAAATATTTCTATTTTAGTAAACAACTCAAAACTTGGCTCTTTACATCTATGCCACTTAACTAGCAGAACACACATGTGACATCTAACAGACATTAGCGCCAAGACATCTAGCAGACTTTAGCTCCAAGACGCCTTCAGGCAATCGCACACTTAAACCTTATCATTTACTTGTAAGCCTTATCATTTATCATGGAGCTTAGTCCAAGATTGGAACTGAGATCGTGGGCAGGGTCATGCAGGGTTATATGCCTTGCACACTGATTCACACTGATGTTAAAAACTTTGCTTAATGATGCTGAGGAGGGGCGCTTGCTGGTGTGAGAGGAGGGTGATTTATGCTTTTCTTCTGCTGATGGGGCGCTGGTTGCATGAGAAACCGCTCATGGCAAATTACTGCTACCTGTGATCAAGGATGGATTGCAATTGATCTCTTTTTATAAGTGGTAGTACAACATATGCACCCTTGGAAGTCCCGGACACCCTTGGCTTCTGCAGGGGATGATTCACTGTCTCTCTTCACGGTCCCTAAGGGTTACACCTGTTCATTTGTCATAGGCATGCTGTGCAAGAAAGAATATGTTGCACACCAACACTACAGTTTGTAGATGACAATTCACACAGACAGGCATGACAGGCACAGGTGAATGTGTTTATGGTTGACCAATTGCCACCATGAGGGAGAGGAAGATTGATTCATGATGTTGTTTGACTTGGAATGTCTCAACAACCCCTATAGGCATGTTTTTGCATATCTTGATAGGCATAAGTGGGCATTGTGCTCCAACAGGAGACTGATCTCACAGCGCGTTCAGATGGTACCCTGTGTGGGCACCGGTACTCCTGCAGTGTCACTTCATCTTACTCTTCCTATGCAAGGGGAGTGGCCATATTAATACAGATGGGTCTGTCTTTTGTAAAAGAAGGGTCACTCACACATATGCAAGACTATGAAACTATGAGAAAGGCTGGAACACACAAAGATCACTATTGTCAACTGGTATGGACCCAATTTAGATGAACCCGATTTCTTTGATATTTTGCAGTTGCTGAATCTTGTCTATTGACCCACAGGCTTTAATATGGAGGGGTTTAATATTTACCTGTGTATTACAACCATGGCTGGGGATAACCTGTGTACCACCTAGCGCTGGAGCTGCTGCTGCACATTTGAGGCCCATTATGCAGGATCATGACTAGGGGTGGTTGATAGATTTCGCTCCGTGGGCGGAGTTGGCAGAGTTTTGGCCACTCCTCATTACGCATGTAGCGTGGAGTTCCGGGCAAATTCTGCCAAACGTTGCGTGGCGTAGTTTTTTCTCATGTGCGGCTTGCCATCGGTAAGTTGGCGAGCGAGAGCTAGATTTGGTGTCACCAATTGCACTTTTTGGTCACTAGGAGGGCACCTCGCGAGATTTCCCCATCGCGGGCATTCGTGGGCAGTTGCGACTGTTTGTGGTGAGAAAGCTGCCACTCGAGTTTAAAGCTACTTGAGCGACAGCAAAATCAACTCGAGAAGCAGCACACACTGGTGCATATTTAGTGCAGTTTGCACTGATTTTTCAGCATGGAATGAGCTCCCGGTGCTACAAATCAGCGCAAGCAGCGTGACATGCCTAATTCCACCCATTCACGGAGCTCCGTGGAGCTGTAATGTAACTCCGCGAGTTCCACCCACCCCTACACATGAACATCTTGATATCTGGTGGCAAAGATTCCCACACGCTGTAGAGGCCACCTACTATTCGCACATACACAGGGGGTGGTCACTCCAGGACTATTGGCTACTATCAAAAGACGTAGCACCCTGGGTGCATCAGGTAGCACATTCAGCACACACCTTGTCAGACTGTGCACGGTTGTGCTGTTCATGATGGTCGCCAGGGGACGTGGGACTGGTTTCTCATGGAGACTGTATCCTGAGATCCTATTGGATCTGGGTTTGGGGATGAGCTTTGCAAGGAAATTATGGGATACTTAAAAATCAATGATGGCACAACTGCCTCTAGAGCCACTGTGTGGAAGGCTTTCAAGGTCACTGTCAGGGGCAAATGCATGGCTAAGTGAGGTGGACTGCTGTGTTCTCTTTGTGACCACCTGTCAAGGCAGGAGATGGACACAAAGGCAAAGGAACAAACTCTGGCACAAACACTGGATGTGACAACAATAGCCCACCTTTGAGCCTAGCTAACAGAGTACAATGACGTTGCAGCTACAGAATGCAAATTTAGGGGGAAATATGCCAGGGCGTGAGCATATGCAGAGAAGGAGAGACCTGGCTGATCATTGGCTGCCAAGACCGTGTGGTCTTGGGCCGCTGAGTGTGTTATGGAAGTTGAGGATCGTCAGGGGCAGATGCAACAGAACATCTCACAGGTCCTAAGTGTATTCCTGGAATACTATTGGGAACTGCATGCCACAGTGGGGGCAAGGACCACCACACAGGTGGGCAAATATCTGGAAGATATAGCGCTGGGTTCTGGTCAGGATACTGCTCTCCCGGCGCTCGCTCCACCGTGAGTGCCTCTGCCCCCTGCACACTCGACTGACCCCTGTACAAGGCCTGCGTCTCGCTCTACCTCGCATTTAGCCTGCTCCTCCTTGGCCTTCTGCTGCCTTCTCTGCCCTCTAAGTTCCTGCCCTCGTCTCTTTCCTCTTCTTATCTTTTTTATTCTTTCCATATTTGTTAATTTACTTCTCTCTCTTTTATTTATTTAGTTTGTCCCTTCTCCTCTTTTCACTTTCCCATTTTTGCCTCCCTGCCCGCCGCTGGGGCCCCCACGGGCCCCCCCTCCTCCCGCATGTTCCCGCTCCCACCTCCCAGCTGACCTGCCCTCCCCCGAACCATACGTAATGGCGGCTGCTGTGCAGCTGCTGGCGTGCCAAAGGCGTGCCAAAGGCAAGCCCATCTGCGCCCGTCTGTGACCCGACGGCGACCAACGCCAGGAACACTGGAACTATGACATGCCAGCACTACAGCTCCTCTGCTCTCTACACTCTCAACGTCAGCAAGAACAACAACTGCAAACTTTCTTCACCTCTCGACACCCACAGACCCTTCACCTGCCGACACTGTCGCCACTCCTTCACCTTCGCCGAGACCCAGGCCCCGTCTCCACCATCCAGCAACAACTCAACCGCACCACAAACCCTGCAATGCATCCTCCTCAATGTCAGCTCCCTCCACAGACATGCCATGGAAATCTGGGACCTCCTCGGCAGCACCTCCCCTGACGTTGCCTTCCTCACCGAAACCTGGATGAACGCCACATCGGGACCTGACATCACGATCGACATCCCCAAAGGCTACAAGATCACATGAAAGAACCGTCCCAACCGCCCCGGAGGAGGCATCGCCATCGCCCACAAGTCCAACCATCGCCTGGGCACCCAAACCGACGGGCCAACACACCTGATGCTTCACTTCAGAATACAGACCAACCCGTCCGCCACCCTCCGAGGCACCCTCATCTACAGACCCCCCGGTCCCTGCGCACTTTTCTATGAGTCCATCACCGACATTTTCTTAGATACCTTTAAGGCTTTTGACTTCCTTGAGTGGGATTATGTGTTCACTGTGTTGGGCAGGATGGGTATATCTTGGGTTTTCTGAATTGGATACAGTTACTGTGCACTGCGACTGTAGCACGGATAGATATAAATAAGATCTATTCCACCGCTTGTCGATCTCTAGGGGCACAAGGCATGGGTGCCCTCTGTCGCCCTTCCTCTTCGCCCTAGCCATGGCACTGTTGGTTGCTAAGCTCTGGCAGCACTATTCCCAGTATGCTATGCAGTACATTAGTATAATTATTTTCATTTCCCTATATGCAGATGAAAATACCTTATATAGTAAAGAGCCACAGTCAAGTCTCAGTGTCATTATGTGTGAATTAATACGTTTCGGTTTGTTATCAGGTATCATCATAAACTGGGAAAAAATCATACACCTCACACCTACAAATTTGCAATTTGTACCAAAATTCCCTCTGAAATTATGTGATGATTATGTAAAGTGTCTGGGGATAAGTATGCAGAAAGATCCAGGGCTGGTAATTAGGGAAAATTACAGGGTTGCTATTGATCCTATAACGGAGCGAAACTCTCGTTGGCTATCCCTCCCAATCTCAGTGGTTGGACGAGTGGGGCTTATTAAAATGGTGATACTACCTCAGATGTATTTTCTCATGAATATACCACTAACACTCTAATGCCTTATTTCCTGCCCTCTGCTCACAGATAATCAGACTGGCATGGGCTGGCAAGCAACCTACAGTCGGGTGAGAGACCCTCATGCTACCCTTTAGCCTGGGTGGGTTTGAGGTGACAGAGCTCGAACTCTACTATCTGTGTGCACTGGTGCACTTTGCCTACTTTGGTTTATGTTTATGGACTGAGGTGCTAGCCATGTTGTCGGACATTGTAGACTGCAGTTTGCCTATGAACCCCCGCTGTTGCTTTGTTGGGCTGTATGGGGGAGCTGGAACCCCCCATGGATGACTCACATCACTGGCCCTCCTGCTAGCGAAGTGGCAGGTGTTATATAGATGGGGCGTTGGTCGGCCTTCCAAGTTTCAGCATTGGTTGTGTGGCATGATACACTACTATGAACAGCTCAAGTTGTACT
This sequence comes from Calotriton arnoldi, assembly GCA_963921515.1. Lineage (NCBI taxonomy): Eukaryota > Metazoa > Chordata > Amphibia > Caudata > Salamandridae > Calotriton > Calotriton arnoldi. The sequence goes on along the minus strand of CAWUFW010008603.1, from coordinate 532,445 downwards.
CAGAATTGCTTCCAGATGCCTCTTGTCCCCGAGATTTCTGGGCTCTCCCCAGAACATATTTGCTTACACATGATGAAGTGGCAAGTGATGGAAAGATCCGGAATCTGTGGGGAATCACAAACTTCCTTCCAACCAGCATTCCCCTAAGTCTTTCAAAAAAATGGAACCTCACTTGTGTGGGTAGGCCTAGTACCAACGACAGGAAAGGGCCCAAAGCACAACATGGATACATCATAATTTTCCACTCAAAACGGACCTGTTTTTTGCAAAGTGGGTAGCTGTGTATTTTGGGCCCTAGCTCAGCCGGCACCTAGGAGAACCTATCAGACCTGCACAGTTTTGAAAACTAGACACTCAGGGGAATCCAGGATGGGGTGATTTGCATGGCTCTACCCAGAATCCCTTGCAAACCTCAAACTTTGATTAAAAACAGATTTTCGTCACAGTTCTTTGATGGAAAATTGTGGAATCTGTTTCCATTGACCTTGGTGTGGTGCAGTGTTTTTATCAGCACATGGGGGTTAATGCTGGGTGGTGGAAATTTTGTGGATTCCTGCGGACTCTGGAAGTTCCCATCACATAAATGAAAGGAAAATGAGTGATTTCAGGCAAAGTTTGCCATTTACAGAGCATTGTGGATATAAAACTCTCATGGGATCCAAGGCACACCACCCTAGAATCCCCTGGTTATCTAGTTTTCCAAAATATCTGTGGTTCCTCGGTTTGCATTGGTGGCGCCACAGCACAGCCCCAAGTACAGCAGCTAACCTTATTGCTTATCTCTCAACCTAGTGTTGTAGGGCCTTTTGTGTCATGGTCTCTTGGGCCACTCACACAAGTGGGGTACAGTTCTTATCCAGGGGCATGTGGGAACTCGGGGTGGTCAGAAGTTGTGTAGCTCGCTGCAGATTACAGCACTTTTTGTCACAGAGATGTGAGGAAAATAGTTGTGATTCACCAAAGTCTGACTTTTGCAAGGGCTTCTGGGTAAAATCACCTAGTGAGAGCCATGCAAGTCAAGTACCTCAGACTCCCCTCACTGTCTAGTTTACAGACGTGCAGGTTTGGTTGACCATTATTACCCTGAGTTTGTTCCCAACTTCCTCCCCGCAGGCCTTGCTATCAGTCATCTAATGTACACCATAAGTCATGTCTAACTAACCAGAGACATGATAATGCACCTGCAGATGGAAAAGTTAACATGGTCGCAAATTGAAGTAGTACTTTCAACTGAGGCCTCATGTCAACTTAAACTACTCAAAATCAAAATGGATGTGGATTACAATATGAAATACACTCAACATGAAGCACTAATCAACTGATTTCATCAGAGCTAATCTTTAGTTATCCTCCTTGACTTGTCTGCCGCCTTTGATACAATATCCCATGACATACTACTGCAGTGATTGGAAAAGGTGAGTATTTTGGGGGGTTCTGATAAATCTGAAATATTAGTCCTTGGGACCTCCCCCTTTGGATATGAAGAAAATATGGTCTACAGAGTTGGGTGAACCCCCTCCTTCCAACATCATTTGCAAAAAATCTAGCGGTGAAAATAGATACAGCCTTATCATTTAAACCTCATGTACAGTCCGTTGCAGGTTTTTTTCCTGCTCAAATCATTGAGAAATACTTAAAAATATCTCCCAGAGGTCACTCGAAAAACATTGTTCATGTGCTGATTACATCAAGATTGGACTATGCTAATGTCCTCTTTCTTGAGGCACCTCTGGAGTTATTTATTTAGTGTTTTGTATAGCGCGAACATGACCCGCGAGGGTATCCAAGCACTTTACAGCAATAGTATATAATTACAAGAATTAGCAAAACAAGATAGATACAAAACGGAACATGTAAACATGAGAGCAGAGTCGACAATCCCGGCAGAGTTCCAGTACGAGATAATCAATCAATCAATCAATCACGGCATTTATAGAGCGCGCTACTCACCCGGGAGGGTCTCAAGGCGCTGGGGGAGGGGGTAAGTTACTGCTCGAACAGCCAGGTCTTGAGCTGCTTCCTGAAGGAGAGATGGTCCTGGGTTCGCCGAAGGTGAGTGGGGAGGGAGTTCCAGGTCTTGGCTGCCAGGTAGGAGAAGGATCTTCCTCCGGCGGTGGTTCTGCGGATGCGTGGTACGGTGGCGAGGGCGTGGCTGGTTGATCGTAGCTGGCGTGTGGGCGTGTAGAAGGTCATGCGGTCGTTGAGGTACTTTGGGCCCAGGTCGTGGAGGGCCTTGTGTGCGTGGGTGAGGAGTCTGAACGTGATTCTCTTGCTGACGGGGAGCCAGTGCAGGTCTTTCAGGTGTCCGGTGATGTGGCTGTGTCGGGGGATGTCCAGGATGAGTCGTGCGGAGGCGTTCTGGATGCGCTGGAGTCTCTTTTGAAGTTTGGCTGTGGTTCCGGCGTAGAGGGTGTTCCCATAGTCCAGTCGGCTGGTGACGAGTGCCTGGGTGACGGTCTTCCTGGTTTCAGTGGGGATCCATCTGAAGATCTTGCGGAGCATGCGCAGGGTGTTGAAGCATGAAGATGAGACGGCGTTGACTTGTCTGGTCATCGACAGGGAGGAGTCCAGGATGAAGCCCAGGTTGCGTGCGTGGTCCGTTGGCTTGGGCGCGGTGCCCAGGGCCGGGGGCCACCAGGAGTCGTCCCAGGCGGAGGGTGATGAGCCCAGGATGAGGACTTCCGTCTTGTCTGAGTTCAGTTTAAGGCGGCTGTTCCTCATCCAGTCGGCGACGTCTCTCATCCCGTCGTGTAGGTTGGCTCTGGCGGTGGTGGGGTCGTTGGTGAGGGAGAGGATCAGCTGGGTGTCGTCGGCGTAGGAGATGATGTTGAGGTTGTGTCGGCGTGCGATGGCTGCGAGGGGGCTCATGTAGACGTTGAAGAGGGTTGGGCTGAGTGAGGATCCTTGTGGAACGCCGCAGATGACTTCGGTGGCTTCGGATCTGAACGGGGGAGGCGGACTCTCTGGGTTCTTCCGGCGAGGAACGAGATGATCCATTCCAGTGCTTTCTCTCGGATTCCGATGTTGCTGAGGCGGTTCACTAGGGTGCGGTGGCAGACGGTGTCGAACGCCGCGGAGAGGTCCAAGAGGATGAGGGCAGCTGTTTCCCCGTTGTCGGTTAGGGTTCTGATGTCGTCGGTGGCTGCGATAAGGGCGGTCTCGGTGCTGTGGTTGGCCCGAAACCCGGACTGCGAGGGGTCGAGGGATCCATTCGTCTCGAGGAAGGCGGCAAGCTGTCTGTTGACGGTCTTCTCGATGACTTTGGCCGGAAACGGAAGGAGCGAGATGGGACGGTAGTTCTTGAGGTCGGTGGGGTCCGCCGTTGGTTTCTTCAGGAGGGCGGTAAGCTCGGCGTGCTTCCAGCTCTCCGGGAAGGTGGCGGTGTGGAAGGAGGAGTTGATGATGTCCCGGAGATGGGGTGCGATGGTGGCGTCGGCTTTGTTGAAGACGTGGTGTGGGCAGGGGTCGGTTGGTGATCCGGAGATAAAGCAAGTCGCTGAACTGCTGAAGCTGCAGAAGCATTGAGAGGGATTAGGGTAGGAATTTGCCCATTAGGAAGGTCTTCACTTCCTTTTTGAAACTTGATAGGGCAGGTATTCTTCTGATGTAAGGTGGCAGCGAGTTCCAGATTCTGGGGGCAGCTCCAGAGAAGGCTCTGTTGTATGTTTTCTTCTCCTGGAAGAGGGGTGGTTTCCAAACAAAATAACTGGCACACCAAGAGTGCCTGCCACCTCCGGAGATCACGATTTTCTGAGCAAGGTACGCAGGAGAGTTGGAGTGTACAGCTTTATGAGTGATACAGGCCAGTTTGAGTTGGATTCTGGCTTGGTACGGCAGCCAATTCAGCGCCTTTAGGTACAGGCGTAATGTGATCGAATTTTCTTGAGCCAGTTAGGAGTCTTGCAGTTGCGTTGAGACAGGGTTTTAGGGGAGCTGTTGAGAACTTTGGCCAGATAAGGTTGAGCATCCGTATTCGATCCTAGAGATAACTAAGACCTGACCTGCCATTTTTAGGTCCGAAGGGTCTAGGAACGGTTTGAGATTTCTCAGATAGCTGAGGTAAAACCTGGCATTTTTTGGCCAGAGTGTTTATGTGGGCTCGCATGTTTAGGTTTTTGTCCAGTGAGATTCCTAGTGATTTGGCTGAGTCCACTATGGTCGGGGTGCAGTTCAGCGCGGTGATCCAGTTGGTCCATTCAATTATGTCAGGGGAGCTTTGTGGGGGGGGGATTAACAAGAATTCGTTTTTTGCGCATTACGTTTGAGCTGGTTGTTGGCAACCCAGTGAACCGTCTGTTTCAGAGCATCATTCATTATTTTGACCTCCTCAAGAGAAGAGATTTTGATGTAGATCTGAGTGTCGTCTGCGTACACATGAAAGGAGATGTTGGCGATACGAACAATTTTAGCTAATGGTTCGAGATAGAGGTTAAAGAGAGTTGGGGAGAGAGTTGACCCTTGGGGGACACCAATCGTAATCGGGGAAGGGGAGGATAGATTATGATTGACTAAGAATCTCTGGGAGCGGTTCTGTAAGAAGGATTTGAACCACTTGAGAATGGTTCCCCCTAAACCCATCCTGGATTCCAGACGTTCTAGAAGTTTTTCCTGGTTGACTGTGTCGAACGCCGATGAAAGATCCAACAGAATTAAGAGACAAGTTTTGCCTTGGTCTAGGGCTTGAAGGGCTTCATCTACTATGTGGAGAATAGTGGTTTCCGTGCTGTGGCATTCATCTAGCAAATTGAAGGAGGCATGTAAGCAGACGATACACAACTATACTTAAAGATAAATTTTCTGGAGGACATCAATTCTCTCAATCTAACGCTACAAAAAACTCAGTCTTGGCTGGCCGAAAATCACCTGAAACTAAACACCCTCAAAACTAAATTCCTCCTAATTGCTCCACCCAACCAATCAACCATCATACAAGAATGGCTTAAACAACTAACAGCGCTCAACTGCCAACCTCATATTATAGACTCAGCCAAATCGCTGGGATTAACTCTTGACAGAAATCTAAACATGCAGAAACACATCAGTGCCGCAACAAAAGGAGCAAACTTTCAGATGAACACCTTGAGACAATTAAAACTCTTCCTTCCCGCAAATGACTTCAAACTGGCAGTCCAAGCACTAGTAATAACTCAGTAACTAGTGCAACTCTTTGCAGACTTCCCAGATCCACAAAGGCCCCTCTAAGAGCATCAATCAACTCAGCATCCAGGCTCATCACAGGTTCTAAAAGAAACTGCCACATTTCCCCCGACCTTAAAGCTCGTAACTGGCTACCTTTCGAAGCAAGAATTCAACAAAAAATTGCCTGCATGACTCACAAAGCCCTACATCACAACACTCCGAGGTATCTGGCCCAGAAACCGGTCCTCTCAAGTGGCAACAGATCCTCCAGGAGCTCCAGTAATCTTCTTTTGAAACCACAAAGATTTGCCAAAAAGAAAACATACAACTGCGCCTTCTCTGGAATCGCTCCTAGGATTTGGAATGCATTTCCCCCAGAAACCAGACTGAATCCCTCTACTGCCTCTTTCAAAAAAGAAGCAAAATCTCTTCTCATGACTAAATTCACATGAACAATGTATCTAACTCTCATAACGGCTGCTTGTATTGTAGGACATAACTTTGACATACAGTGTTCTTTTGTTCAACTATCTTCCCTGTAAAGCGCTCTGATACCTGCAAGGGTCATGTTTGCGCTATATAAAACCTTCAAAATAAATAATCTTATGCAAATGTGTCATCTTGACCGCTGCCACTCCACGGCTCTTCCATCTCATAAGATCAGATCTCGTGGTCTCTAAGAGGTCTTCATAGTTGTGGACAGCCCTAGCTGCAGGTGTGGAGTGGATCTGTAGGCCTAAATATGATAGACCCTCGCCCGCCCACCTAAAGGGAAACAGGGAGATAAGGCGGACCTTCGCCAGATTGGGGATAGTTAAATTAACAATGGAATATTTTTGCAAGATGGTCTTATGCTCTTGCTAGATGGTCTGATGCTCCACTTAATGTGGCCATTTCTGCCATGAAGGCCTTCAATGAGGTGCCTGGGTCGGTTAGAGTCAGAAGGACGTCAGCCTTGTATAACATGATTTTGTGTTCCTTACCAACCAATTGGATGCCCGAGATTTGGGGGTTGCGGCGGATTCGCTCTTCAAAGGGCTCCTTATACAGAGCGAAGAGCAAGGGCGATAAGGGACAGCCTGTCTGGTCCCACGAGTAATGGTGAAAGGCACGGACAGCACTCCATTCACTCGCACCCTAACTCCGGGTAGGTGTAGCAGCAATGAACCCATTGACGAAATTGCGTGCCGAATCCCATACCCTCGAGGACTAAAGGTAAGTAGAGCTAGTGAAGCCGGACGAAAGCCTTTAAGGCATCAATCGACAAAAGGAGGGCTGGCACCTGCCTGTGCTGCATCTTATCCAATAAGCAGCACAACGTTTTGTGTTGTCACTACACCCTCGCTCAGAGACAAAGCCGGCTTGGTCAGGATCAACTAACCCCTGAACATAGGGAGCCCGTCTGTGAGGCAGAATGCTCGTGAAAATCTTTGTGTCTACATTCAAAAGATAAATTGTACGATAGGACACGCAGTGTTTGGGATCCTTGCCTGCTTTGAGGATCACAGTGATAGTGGCTAGGCGCATTGACTCTGGTAGTGTCCCACTCGCACTAAACGTGTTGAAGAGTCACGCCAATGCGGCAGCTAGCTATGTACTAAAAGCCTTATAAAATTCAGCACCATAACCATCTGGCCCAGGAGCCTTACCATGTTGTAAACGTTGAATGGCTACCAGGACCTCCTAAGGGGTAATGTCTGCATCAAGGGATGTGAATGTGGCTTGTGGGATCGTGGAAGGGGGACCTGTGATAAGTAGGCTACTGCATCAGTATCTAACAGTATAGCTACTGCATATAAGGTGGCAGAGAAGGCCTCAAAGCCTTGGGCAATTTCTTCACCCTGAGATCGCAGGGAGCCATCAGCTCCCCACAGTTCAGTGATTCTCCAGTCAACTGCCTGTGCTCTGAGGCGATGCACCATCATAATCCCGGCCTTATTGCTCCCAGCATAATATTTCTGCCTTATCCTAAGCAGTGCATATTCCGCCCTCCCATATCCAATGCTCGTAGTTACTTCTGTGCCACTGTTAACCGACAGCGAACTGCCACTGAACCGGATAGGGTGTGACAAACCTCCAATTCCTTGACCTGGGTTTCTAGCTAGAGCCGCTTGGTATGTCTATCTCTATTTTAGCCGTTGCTATCGCTATAAAATGGCCCCGCATAGCCGCTTTTAAGGTCTCCCAAAGGATAGAGACAGATGTGTTAGTCTGCAGAAATTAGGTTATGGCTGCTGAAGTGTGTTAGGATGTGATCATAGGAAAGGAGTTTCGTATTAAGCCACCAGATCTTGGGGGATGGTGACTCTCTATATGGCTCATATCGTAATATTATAGGGGATTGATCAGAGAGAGCTGCAGCACCAATATCCACCGATACCGACTCCTGCATCATACGTGGCGATGTGAGAAAGTAGTCAGTGCACAGCTGAGAAGAAACTGGATTGAGTGGATGTACGAAGCATGTATCTCCATGTGTCCGTTAGACCAGCCTCCCTCAACCATTGTCTAGTGGCCCGAGTAAGGGCACCAACCAGACCCATCCGTGGTGTGGACCTGTCCCTCTGGGCATCCGTCACGATGTTGAAGTCACCACCTATCACAATATCTTTGTCTGGTGTATGCAGCAGCTGCCCCAGGGAATCCCTAATAAAGGACTCCTGATGATCATTGGGCGCAAATATAGTGGCCAGGGTCTACCCAACCCCTTTCACATCAATACGCTGTGCCAAGAGCCTGCCCTGAATCTCCATGTATACCTATACCACCCGCCCCATGAAATGTGTGGTGAGTAGAATCGCAACCCCAGCTTTCTTAGCCACCCAGTATAAAAAATATTGGCGGTCAAACCAGCGAGACCGCATCCATCTCCAATCTCCCTGCAGCAGGTGGGTTTCCTGTAACAGACATCGCAGTCTCCTATCTCCCTGCAGCAGGTGGGTTTCCTGTAACAGACATCGCATCTAGAGTAGGAATGAGAGGAGAGCTAAACGCTTTATCGGTGCATTAAGGCCTCGTACATTAAGGAAAAGTGTGGATATCACCATGTGTATGTGTGCGACGGTGCAATGCATGGCATGCTTGAGGCAGGTGTATGCCAGACCAAGTGTTGCATAATATAAAAGGTATCTTGAGCAGAACAGAGAAGTAAGAAAAGAAATGGGAGGAGGAGACGTGGGAAAGGATGGGAGAACATTGAACTATGGCCGCCCCCTGCCTGGGGACAACAATAACGAGGGTCCATGTTTGGAGCAAGAACATTGTACAAGCAATCACTCCATAGCGTTGTGGAGCTCCGCCGTCAAAACCGAAGGGGGTCGCTGCTAGTCTGTTAAAAACTGCATCCAATAACTAAGTGGGGGACCCCTTCCAGTGTGAGTTAAACAGGTGCAAAGTTAAAAGGAAATCAGTGGTAGCCATCCATTTCTGTGGCATCGCCACATGTAGCTGCCTGAGTAGCCGGGCACGATCCCTACGACTATCAGCTTCAGAGGGCTTATTCACGAGTTTCTTCCTGCGTCGGGTGGAGCACTAAGAGTCACAACCAGCAGACACTGGGTCCCAGGATGGCGAGATGGCTTGCGAGTTTGGTTGAAAAGTTAGCACTTCAGGAAGGGCCCAGGCATCTTCAAGAGTGTGAATCACACAAACCTCATCATGCCACACAAATTGAAGGCAGAAACGGCGGCCCCATTTAAATCTGGTGTTCATACCCCGTCCGTCAATGGCCGAAGGGCCTTCCGCCGCTGCAATGTAAGTATGGAGAGGTCTTGATAAAGCCACAGCCTAGGGCCTTCAAATTCAATGACCGTATTGTCACGGCATCATAATGGCATCCTTTTAGCGTTGATAGTGTAAGCAAGTGAGTATGTCCTGAGGCGAGCCCGGTGCACTGGCGGGGCACCCAGCCCGGTGCGTGCGGTCTAGAATGATCTCCTTGTCCCCCAGCGATGGAGCCACATGCTTGAAGAGACAGACAACAAATTCCTCAAGATTGCCTGGAACTGCCTGCAAAAGTACACCTTTAATGGGTATGTTTGAACGCCGAGACCTGTTCTCAATGTCTTCAAACTTATAACGTCATTCCAGATTCTGATCAAGTAGTTTCAGTAGTTCTTGACGGTGACTGTCCAGTTCCTCCTCCCAAACATCCTGTCCCTTCTCCAGCAAGGCCACCCTCTGGCTCAGATCCTCCATGTCATGCCGAATGTCTTTAATCTCTGTGGCTATGTCCTGCTTGAGGCCAGCGAAGTCGTCCCAAAGGATCCAAAATAGCTGCTCCAGAAACGCTTTAGTTATGGGTGCATCTTCGGGGGTGGCACCGATACAGTAACTTCAGGCATCTGGTCTGCTCTCTTCACTGTGTTCTTGGTAAAAAGATCCTTCAACAAGGGGTCCTTCTTCGTGGTGCATTGCAAAGACATAGCAAAACAATAAATAGCCCCAAAGGACAGAAAAGGCCGCTACGATGTACCACTAGTGCTCCTCGGGACCAAGGATATGTACCAGGCTCAGGTGCGATCAGGAGTTCCCGCAAATGGCCGACCAGGGGAGCACTAATGCAGGGCGAGGACCAAATGTTGTGACTAATGCAGCTGGACAAGGGAACGCAAGGTGTGAGGGGGGTCCTTCATGCCGCGAACCACCAGGCACAGTCCTCCGCCCACCGAGACCATGCAATCTCAAATGAGATGCCTCTCCCTTCCAATGCGATCTCCAGCAGGAACGACAGGGTGCCAGTCACCAAAAGCAGTGCCGGTAGTATCCACACTACACAGCTCCCTCAGTATGTGCTCAATTCAGCTCCAGACCAGCACACTCATGTGACTCAGGAGCGTCAAGAGAAAGTCTGTAGGGGGAGAAGGAAGCCAACTAAGGAGACTGGCTGCAGAAGTTCTATGGCAGCCGACCCTTGTCTCGTGCCTCTCCCCCAGTGACGTAAGAAAGTCAAGTAGAGGCAGGAGCAGAATCACAGTGTGGGAACTTTGCGATTTTCACTGCGCCGCTGTGTAGCAGGAACTACCCCGTCTATGTCCAATCCAGGGATCATTAATATATATCCGCTCTACCCAGTAAAACGAGGAGGGGAGGGAGGAAGGTGAAGAGGCAATGTGCCGGTCCTTGAACTGGGCAGGCAGCTGGGGTGCGGAGGACCAGGAGGCCACCAATCACACAGGTAGGCCGCCGGCAGTGCACCTCGGATGTGGGGAGGCAGCAGCTGCCAACCGCTGCACCCCACCCCGGACCTGCAAGCCTGCTCACCCACCAACAAGCGAACCGGGGGGGTACCGCCAATGAGTGGTAGAGGTACGGTGCCCCGATATACGGGGGACAGGCCTACCTTAAGACTCCCCCTGCCTGCTCCTGCACGCTGTGTCCTCTGCCTCTCACTCGGCCGCATTGCTTCTGCCGGGATCAGGGACTCCTCGCTCCCTCAGTGGCATCCACCGCCCTGGTCAGTGGGGAGAGGTGCTGGAAGAGGGAGGTTGACAAGATGTGGTACTGGGGGCTCCCTTGCACAGGGGGTTCAGCTTTAAACAGAATGAGTCTGGCGGAGCTCCGAGAGATGTGACTCACTCGGCCGCCATCTTGGATACGCCCCCTGGGCTATCCTTTTAAAGATTCAAGCTTGGACAACCAACAGTTAAAATCAGGTGCTTCCTAAAAATACTGTGGAGGATTGAACCCCAACACCACAGATGTCTCCGGTGGTAGGTGTAAGGGCTGTTATGGGAACGCACAAGTACTACTCAGGTGACCTGTTAAATAAGTACCAGACCAATCGTTAGTAGCATCATGTTGGAGGGATTCTGTTTGGAGAACTGTGCCTTGGGACCATAAGACATCAGAATGTAGGGACTGAGTCTCTCTACCACATCAATACCTTTGGGCCCAATTCCGACCAGCTCACAGTGCCTCACCTGAAACTCCTAACCTTGCAGAGTAACAGATGATTTGGCAACCTAGAACAAAACACTCTAGTCGCCGAGGGAACAGTGGAAACAGATCATCACCTTTCATTTCTCACTTATGGATGTCCATAGTAAACAAAAGAAAGACAAGAGGAAAGTTTACAATATTTATTGAAACTAACATTGTCTATCATGAAGCATTTCTGCTGCAATTAGAAAACATATACAACTAAGGAAAGTAATCAACATTACTAGCAAACTGTATACAATGAAAGCCTTGACATTGTAAATGATATATCTGTCTAGGACTACCCTCACTATGCGAACACAACTATACTTTCGTATTTCCGGAACGGACGGTTCATTACCTACTTTGCCATCAGACTCACCGCATACTGGCCCTTATCAAGGAGGCCCACGCAGCCTAGATTGCACACATATTTTGTCCCTTCCAGGACCAACACATTTTTTGCCCTGAAGAAGTTCATCTTTATGAACGAAACGCGTTGGCTGGTATATTTGTATTTGGACACCTATGAAAATAAAGGATTGTTTAAGACAACTCTAACAAGACCATATTAACTAGTGACTTATTTGACTAACAACCTTTTTAATATCGAGTGGTGCACCACTCCAAAAATGTGGGTTTATACTTGATATTTTGTAGTTAGGTGGTCTACATCATATCTGTAAACTTAGTTTACGCAAGGTAGATGTGCCCGTTCCAAGACCTGTCTCTCTTCAAGAATCCTCCTCTCTGACCTAAGGGAGTGCGGGTCTATGTCTATGATAAGAACTACTGTGTTAGCAAAACAGCATCTGTGTCACTCTGTTGTGTCTAAAACGTTAGGAGAAGTTGGTTGACCGGGCATATGAAAACAGTACATCATGTTCTTCGACCTTGTACGAAATGTTCAGACTGATTCCCGGGAAGGAGAAATACATAACAAATAACATGTGCAACATCTTTCTAAAATAATATTGTGGCACAAAAATCAATATATTATATGTGGTTGTACAAAGCAAAGGCAGCTTAAAACGTGTAACATGCAGAACTGAGGGAGAAACAATATAGGTCCAGAAGGGAACTTACTATAGAAGATGGGTGTGTGATGTCAATGTTGACCACTGGACAATGTGCCCATGTAGGATTTGCTTTTGCGAGGAAGAGTGGCAGTTGCAACGAGATCGACAAGTGAAAGTGCGAAATTAATTTGGACACTGTCCCAAAATCACACTGAAGATGAATTGTTGCTCCATACCATTTATCATAGACAGTGGCACATCGATAAACATTATGCCAGCAGAAAAGTACAACAAACTGTCTCCAGTGCCCCGTTTAACCCCATCGAAATCCAAAGTGTATACATGTGCTGCTTCAAGTCAGGCCCGTAGCCAGGAATATTTGGTTGGGGGGGCCTGGCCCCTGTAATGACAACATCATGAGTAAGTTCTGGCCAGGTTATATTGCCTTAATGCTTTAGAAAAAAATCTGCTATATTAATGTCTCATGACTCATTGTCAGTGAAATTGCTCCCCCTCCCTCGCAGCTCCTCCATTAAGTGAGGCCTGCCCCTGCACTCTAGAGTGTTTGGTGCTCGAGGCCCTCCTCCACCCGCAGGTTCACCTACGCCTCATCCCTGGTGGTCCAGTGGACCTCTATCTCCTTTCTCTCACCCCGTTTTTCACTCGTTTTTCTACCCTCATTTTTATTCTCCTTTCTGCACTTTTCTGCAGTTCTTCCCTTTTTCTGAATATTTCCACTCTATTTTCCTTTTCCTTTATTCCTCCTTTTTCCCTCCTTTCCCGCCCGCTCTCCCCGCCGCTGCTGCCTTCGTGGCCCATCCCCCCCCAGCAGGACCAGCGCAACCAATCCAGCTCCCCTCCCCGCTCCCGCCTCCCAGCTGTCCAGCCCTCCCTGACCCCTACTTAATGGCAGCTGCTGGCGCGTGCGTCCGTCCGCAACCCGACCACGGCCAGGTGCAGGAACCCTGGACCTCCGCACCGCCAACTCTACGACCCAGCAGCACTCCACGCACTCAACCCAGGCCGCAACAACAACTGCAAGCTAGCCTCACCAGCGGACACCCAAGGACCCTTCAGCTGTCACCGCTGAGACAAACCTACAGCACCGCAAGGAACACGGACCCAGCACAACCCGACTGCAAGAACACACCCGAACAGAAGACCCTGCAATGCATCCTCCTCAACGTCCGATCCCTCCACAAACACACCACCAAAATCTGGGACCTCCTCGACAGCACCACCCCGGACGTAGCATTCTTCACCGAAACCTGGACCAACACCACATCGGGACCGGACATCGCCATTGCCATCCCCCAAGGATACAAGATCTCCAGGAAGGACCGCCCCACCTGCCCGGGAGGAGGAATCGCCATCGTCCACAAATCCACCCTCCGCCTGAGCACACCCCCCGACCAGCATACAGACCTGATGGAACACCTTCACTTCAAGATACTGGCCAGCCCCACCGCGACCCTCCAAGGAACCCTCATCTACCGACCCCCTGGACCCTACGGACCCATCGCACACGGACATCATCTACCCGCAGGCCATCGCTTCCACCAACTACACCATGCTGGGAGACCTCAACTTCCACCTCGACAACCAACTTGACCCCAACACCGCATCCCTCCTGGACAACCTCTACAACATTGGACTTCGCCAGATCGTGACCGAGCCCACACACTCCGCAGGACACACCTTCGACCCCCTCTTCACTACAGGAAACTCCATCACCTTCAGCCACACCACCGAACTCCCATGGACTCACCTCCTCACTCAACAACTCCACCCCAACCATCGCGGAAAACGACAACCCCAACACCGCATTCTGAACCCTGCATAGATGGATCTCGGGCAGCGCCAACACCATAGCCCCCCTCAAGAAAAACAACAATACCCGCGCCAAGAAAGCCAGATGGTTTACCACCGAACTTCGAGAGTCCAGACGCACTTGCCGCTGCCTCGAGAAGGCCTGGATGAACACTGAATCCACAGAAGCCCACAACAACTTCAGAGCCGCCACCAACACCCACCACCAACTCATCAGAGAAACAAGGAAAAAAGCGATTGAAGACATAATCTCCACCCACTTGCACAACAGCAAGGAACTCTTCAACATCATCAAGGAGTTCGCCCAACCCACCAGAGAGTCTACTGACATCCCTCCCTCACAAGACCTCTGCGACAAACTCAGCACCTTTTTCCACCACAAAATCAAGAGCATCTACGACAACTTTGACGAAGACAACCAACACACTGAACCAACCACCGCCGACACCCGGAAACCAGCGATTGACAATTGGACAGCCCTCACCACCGAAGACACACTGAAGACAATGAAGTCAATCCACTCGAGCCCCCAGGGACCCCTGCCCCCACCACATCTTCAATAGAGCCACTGACACCATCGCACCCATGCTCCAGCACACCATCAACCACTCCCTGGTGACCGCCTCGTTCCCTGAAGACTGGAAACATGCAGAGGTCAACCCCCTCCTGAAGAAACCCTCGGCAGACCCCACCAACCTCAAAAACTACAGACCCATCTCCCTGCTCCCCTTCCCAGCGAAAGTCATTGAGAAAGCCAACAGCCAACTCGCCACATTCATCGAAGAGCACAACATCCTCGACTCCTCCCAATCCGGATTCTGAAAAAAACACAGTACGGAAACCGCCCTCCTCGCAACAACCAACATACGACATCCGCACCTTACTGGACAAAGGTGAAACAGTAGCCCTTATCCTCCTCGACCTCTCAGCGGCGTTCGACACAGTCTCTCACCGAACCCTAATACGCAGACTCCACGACACAGGAATCCAGGACAAGGCCCTCCACTGGATCCGCTCCTTCCTCTCCGGCAGAACGCAGCGGGTCAGACTCCCATTTTCCTTTCGGACCCTACACCTACCACCTGCGGCGTCCCCCAGGACTCCTCCCTCAGCCCGACACTCTTCATCGTCTACATGGCTCCACTCACCCCCATCGTCAGGACCTACGGACTGAACATTGTGACGACACCCAACTTATCCTCTCCCTACCCAACGAACCCAACACCGCCAGACACAACTTTCGAGAAGGCATGGAAGCCGTCGCCAAATGGATGAAAAACAGCTGCCTACAACTAAACACCAACAAAACAGAAGTTCTCATCATGGGCCCAAACCTCGGCGCCTGGAGCGACACCTGGTGGCCCCTGCCCTCGGAAACCCGCCAACCCCCACGGACCACGCACGCAACCTGGGAATCATCCTGGACTCCAAGCTCAAAATGGACCGCCAGATCAACTCCGTCTCGTCCTCCTGCTTCCACACCCTCTGCCTCCTTCATAAGACCTTCCAATGGATCCCCCTCGAACATAGAAAGACCGTCACTCACGCCCTGGTCACCAGCAGACTCGACTACGTCAACGCACTCTACGCCCGAATAAACAAAAACCTCACCCGCAAGCTACAGAACATCCAGAACGCCGCAGCAAGACTGGTCCTCAACCTGCCAAAACACTGCCACATCTCCCAGCACCTGCACACACTCCACTGGCTCCCTGTCGATGCGAGAATCACCTTCAAGATACTCACCCACGCACACAAGGCCCTCCACAGCACCGGACCACGCACCCCAAAGGACCCTATGATCAGCCCAGCTCTCCTACGCCGTGGTCCCCCGCACCAGAAAGACCAGATCGGGAGGCCGCTCCTTCTCCTTCCTCATGGCCAAAGCCTGGAACGCCCTTCTGCTCCACCTCAGACAGACAACATCGCTCCCCATCTTCGCAAGAAACCTCAAAACCTGGTTCTTCGACAGACCCCCCCTCCTTGATGGAATGGATCCTGCAACCTCCCTACCCCTAGCGCCTTGAGACCCTTACGGGTGAGTAGCCGCGCTTAACAAACATCTGATTGATTGATTGATTAAATGATTGAATGTGATTTTAAAGCAGATGACGTATTTTAATTTGCATTTTGTTGAATATATTATACACTTCCCTGAGGATTTTTGGTGAAAATGTGCAACAAATTATGTATTTTAAAGCATGTTAAGTAAGAATTAGGATACTTCTATATTACAATATTACAGGGTGAGGCAGGGTGGTCAGGTTTTCCACAAGAGTTTTTGGGAACATGAATGTGCAGTGGTGTACATTTGACATTTGTAAGGTTAGCAGCCCTGGTCAAAATGTTTTAGGGCAACTTTAGGAATGCCACCCTATTATGCACTTTGTAATCTGCATAGCACAGTTCACATGTTGCATAGGTGAAGGGAGGCACGCAGCGAACTGCAAATTACACGTTTGACTCAGAGAGAAAGACGTCACACTGCAGAGCTAGTGTGACCTGAGCCAGTGAAAGACTGCAGCAGCAATGCAAGCTGCAGGCTAACCAGGATAACATGTGCAAACTCCAGGATAACCTGTGCAGACTCCTGGATAACCTGTACAAACACCAGGATAACATTTGCAAACTCCTGGCTAACATGTGCAAACTCTAGGATAACCTATGCAAACTCCTGGATAACCTGTACAAACTCCAGGGTAACCTGTAAAAACTCCTGGGTAACCTGTAAAAACTCCTGGATAACCTGTGCAAACTCCTGGATAACCTGTGCAAACTCCTGGATAACCTGTGCAAACTCCTGGATAACCTGTACAAACTCCAGGGTAACCTGTGCAAACACCAGGCTAACATGTGCTGTTGCAGGAATTCTGCACATACACAGAACTATGCGCAGGAAAACAGGACCTCAGTGAATAGGGGTGTATCAACCTACCACATCAGTACCCAAAATCCCAAACCGACTAGCTATAGTGTCTCATTTGTTCTCCTCCAAATATCACAGAGCTACAAATGATTAGACAACCCAGAACACAACACTCCCTACTGTCTCAGGAATCGCGGGAGCAAGACGTACTCTTTCGCTCACTCACTCGTACTTGTCCACAATGAGAATAGGCAGAGTCCCTGAAATAGTTCAAAATGTTTATTTTAACTATCGTGCTCTACAATACAGTATACGTGCCACTACTAGCAGCAAAATGCATAACTCAGCACAGTTAGCATTTTTACAATTCCATAGAATACAATGGGAGAAGTCATTTTATATAAAGACTGTGGAAATAAGGGTCTTTAGGCCTGACCACCCTCCCCTTGACTAGAAGAAGTTTATTTTATAAAAAGGACGATCTCTGGGCTTTGACAGCAGACCCCATACCTTAAAGCCTGGATGTAAGGTTTACATCATAGGAAAAGCAGCGCTCTTCTCCATGGAACAGCTTTCTCCAAGTGTGTTAAAACAACATGCAACAACGTAATATCAAAGCACGAGTCTTCAGTACTGCAGCTGTGTTTAGCATGTTATGTCTAGGTGCTAGGGACTGACCAGAACAGAATAACAAGGGGCATTGTTGATCGACCTTGCACATCGTGTTCAGACTAAACTCCAGGAAAGGCAGAGAACGTGAAAGCAACCCGTTCTCATGTGAAAGGCACAGAGTCTTGCAAAAACAAAGTCATGTAGTAACGTGCGCAAAAGCAACATCATGGCAGCGAAGCTCATGCTAACTTACCGATGTCGAAAATGTCCCAAAGGGCCCATATAACACCCTCTCCTTGGTAAGGTCATAGGACATAGACAAAGGATCAAACAGAGTTCAAAAGTCAAGCAGATCTCACAGCTTTTGAAAAAAACATTATTGGAAAATAAATCGATATTTCAAAACAAAATTGAAAGAGAGTCATCTCTGGAATAATAAAGTTATTATGGAGGAGTTATTATGAAGGAAGAGGGAAGTCCATCAGGGTGTGTGATCCGAGGAATGCAATTCCCTCCAACAAATTATCTCTTTCGTTGGTAGCAAAAAGGGACGCCATCCAATTAAGTAAGTCGAAGGAACAAACGTGCTCCTCATAATCAGAGGCCTCTAGAAGCATGAGAGGCAACTTCCGTGATATTCGATGAAACTCCGTTGCAGGACGTTCTACGCAGCTGCACAGATATCCCATTCAGCCAGAGCTCCAAGTGCAGCCGCACGCACCATACGACCATCCCCAGAACAAGCCTGGTCATAAGCCTCTAAGGGGCCAATCAACTGGTTAAAATCCGGGAGTGGACGTGACGTGTTGGAGAGGCATATATTCATTGCCCAATAGAAGGGGCATCGCTGACAGTAAAACACTGGTTGCACGCAAGTAAAGTAGGCAAAGCGAAAAGTTAATCCATAACTGACGCCAAGCGTTGCTAATGGCATGCTTCCAAAAACTTGTTGAATGCGATCACGGTACAGCTGCAATTGGCGTGGTCTGTGCAGTACCATAAGATGACCAGCCATTACGCAGCAGGAACAGGAGAAGCAGGATTCTAGCACTACTAAAGGGAAGCCTCCGAATATGCTGGAAAAAATCGAATGAATAAAAGCTGGTATTACTCCAAATATCGTCTGAAAAGAAGTCACAAGGCCAGATCCCTCAAGTTTAAAAAAAGGTGTCAGACGCATTAAATATTTTGTGTATAAGCTCCCCAAAATGTTGTGGGAGGTTAGTGTTCAGAAGTCCTAGCCACCTGTAACTCGAAGGTCTTTCGGGCCGAAGTGAGAGACACCTCTTGTTGAAATAATAGCGCTTTGAGCCTGCTCACCTTGTTGAAATCTGTTTTTAAAGTCGAAATGGAAGGCCAAATTGAACTATCAAGACTCCCATGCGGGGGTGGAAAAAGCACATTGCTGCAACAAGTTACGTGCTGGGAAACTGTTACTAAATACAGGACTCCTGCCCGTAAACCACAGCAGTCTTGGTTGTTCAAAATAAGATAACTGCCATTTGTAAGCAAAGTAAAAGTGGAAATTATTGACAGAACTGAGGTCTCTTTAAAAAAACAAGCAAGATTGGGCGCTGACACATTACATGCGCCGTGCAACTTAACGTGTTGCAAACCAGAGAGTGTCCTACTGTTGAATCGCAGTCCTCCCCTGTAAGGAAAACTTCCTTACCCTCCCTCTGACATCTGTAAGTGAAAGGTAGGGACCACAATTCATGTAGAAATGCACTACCCAGTGGTTCAAAATGGCCAATCTGAAAATAGCGAAAAAGGGAGAGAGATAACCCCATGAATTAGCCAAACAGCAGAGTCCGTTTCTACTACCGAGAACGGCAAGGGCTCTAATTGTTCAATATGCAATAGAGTATATGCAGCATCTTTCATGAACATAAATCGTTGTTTATCAGTTAGATTAAATGGCAAAAACAAAGCAGTCAACGAGGTAGCACCACTCGCATGAGTGTTGTCCCTCTAGGCACAGCTTGAGATCTGCCTGAGAAGCAGATTAAAGAATTTTTACAGTCCCAAGAGTTATTGACAAGCCAGAAAATTATGAGCGAGTTTTGAACTCTTCATCGATTTTATTCAATGTTTGAATTGTATTCATTCAAAAGTGCATAACGAAAGTCTAATCAGTTGTAATTTCCAAAATTCAGAAAAACCATCTCCCGATGCATTTCGGGCTTATGAGCCCTTCGTCAGGGGAAAAGATCTAAAAAGATGCGAAGAAAACAGAGCGTCACTATACTCTAAAGAATAAGCAGGATGTCTAATAAATAAAAGCTTAGCCTTATCTGAATGCTGAGTTTAACATCGGCGCGTGCATTAAAGTGTGAAAACATCGTGCTCTAGATAGATAAAAAGAAAAAAAGAAAAGAAACGAAGTTGTGACATTAATATATCTGGACGATGCTCGATTCGGTTGAAAAATAAGATAAAAGGAACCCGAGTCAGGTGCACCCCGTGAAACGTAGAGAAGTGAATAACGTGCTAATAAATCGTTTTTGTAAAATCATGATAAATGCCCAGGTGAGAATGAACAATGAAAAGTTTAGGATCGGTATAACGACGTTACGAGGTGTGGTATAAACAAACAATCGTGACAAGACAGAAAACCTCAAGCGTGTAAATAATAAAGGTGAACATCCGAAATCAGCGTGACCGCTTGATAGCGTTAAGTGCGTCATTAAACGTTACGAAAAACGAAAGAAACTTACATCAGCTCGATGTGCGTGCTGCATGCTCGGTGAGTTTGAAAAACGCCAAGTAAGCGTGCATCATGTGACATATACGATCTAGATGTGCATGAAAATCAAAAAAGGACTATCCAGAATGTGAAGTGAACCGGCTGAAAAGTATATACGGGTGCCATATTGGAATGGGTAAAGGAAATCTTTCAAAACATAAGAAAAACATATAAGATGGCATCTAAAAATACATATATAAACATGATACATAAACCACAGTTCTGTAAGTATAAGAATGTAACAAGCAAACAAATATATCAATCTATAAACATTCTCCATGTAATCTCAAATATGTATAGTATATGGAAACGAAGAAATTGAAGTGAAGAGCCAAAGGTGAAAAGGGTGCGTGGAAACATTGAATAAAATGATCACGGAGGTGAGAAAATGGAACACCATGTCATCCATACTTGTACATGAAAAGGTTTAGAAAAAAATTAAATGAAGAATAGAGTCCTCTGGAGTTGGAAATGAACATGTGTGCCAAGGAATATGACAGAAGAATGAAACCCAAACCCATAACAGGTTTAAGCAGATGTTATGTATCGAAAATGAAAATGTGTGTGAAAAATGAGATATATGATGACGTATATGTGATGAAATATGACAAAAGGTGACAACATAGATTAAAAGATAAAACAGTTAATGAGAAGACAAGATTAGATATATCTGAGGTGGTATCCAAGGAGAAATGAACTACTTAAGAAGGAAATATGAACTAGAGATAAAAAAGCGTGGCGAGAAAATGATATGTAAAATATGTGATTAGATAAATGAAAAATAAAAATGAAGTGAGATCATAAAACGAAAAAATTATCAAGAATTAGAAATATCATTGCAACACCCTTCCCAGAGGGTGATACCTCCAGTGCACGCTACAACCATACAATTTGATATACGCTTCGCTGTGCATGCTCACACACTCAAAAACAAAGCAGTGGCATTCAAATAATCCCAAGGCACTTTTCCCATTTTAAGAGTCTGCAATGTCCAAGCAAATTGCATAACAGATCGCAACTGATTTTGACCATGATATAGAACAGAAACATCACTTTGAACAATAACAATAACAGATGAAACAATATTATCCAACGTATAAATGCATGAGGATAGTGTGTTAATGCTGTTGTCTACTGCGGCAAGGACTTTTTGTAAATTGGCTTGATCAATTTGACGCAGACGAAAGGCAGCTTCATTCTGCGAAAGCTTCCAGATTTCTTTGTATGCGGCATAAAGAAATCGCTTAGCTCTAGGATTCCTAGGCCCTAAAATGAAATCAGCCAGATTGATGTCATGCGACAGCAGAGAAAGATGTTGTTTCACTGATGCCAGCATGGAATGTTCCAACCATTGTTGGCATAACTTACCCACCAAATATGTGGTGACCGAATGTGTAACGGTATACCGAGGATCAGGTCTAGTCTGAATGAAACCAGGCGTAGAATTATAAAAACGCAATTGGCATGCATTTGTATTAGTTTTCCACACCAACCACCCGGAAAAATCAACTTCAGAGACATTGAAAGTGTCATTTCGAAGCAAAGCTTGCAATGCCTCAATGGTATAATTTGTGTGAGTGCGCCAATCATCATATTCCGCTAAAGACGGAATGGAAGGAGTATTTACATTTTTGACAGTTGCCAGGCCAAAACAAGTTGTTTGGTACACTGTATCATTTAAAAACAAAATTTGAGCTAGGATCAGGCAGGCACGATGTAAAGTCTCAGTTCCCTGAACCTGCCAAGGCTTCGTGCCCCAGACTGATTTTAAATCAACAGTCTCTTTTCAATGATCATAACCCTGTGTAGCCAATTTATTTCTAAACAAGTTGGTGTAAATCAATTTAGTGTGGGTCAACATAAATTAAGATTGCGCAGATGACTGAAGTTTAAAGTGATAGGATTCCGGATTAGATATGTCATAATCTGTAAAATTAGTGAATTTATCCCTAAGAGTTTTAGAACTCCCCTCCACGGGAGTAGGACAATGTTCCCATTGTGTATAATTAAAATCAGGTCTTATTGTGTTTGTTTTGTGTAAAAAATGATACCCATAATGTTGATAACAAAATAAATCTCCATAATTGGCAGAATTTAAATACAAATCTTCAGCATCAAAAGCAGCATAATATTTTAAATCTAAAAACAATGCATGTACTGCCTGTACGTCCCAATCCTCAGAATGTATGTTCCGTGTTACCACATCTCCTGAAGAGACGCAAAACATGTATGGTACCCTAAGTACCTCGGTCGGGCCATGGATTTCGTAGGCTACTTTGTCCCAAACGATGCCATCTGCAACTGGGAATGCTGAAATGTTAACAAGAGACTGATCATGTTTCATGATATGGGACGAAGTATGAGGGGCCAGAATTCCATCGACCAGGTTTACAGCAGAGCGTTCTGGCAAGTAATGACCGTTGATGAGAAAAAAAAGAACACTGTCACAAATCCAATTAACATGAAGAGTAAAATGAGTATAAGCACCAACCAAATACTTAATTTAGTCGGTGGAGCTGCCAAACTGGACGTCGAGGAGGACAAGCCGGAAGAGAAACTGTCATGATCTCCATAGTAGCCACTCGTAGGACAATAAATCAGAGGTGGAAGTCCCGGGTCCGCCTGATGTTCTTGAGGACTGTTCGGCACCTCACTCACGGACTCATCAGGATGATATATATATACTTGACATCCATAGTGGGTGGAAGATAGAGTTCGGACGGGTGAAAAATCAATTATAGTGTCCATCATTTTCTTAGCCATACGAGGACCAGTGGAAGATGATGAAGTCAGTGGATCTAATGAAATTGCGTTGCACGAAACTGCAGGTGTGACACTATTCAGAATCAGCCACACGGTGCAACTTGACATTGTCCACTGAAATGTATCTGTTGTCTTTGCGACCAGGTAAAGGTGGTAAAATTACTGTACGAGTACCCTTCAGTCCAAGCACTGGAACCGGTGCACGATAAGAGGGACCAAGGGAATATTAGCAAGGGCTTTATTGCCGCTTTAGCTGCACTTTTTGCCGCTAAAGCGGCGATTTTTTTATCGCCCTATCAGCAAACTGTCGCTAACAGGCGTTAGCGACAGCTTTCTGGCGATAGCGGCCCGTTTTACCATTGCCTTGCATGCCAGCGATAATTATCGCTAATGACATGCAAGGTAGGCGTTCCCAACTAAAAGCGACTGAAAACAGTCGCTAACACCACTTCCCCCTATTTGCAATGCAGGCGAAGCGATAAAAAAATTCGCGCTAAGCACGAATATCGCTCGAATTTAACACCTGCTAAAAATACGACTTACCTGTTTGTTGAATGGGAGGTGGATTGTCAGGCTAAGTCCCACATGGCGTTGATGCGTGAATATCGCTGGATTTCCAGCAATATTCACGCATTTCGCCGCTATCGCTGGATATTTTATCGCATTGGAGATAAACGTTGCTAATAGCGTGTTATCTCCGCGATAATATCCAGCTATACGCGGCGATAAAAAAAACGCGCTAAGCGCAGTTTGCGATAATTATCGTAAGTTGTTGCTAATATCCCCCCAAATTCTTTTTTGTTCTCCAGCTTTTCTCGTACCAGATCTCCGCCTTTTGGAAGGCAACTGGAATCAGTAGTGCTGCATCAGTGGAAGAGGGTAAATGTTCAGTCGCATAGCTGTCACGTGTCTTTTGTAGATCCTGTAACACAGTAGAATGATTATCTACGTCAAAGGTTGCGGCAGCCGCCACAACATCTAGACCATCAAGGTCTGGCACAAACATTTTAATGCCAAAGAGCATTTCGTATGGGGTCCACCCACCCAGAGATCTTTTAGGGAGATTATTAAGTGCACGTTGAACCCCATACAAGGTGGCCAGCCAGTTCCTGCCAGTACCTAAGACCCTAGCTGTCAAGGATTGCTTAAAGTCACGGTTCATTCGCTCCACAATTGAATTGCCCTCAGGCCTGTATGGAGACAAAAACTGCACCAGCACCCCCATAGACTTCATCGCATCCTTGTATGCCTTAGAGGCGAACGGTGTACTTTGGTCAGAATGAAAGGTGCCATAGGCAAACATCCCGACAAAGACACGCAAATCCCAGATGACATTTCGAGCGTCAGCACTGCGTTGTGGCCAAACCCAAAGGAATCTAGTGCATGAATCAACTGCAACAAATATATATTTATAGCCAGTATCAGAAGAGAGAGGACCGCAGTGATCAAGAGAGATACAGCCAAAAGGTTGATTAGAAATACACATCTGTGTTTGAGGTGGATGTGCGACCGTGGACGGCTTGATTTGCTGACACATGTCACAAGAAAGTACATAATTACGGGTCTGTTTATATAAACCACCCCACCAATAACACTGCTGTAAAATAGAGACTGTCGCCGACACACCGGCATGTGCTGGCACTATGCCTTCGTGTGCGGCTTTGATCAAAGAAGGTCTGCGGTCCAAGTTGGGAATCATCCGAACCCCTACTGATGGAATCAAAGCATAAGGAACCTGTTCGGGAGTTATATGATGAGAGTATTTTGAAGGGAAACCCTGAGGATAAGCAGTTCGATCCCTCATTGCAGACTGAGGTGAAGGTGAATCAGCACGCGAACCTTGCTTCTGCTGTTGCTGCCCCTGTTTTTTATTCTTCCAGTTCTTTTTAGGAAAGACGGGACGCCAATCTTTATCAGTCTGGGCTTTTTGTTGAGTTTGAGATTGAGTTTGCATTTGAGTAAAAGGCTCCCAGACTATGCGGCCTATGGTCTTATAAACTTTTGCATTAATCTTTGGTAATTCGCGTGGCTTGTCCGCATCCGGGACAACCTCCAAGTGGTTTGCCACTTGAAAGCTTACTGCATCGCCCTTGACAATGGCAAGGATCATATCAGCAACTACTTCGAACACCCCCAGAAGCCTCATCCCCAGCTCTACAGCCGCTTCGGCTCCGTGTTCATCTTGAACACACTTAATCACGGAGGGGAGCACGGCCATGGAGGGATTGCTGAAACTCTTCGAATATACCGCTGCAAACACCTTGCCCCATGTGTTACAATCAGCTAACTCGGGAAGTAAGTCTTTAGGCAAACTAATAGTCAATATCCTGTGTTTCTCCACAGGAGAGGTATTTGGAAAAACAGCCTCTAGTTGTCCCAAATGTTTCAGCAAGCCAATAAGCCAAGAAACTTTTCGAATTGGTCATACAGCAATCAGTGGTAGGTCGAAACCACTCTGACTCTGGAGGCAGCTACCCTTATGCCACAAACTTGCTGCTTTCGTCACTGAGAAAGCAAGACTCATCACCATTGATCTCGCCTCTAAGAAGTCTCTCCAGCCATCCTCTGGGTCCGCACCACCCCTTGACCACTTAGAAAAGTGCAAACCTATCCGCCTGAACACTAAGAACAATGCGTCATGAGGCACCTTTACCCCATTCAGTGAAAAAGACATCAACAAGATTCTTCAGAATATCAACCCTTCTAACCACTTCAGTGACCCGTTGCCCCCAGCCATCTTCAAAGAAATCAAGAATGTACTCATCCCCACCTGGACAAGGATTGTAAACGCTTCTCTATCACAAGGCACGATCCCTGACTGCCTAAAAGCAGCTCAGGTGTCACCTATTCTAAAAAAAACTATCGCAGATAAAGCTGACCTCAATAACTTCTGCCCTATCTCCAACATCCCCACCCTAGCCAAACTCCTAGAAAAATGCGTACAATCCCAACTTTGTGGTCACTTAGAGAACTTCCAACTACTATACCAGCATCAATCCGGATTTTGGAAGGGGCACAGTACTGAATCGGCTCTCACTCACGTTATGGAGGACATTTTAAAAATGCTTGACCAAAATGATTCCTGCCTCCTAATCCTCCTTGACCTTTCCTCCGCATTCGACACGGTTAATCATGACAACCTCCTATCCATCCTGAAGAACAGGATGGGTTTCTCGGGTCGGGTGCTACAATGGTTCTTGTCCTTCCTCCACCAAAGGTCACAAAGAGTCAAAGCAAACCACTCCCTCTCCCAACCCTATCCAGTACTCATGGGTGTCCACCAAGGGTGAGCCCTATCTCCTATCCTCTTCAACCTTTTCTTGGAACCATTAGCTAACTCACTAAATTCCATGAACATTCTCTTCCATATGTATGCGGATGATACGCAACTTTACTTGAAATCTCATACCCTGATAACATCATCTCACTCAACACTACCCTAACGTCTACTCAAAATTGATTAACTGAGAACCATCTCCTGCTCATCACCTTCAAAACTGAATTCCTTCTCATCTCTCCTCTGAACCACATCCCCAATCCTGACCTTTGGCTGAATCACCTCACTACTTTCAACTGCACCCCTCTCATCATAGACTCAGCCAAATCTATCAGAATCACCCTGGACAAGCACCTGAATATGAAAAATCACATCAGCAATGTGTGTAAGGGAGCTAATCACTTGATGAGGACTCTTAGAAATATCAAACCATTCCTTCTACAATCTGATTTCAAGCAGGTGGTCCAAGCACTTGTCTTGCCGAGGCTAGACTACGCCAGCGCTACACTCTGTGGCCTTCCCAAATACACCCTGGCTCCACTAAGGGCATCACTGAACGCTGCAGCTAGACTGGTTACAGGGACCAAACTAAATGAGCACATTTCTCCAGTCCTAAAATCT
Organism: Calotriton arnoldi; assembly: GCA_963921515.1. Lineage (NCBI taxonomy): Eukaryota > Metazoa > Chordata > Amphibia > Caudata > Salamandridae > Calotriton > Calotriton arnoldi. The sequence goes on along the minus strand of CAWUFW010008603.1, from coordinate 505,653 downwards.
CTTAAATGGTTGCCCTACGATGCTCGAATTCAGTTAAAGATTGCCGTTCTGATGCACAAAGCCCTGCATCTCAAAACTCCCAGGTACCTTGCACAAAAGCTTGAATTATCCTGTGGTGGTAGAGCCTCAAGAAGCGCTAACACTTTCCTCTTGAAACCACTCATCCATAGCAAAAAAAGAACTTGTCACCGAGCCTTCTCCGGCGCTGCCGCAAGGATATGGAACTCTCTTCCACCGGAAGTACGCAGAATCTCCTCAACTACTGATTTCAAACTGGAAGCTAAAAGATTCCTAATGAATAAATTCTTACCTTAATTGGGCTAGGCACACCTGCTCGAAGCCAATGTTCCTACAAGCATTGTACCATCATTTTGATGCTGCTCTTCTTTACCGCATAGTGTGCCCCCCTTCCTAACCCGCTATATGCCTGCTTATTGTATTACTCTCCTTAACTCATTTGTCTTGTAATTATGCGATTATTCCTGTTTTCTTATTCTTACTTGATGTCGATATTGCATTTATGTCCTTCCTTCCATCCTTTTGTAAAGCGCTCTAATATCCTTCGGGATCTTGTTCGCGCTATATAAAACTTTATAAATAAATTTAAAAATTAATAAGGTAACTCATCCTTATTCTGAGGACGCTTGCCCATTACTGAATTAACCATAACTGGACTGATAGTCACACCACCAGGTCCAGCAGGTTGCGCAGCAACACCAGGTGGTCCCACCTGAAAGTTGTGCGAAATGAACTGTATAACAGCTCTGTGCACGCGTATTAAAGATGTATGCATTACGCGGAGTTCTGCAAGCGTTGGTGTTGTCAGACGATGCGGATGTGGGGTATACCCAGCAAAAATGGGCCACGTGGCCCCATCTATCGACAACGGGCCTAAACAGACCGGCGTTATTGGGAGAGGAAGGGATTCCATTAAACCAAATTAGGTGTTGCCAAGGTGTGAGTGGAACCTCAAGAGCCTGATAGGGCTGATAAGCATTAGGAAGGGCCGTAGGCGTATATTCGTGAAACAAGTTATCAGTTCCATCCACCGCTGGAAAGGTGACCCAAGAATAAAACACTGTGAAGCGGTAAGGAGCAATCATATCTACTACAAAAATGAGCGCAACACCAGCATTAGGGACTCCATTTTGAGTCAAATAAGCCGTGAGTGCAGCCCGATTAGGCGGAGGTATCGCGACCGCCATAATGAACAACAAAGAATGACAACTTAAGGAGCTGCAGCGCAATAATGGGCCAAACATAAAGAGAAAGAACCTTTTAAAACTTCAAGCTTAAAAGAACCTATAAAACATCAATATAGGAGGTCACACCGTCACAGCGTTCACCAGAAACAGAAGTGAGGGTATTGTGGACAAGCACAAGCACTACTCAAGCGTCTCGCAGATAAGAACCAGACCAAACGTTGGCGGCCAAAGTAAACACAAAGAGATGATGGACGGAGTGCTGAAACTTTTCAAACACTCACCCCCAGTCACAGATCTGGGTTGAATCCATCATCATCCTTTAGCTCCCCAGTTCAGACACAGCTATATGCAAATCAGTCTGGACCCTGTGCCTCATGGGAACAGTCCAGCCCAAACTGCCAAGCCATGTCTTCCCTGGACCGGTAACAAGCATCCTGGGACCGGTTTCGGGCTAACAGCCTCATCAGCCAGGCTAGCTTGAATCCAGTGGCAAAGTGAGCAAGGGACCCAAGTCTGGGCATACCCTGCCAACTGAGGGCGAACAAAGTAAACACAAAGAGATGATGGACGGAGTGCTGAAACTTTTCAAACACCCACCCCAGTCACAGATCTGGGTTGAATCCATCATCATTCTTTAGCTCACTTTGAAACCCCAGTTCAGACACAGCTATATGCAAATCAGTCTTGTCCCTGTGCCTCATGGGAACAGTCCAGCCCGAACTGCCAAGCCATGTCTTCTCTGGACCGAAAACAAGCATCCTGGGACCGGTTTCGGGCTAACAGCCCTCATCAGCCAGGCTAGCATGAATCCAGTGGCAAAGTGAGCAAGGGACCCACGTCTGGGCGTACCCTGCCAACTTAGGGTGAACAAAGTAAACACAAAGAGATGATGGACGGAGTGCTGAAACTTTTCACTCACTCACCCCAAGTCACAGATCTGGGTTGAATCCATCATCATTCTTTAGCTCACTTTGCCACCCCAGTTCAGACACAGCTATATGCAAATCAGTCTTGACCCTGTGCCTCATGGGAACAGTCAAGCCCGAACTGCCAAGCCATGTCTTCCCTAGACTGGAAACAAGCATCCTGGGACCGGTTTCGGGCTAACAGCCCTCATCAGCCAGGCTAGCATGAATCCAGTGGTAAAGTGAGCAAGGGACCCACGTCTGGGCGTACCCTGCCAACTTAGGGTGAACAAAGTAAACACAAAGAGATGATGGACGGAGTGCTGAAACTTTTCACTCACTCACCCCAAGTCACAGATCTGGGTTGAATCCATCATCATTCTTTAGCTCACTTTGCCACCCCAGTTCAGACACAGCTATATGCAAATCAGTCTTGACCCTGTGCCTCATGGGAACAGTCCAGCCCGAACTGCCAAGCCATGTCTTCCCTAGACTGGAAAAAAGCATCCTGGGACCGGTTTCAGGCTAACAGCCCTCATCAGCCAGGCTAGCTTGAATCCAGTGGTAAAGTGAGCAAGGGACCCACGTCTGGGCATACCCTGCCAACTTAGGGCGAACAAAGTAAACACAAACAGATGATGGACGGAGTGCTGAAACTTTTCAAACACTCACCCCCAGTCACAGATCTGGGTTGAATCCATCATCATTCTTTAGCTCACTTTGCCATCCCAGTTCAGACACAGCTATATGCAAATCAGTCTTGACCCTGTGCCTCATGGGAACAGTCCAGCCCGAACTGCCAAGCCATGTCTTCCCTGGACCGGAAACAAGCATCCTGGGACCGGTTTCGGGCTAACAGCCCTCATCAGCCAGGCTAGCTTGAATCCAGTGGCAAACTGAGCAAGGGACCCACGTCTGGGCATACCCTGCCAACTTAGGGCAAACAAAGTAAACAGAAAGAGACGATGGATGGAGTGCTGAAACTTTTCAAACACTCACCCCCAGTCACAGATCTGGGTTGAATCCATCATCATTCTTTAGCTCACTTTGCCACCCCAGTTCAGACACAGCTATATGCAAATCAGTCTTGACCCTGTGCCTCATGGGAACAGTCCAGCCCAAACTGCCAAGCCATGTCTTCCCTGGACCGGAAACAAGCATCCTGGGACCGGTTTCGGGCTAACAGCCCTCATCAGCCATGCTAGCTTGAATCCAGTGGCAAAGTGAGCATGGGACCCACGTCTGGGCATACCTTGCCAACTTAGGGCGAACAAAGTAAACACAAAGAGATGATGGACAGAGTGCTGAAACTTTTCAAACACTCACCCCCAGTCACAGATCTGGGTTGAATCCATCATCATTCTTTAGCTCACTTTGCCACCCCAGTTCAGACACAGCTATATGCAAATCAGTCTTGACCCTGTGCCTCATGGGAACAGTCCAGCCCGAACTGCCAAGCCATGTCTTCCCTGGACCGGAAAGAAGCATCCTGGGACCGGTTTCGGTCTAACAGCCCTCATCAGTCAGGCTAGCTTGAATCCAGTGGCAAAGTGAGCAAGGGACCCACGTCTGGGCATACCCTGCCAACTTAGGGTGAACAAAGTAAACACAAAGAGATGATGGACGGAGTGCTGAAACTTTTCAAACACTCACCCCCAGTCACAGATCTGGGCTGAATCCATCATCATACTTTAGCTCACTTTGCCACCCCAGCGGCGCCATGGTGCAGGGATTCTGCACATACACAGAACTATGCGCAGGGAAACAGGACCTCAGTGTATAGGGGTGCACCAACCTACCACATTAGTACCCAAAATCCCAAACCGACTACCTATAGTGTCTCATTCGTTCTCCTCCAAATATCACGGCGCTACAAATGATTAGACAATCCAGAACACAACTCCTGCCTCTCTCAGGAATCGCGGGAGCAAGACATACTCTTTCGCTCACTCACTCGTACTTGTGGACAATGAGAGTAGGCAGAGCCACTGAAATAGTTCAAAATGTTTATTTTAACTATTGTGCTCTGCAATACAGTATACGTGCTGTGAGAAGTTGGTCTGGTATATGCTGTCCACTAGTTATAGTGGGCACCCTGTCCCAGTCCAAACAACCCTTATTGATGATAGGTTAAAGACAACCTTTATTGAAAGCTATCCTAGTGGTAGCTATGGAGAGCAGCCTTCAGGCTAAGTCTTGAAGGAATGTAAAGCAGCTTGTTTTACCAGTCTATAATCTCTGGAATGACCAAATGAAAAGAGATCCACACAAGGTATATATAAAAAATATATGTATTTATTCTAAAACACACCCCCCTAGTCTCTTTATGAGGCTAGAAGTCGAAGTACACAAGTTACAAGTCAAATATCACAGTAAATAGCACAATATACGATTCAGCCCTAGGGGCGTACCAAACCATATACTAAAATAGTGGTATAAGAACCACGACTTAACTAGACACAAGGACTAGAGCCTGTAGAATCGCTGGGACCCCAAGGAACCACCCAAGGTAGTGACACAGGGGATCCACGGGGGCCGTGTGCAGTGTGAGAACACAGCCGCGGGCTCCCGTTAGCTTCAATGGGGAAAGTTGCGGTTGGAAATTTAAAGATTAAGGACACTTAGAGGTTAACTAGGAACGAACCCTTTTGGACTTAGAGGTGTCTAGGGCCAACACCCACGGGAGCACCGGAGTACTCGTGCTACCTAACCCAGGGAAGCCGGGTGCATAGGTGTCAAATGGTGTCGGGTCGCGTCGTCGTTTTCAATGGGAGCTGGCGAAGAAGTTCTGCTGCCGGGAAGATGCGAAGTGTCCGAAGAGATCCAAACCTGGATCGAAGATGAGAAGAACCTGAAAGCAGTGGGGACAGAGTCTGGGTCACTTGCCAGTGACCAGGAGCACGACAGTCGAATGCCCACCGATGTCGGGTGTTTCAGGTGAAGAAGGTGAAGCTTGACTCTTCAGCCACGAGGACCAGGAAGCGTTGACGATGACCAGGAGCTGGATTCGAGCTGTGCCATGCAGGATGTCGAGTGCTGCAGTATCAGTATCCGGATTGGACACAACAAGCCTTGGCAACAGCAATCCATGCAGAAAGTGAAGAAAGGCTTTGGTGTGGACCAGCAAGGTCCGAGGGACTTCCCCAGCAAGGAGGAGTGAGGGCACTTCTGGAGCAACTAGGGAAGCTCAAAGAAAGTGAGAGTTACCTTCACAGGGACCCACCAGTCGACGGACCAGGGATCGCGAAGGGACCTTGGGCGGAATCACAAAATGGCCCACGGGTCACTCGGAGAGACCAGGCTGACAATCTTCGGTGGATTTAATGCGCGGGGTTGGGGCTACAAGTAACCCTTTGCACAGCCTCAGGAGACGTCGAGAAGCTAATGCACTTGCAAATGTGCACGGTGTCCAGGGGTTCCAGTTCCACGGTACCCACGAGGGCTGCGGGTCTCAGCTTTTCTGGGGACTTGGTTCGGCCTCGGAGAAGTCTGGAAAACTACCTCTGGTTTTGCAAAGTCTTCGGCGTCCTGCGGGAGCTTTGGAGATGCAGACCGGACAGATGTTTCTTTGGTGCCTGCCAAGCAAGGGAGTAACTCCTTTACTCCAAGGGAGATTCTTCAGTCATCTGGCATTGAACAGATTGTCGAAGGTCCAGGATTCAGTGTCAGAGTTTCGTTCAGGAATATCTAAAATTCTGGTTACAGGGGTTCCTTCTTTATACTCAAGGAAGGGGTTGGACTAACTCAGGGGACGCACCTATGGGAGGGTTTGGAAAGAGGGGTGGCTACACCCATTTCCTTTGTCCAGTTTCGCGCCAGGGCAGGGGCTGGTAGCCCCGGCAGCCGGTTTGAGCTGGACTATGCACAGGGACACCAAATGTGCCCCCAGTGCAGACTTCAAAGCACTCTTGGAGTGCTCCCACCCAGCCCCAAGACACTAAGGCCTGTCTGGGAGGTGGTTACACCTCCCTGTGACAGGAAACCTATTGTCCAGGCCTCCCCTGCCGGAGTTTCGGTCAGCAGCAGGAGGCCAGACTTGTGTCTGTGGCTGCAGCATCCATTTTGTGATGCCAGGGCTCTGTTAAGTTTCTACCGGGTAGACCAGTGCTGTCATGTCTCTCCCTCTAGAAAGGTGGGATCATACTCCCACACCAGTGACTGGTGTGGGGGTATGATTCCAAGGTGTTTGACACCAAACACGACATGTTTCCGTGCAGCCAGTCCGAAGTTAGCATTTACTGTTTGGTTATAATGCACTTAAGAGTATATGGTCAGGCTGCACCACTGACAACCCCATGGGATAGATCCCGAAGGCTGCAGGGGTGCTCTGCTAATGCATGGGCACCCTCTCACATATAACCAAGCACCCTGCCTTCAGGATTGATAAGGCCTGCCATAGGGGTGACTGATAGGTTTCTATGTGCAGTGATAGGTGAGATATAGTGAACCTATATCTCTGTAAGGGGTGAATGCACCACCTTACCCAGGCTGCAGTAGCAGTCCTGTGGTGTCATTTTGGAGGGCTTTCCAGGGGTGGCACAATACATGCTTCAGTCCCTGGTAGGCCTCTGGGGTACCTATGCCCTAGGTACATAGTATACCATATACTAGGGACTTAAAAGGGCACTCCAGAATCCAATCTGTGGTGTACCTAAAGTACATGGAATCAATTTAGAGAGGAAGCAGCTAGGCTGGGGTTCTGATTAGCAGGGCCCCAACCAGACTAAAGTCGAAAAACAGTGAAACATCAGCAAAAAGTGGGGGTAACCATAGGAAGCAGATCCTACTCTCCTACATAACCCTTCCCCCAAACGCAGGGACATTAAACTAACCTTGACCAGTTGAGTCTTCATGTTCTAAGTGGAAATATCTGGAGAGTCCATCTGCATTTGCTTGGTTACTCCCAGGTCTATGTTCCACTGTAAAGTCCATCCCCTGAGGGGAAATGGACCACCTCAGCAGTTTGGGGTTTTCACCCTTCATCTGTTTTAGCCATAAGAGGGGTTTATGGTCTGTCTGAACAATGAAGTGAGTTCCAAACAAGTATGGCCTCAACTTCCTCAGAGCCCAAACCACAGCAAAGGCCTCCCTCTCAATGGCTGACCAACGTTTCTCTCTAGGGGTCAGCCTTCTGCTAATAAAAGCTACTGGCTGATCCTGACCATCATTCAACTGTGACAGTACAGCCCCTACCCCCACCTCAGATGCATCAGTTTGCACAATGAACTTTTTGGAGTAGTCAGGACTTTGCAGAATGGGAGCAGTGCACATGGCCTGCTTCAGGTCATCAAATGCCTTTTGACAGCTAACTGTCCACTGAACCTTTTTGGGCATTTTCTTAGAGGTTAAGTCATTCAGGGGTGTCACTATTGATCCATACCCCTTGACAAACCTTCTGTAGTACCGAGTCAGGCCTAAGAAGGCTCTCACCTGAGTCTGGGTAGTGGGAGCAACCCAGTCCATGATGGTCTGGATTTTGCTCTGCAATGGTTGAACCTGGCCTCCTCCCACAAGATGGCCCAGGTGCACAACCTGACTCTGCCCTATCTGGCACTTGGTGGCCTTGATAGTGAGACCTGACTTTGGCAGGGCCTCCAAAACATTCCTCAGGTGGACCAGGTGATCCTCCCAGGTGGAGCTAAAGACAGCAATATCATCAAGATATGCTGCACTATAGGCTTCCAGACCTGTAAGGACTGTATTCACCAACCTGTGGAAAGTGGCAGGTGCATTCTTCAAACCAAAGGGCATTACCACAAACTGATGGTGCCCACTAGGGGTAGAAAATGCAGTTTTTGGCTTTGCATCATCAGCTAGTCTGATCTGCCAGTAGCCAGCTGGCAGGTCAAATGTGCTTAGATACTTGGCTGAGGCCAAAGTGTCTATCAGCTCATCTGCCCTGGGGATTGGATGGGCATCAGTCCTAGTGACTGCATTGAGGCCCCTGTAGTCCACACAAAACCTCATCTCTCTCTTGCCATCTTTGGTGTGAGGTTTAGGTACCAGGACTACTGGACTAGCCCAAGGGCTATCTGAGGGCTCAATGACTCCCAACTCCAACATTTTCTGGACTTCAGTCCTGATACAGTCCCTGACATGATCAGGTTGCCTGTAAATCTTACTTTTACCAGGCAGACTGTCTCCAGTGTCCACTTCATGAGTGCACCAGGTGGTCTGACTTGGAGTCAGAGAAAACATGTCTGTACTGATTGAGCACCTGTCTACAATCAGCTTGCTGCTGGGCAGTGAGGCTTCCTGCCAAGGCTACACCATCTACTGACCCATCATCAGTGTTCTGTGAGAGCAGGTCAGAGAGTGGGTCACTCTCTTCCTCCTGTCCCTCATCAGTGGCCATGAGCAAGCCCATGTCAGCCCTGTCCACATATGGCTCCAGCCTGTTGACATGGAGCACCCTGTGGGGGCTCCTGGGAGTTCCCAGGTCTACCAGATAGGTAACCTCTCCCTTCTGTTCAACAATTGTATGGGGGCCACTCCATTTGTCTTGGAGGGCTGCTGGGGCCACAGGCTCCAACACCCACACCTTCTGCCCTGGCTGGTAAACAGTCAGCACAGCCTTTTGGTCATGCCAGGCTTTCTGTAATTCCTGGCTAGCCTCAAGGTTTTTGGTTGCCTTTTTCATATACTCAGCCCTCCGGGAGCGGAGACCAAGTACATAGTCCACTATGTCCTGTTTAGGGGGCCTGAGAGGTAACTCCCATCCTTCCTTCACCAGACACAATGGACCCCTGACAGGATGGCCAAACAGAAGTTCAAAAGGGCTGTAGCCAACCCCCTTCTGAGGCACCTCCCTGTATGCAAATAAAAGGCAGGGCAAGAGTATGTCCCATCTTCGCCTAAGCTTTTCTGGGAGTCCTTTAATCATGCCCTTCAAGGTTTTGTTGAACCTTTCAACTAAACCAATGCATTGTGGGTGATAGGGTGTGGTGAATTTATAATTCACTCCACACTCCTTCCACATTGCAGTCAAGTAACTGGACATAATGTTTGCATCTCTGTCAGATACTACCTCCTTAGGGAAGCCCACTCTTGAGAAAATTCCCAGGAGGGCTCTTGCCACCACAGGTGCTGTGGTGGTCCCAAGGGGAATTGCCTCTGGGTACCTGGTAGCATGGTCCACCACCACCAGCATAAACCTGTGCCCAGATGCTGTTTGAGGATCCATGGGGCCAACTATGTCAATCCCCACCGTCTCAAAGGGAACCCCCACCACAGGTAGTGGTATCAGGGGGGCCTTTGTGGTGCCACCTGCCTTCCCACTGGCTTGGCAGGTTACACAGGAGCGACAAAACTCCTTGGTGTCTTCAGACATGTGGGGCCAGTGAAAGTGATGGACAATTCTGTCCCAAGTCTTGTTCTGGCCCAGGTGACCTGCTAAAGGAATATCATGGGCTAGTGTCAATAGGAAGCCCCTATACTTCAGAGGTATTACCAACCTCCTGGCTGCTCCAGGCTGTCTTAGGGATTCTGCTCATATGCAGAGCTATGCCCAGGATAATAGGACCTCGGAATATAGTGGTGAGCCAACCATACACCTTAGCACCTAAAACCCCAACCCAGCTAGCCGTAGCGTCTCATCAGTACCAATGTCACTAATGATTAGACAACCCAGAACACGGTATCTCTCTCTCAGGACTCGCAGAGGCAAGAACACCCTTTCGTTACTCACTCATACCTGTCCACAACGCGCGTAATAAGAGATACGGTTTAGTCAAATGTATTTATTTTACTAACGTGCTCTACGATACAGTACACGTGTCAGTACTATCAGCAAAATGCATAAGAATAACATAATCAGCATAGTTACAACTCCATAGAATACAAACGGGGAAAGCATTGCATAAAGCAGTGGATATAGGGCTAAATGACCTTACCACCCTCCCCGTGCTCAAAGCTAGTTTTATAATAATAATAGAAGACCTCTGGGCTTTGACTAGCGAACCCCCATACCTCAGTCTCTAGATGCAAAACTACATCAGCAGACAATCACAGCTCTTCTCTCTGGAAAGGATTTCTCCAAGTGCCTAAAAGCGAGCAAGCTGCAATATTAAAAGCACACCAATATCTCCATGGCAGCTGTACATTATGTTATGTCTAGGTGCGAGGGACTGGCCAAATCAGCAAGAACAAGGAGACGTTGTTATTCGACCTTGTACATGTTGTGCAGACTGAGCCCAAAGCGAACAGGAGAAAAGGTGAAAGTCAGAAAATGCAGACAGTTCTAAAATAACCTGGCAAGAGCAGAGGTCGATAGAATCAACGGCTCAGAGTAACGTGTGCAAAAAGACATCATGGCAGCCAGGCCTCTGCCAACATAGCAAGGCAGGCCAGGAGGCCACAAACCATAAGACACCCTCCCCTAGGCAGTACATCGGCCAAGATAAAGGACGAAGACAGAGTCCAAGTCAATCGAGCAGAACAGAGACGGCAGAAGCGGATGCAGCCCCCAGGAAGGAATGTGCATGGGAAAGGCAAAAATATTATCCAGTGCGATAGAGTACAGAGAGGGAAGGCCATGTCAATCCAACAGCGTGTAAGTGCAGAAAAACGCCACACCTTCCAAAAGGACATCATTGGAATCGTCAAAAAACATTGACCCCATCCAGTCCATTAAATCAAAGCAGCAGGGATGTGCCTCGACAGGGGGACCATCCAAAAGCAATGCGGGACAACTTGCGTGGTATTCCAGAAAACTTTGTGGTAGGAGATTCGGAGCAGCCGCCCAGATATCCCATTGCGCCAAAATCCCCAGTGCAGCCGCACGCGCCATGTAGCCTGCAGCGGAACAGTCCCGTTCATGGGCCTCTAAGGGACCCACCAACTGAACAAAATCCGGAACAGACAAAGACGAATTGGAGAGGCAATAATCCATGGTCCAGGAAAAAGGACAGCGGATGCAAGACATCACAGGTTGCACGCAAGTGAAATACGCAAAGCGAAAAGAAAGTGTATAGGACACACTCAGGGTCGCCAATGATAGGACTCCGAAGCCTTCGAGGAGCCGCTCACGGAGCACCTGGAGCCGATCTTGGTCTAGAAGGACCCATCGGGGAGCAGCCATTGCGCAGAAAACAGACCAACAATAATACACCAGCCGCCAAGGCGAGGATCAATGGGAAGCCACCAAAGACGCTGGAAAAAATGGAATGAATAAAAGCCGGTATCACACCAAAAATAGTTTGAAAAGAGGTCACAAGGTCGGAGCCCACAACCTTAAAAAAGTGTACCAGACCTTCAGTGTTTGATGCATTAAAAATACGATGAATCAATTCACCGAAATGTTGTGGGAGGTTAGTGTTCAAAAGGGCCTGAATCTCACTGTGGGTACTCGCCACCTGGAGAATGAAAGTCTCCCGGGCGGAAGTGAGCATAACCTCCTGGTTCAATAAAAGCGCCTTTATTCTGCTCAATTTATTGAAATCTGCCTTCAGGGTCGGAATGGAAGGCCAAATGGAACTATCTATGATGTCGTGAGGGGGAGGAAAAATCACATTCTTGCAGCAAACAACCCTGTGTGAAACAGTGACAATATAGGGTATGCCGGCGTGCATGCCACAGCAATTTTCGTTATTCAAAAGTAAATAGCTACCGTTAGAAAGCAAGGTAAAAGTAGGAGAAATAGCAGGAGCAGGAATACCCTTCAACACACAAGCTACATTCGGTGCGGACACGCTACAAGCGCCGTGTAATTTAATATGTTTGCAAATAAGGGAGTGACCCACAGTAGAATCGCAAGACTCCCCCGTGAGAAAAACCTCCTTTCCGTCTCTAAGGCATCTGTACATGAAAGGGAGAGACCAAAGTTCATGCAGGAAGGCACTACCCAAGGGCTGGAAGCGGCCCACAGGAAAATGCTTCATGCACGAACTAAATTCAAATAAAGAAAAAGGCAAAGCAATAACCCCATGAACTAGCCACACAGCAGAATCCAATTCCGCCACAGAGAACGGCAAGGGCTCTATCTTTTCAATATGTAACAGTGTGTAAGCCGCATCCTTCATGGACATGAACCGTTGTTTGTCAGTTAAATTAAATGGTAGAAACAAGGCAGAGGTGTTCAAAAAGTGCCAAGGAACTTTACCTAACTTCAGGTTTTGCAAAGTCCATGCAAACTGCATAACTGAACGTAACTGATTTTGACCATGATACAACACAGATACATCATCCTGTACAATATCGACAACAGAGGACACAATAATCTCCAATGTGTAAATGCGGGAAGACAGGGTATTAATACTATTGTCAACAACGGCAAGCACCTTTTCTAAATTTGCTTGGTCTATTTCCCGTAGACGGGAAGCTGCTTCAATTTGCGAAAGCTTCCAGAGTTCATTATAAGTTTAATAAATGAATCTCTTTGGTCGGGGACCACGAGGCCCCAAAAGGAAGTCGGACAGATCCATGTTGCCTGACAGGAGGGACAAATGTAGTTTAACAGAGTCCAGGGAAGAATGCTGCAACCACTGTTTACATAAGTTCCAACAGAATAGGTTGTGACAGTACGGGAGCCAGAAAACCTGGGGTCTGGCCTGTCTTGTTTGTAGCCCACAACAGAGTCATGAAAACGTAGTTGGCATGCATTAGACGATATGGGCCAAGGCAACCAGGGTGACTGAGCAAGCGTAGACACATTAAACGAATTGTTCTGAAACAAAGCCTGCAATGTCGCAAGAGACATATTAAAGTGCATGCTTTCATTGGGAGTGGAAGACAATGCAGGAATGGAAGGAGCATTCAATTGTTTAGACGTAGCCAAACCCCAACACGTAGTTTGATATATGGAATCATTCAAAAAGAAAATTTGGGCCGGGATAAGGCAAGCACCGTGCAAAGCTTCAGTGCCCTGCACCTGCCAAGGCTTCGAGCCCCAGATGGATTTCAAATCAAGAGTGTCCGTCCAGTATTCATAACCACCCACCCCTAAGGCGTTCAAAAAGGAACCCGAATATAGTAATTTGGTGTGGGTCAGCATGATTTTTCGAGTGGATGATGCATTTAATTTAAAATAATATGACCCAGGGTTCGACCTATTAAAATCCGTGAAATAAGTGAATTTATTTCGAAGAGTCTGGGAGCTACCAGATAATGGTGTTGGACAATGCTCCCATTGGGCATAGTTAAAAGGGCCACGCAGTACACTTGGTTTATGGATAAAGTGATTACCCCAATGCTGGTAACAGTACAAGTCAGCATAACTAGCAGAATTCATATACAAATCCTCAGCATTGAAGGCAGCATGATATTTTAAATCAGTAAACAATGCTTCAACTGCATGCACATCCCAATCGTCAGAATGAATATTGCTTTTTACGACATCACCCATTGAAACTTGAAGGACATTGGGTTCATTAATAATTTCTGTCGGTCCATGAATTTGAAAATTTACTGCATCCCATACGATGCCATCAGCAACTGGAAAAGCCGAAATGTTCACAAAGGTATGGTCACGCTTCATGATGTGAGAGGAAGAATGCGGAGCCAAAGTTCCAGCGACACTGTTCACAGCAGAGCGTTCAGGTAAATAGTGACCATTGATGAGTAGAAAAAACACTGTGACAAAGCCAATGGACATGAACAAAAAAATCAAGACTAGCACCAACCAGATGTATGTCCAGGGGGGAATCAAGAAATTGTCTCTGAACCAGGACACAAAAACACTGAACTTGGACGGGACAATCTTATGCGGTGGAATCCGAGTCAAAGGAATAACGTGTTGGGCTCAGTGGCGTTGTGGGAAGGTGTGCCACCGACTCGGTATCGGGATAGGTATACTCATTTTCGTCGATGCAGTGGGAGACTGGGTTCTCGAGTATACTGTCAGGCAAATCAACCATCTCAATTGCAACATCAGTGACCGTTCGGGCAGGAGGGCCACAAACACATGTCCGATAAATGGCAGGACAAGAGACCGCTGGTGTAACACTATTCAGGATCGGCCAGATGTTGTAACTTGACATGTTCCACTGAGATGTATCTGTTCTCCTTGCGACCAGGAAGCAGTGGTAAGATGACTGTACGAGTACCCTTCAAGCCAAGGACTGGAACCGGTGCACGATAAGAGGGGCCAAACTCTTTTTTGTTCTCCACCTTCTCTCGAACCAGATCGCCAATCTTCGGAAGCCAGCCGGCAACCGGAATCTGCAACGCAGGGTCTGTGGCTGAAGGTAACTGTGCAATCGCAAGCTTGTCTCGGGTTTCTTGTAAGTCCTGTAACATAGTAGAATGGTTATCGACATCAAACTTGGCGGTCTGCGCCACCATGTCTAGACCATCAAGGTCAGGCACAAACATTCTTATGCCAAAGAGCATTTCGTATGGGGTCCGCCCACCCAGAGGTCTTCTAGGGAGATTATTAAGTGCACGTTGTACCGTATACAAGTGGGCCAGCCAGTTCCTGCCAGTACCTAAGACTCTAGCTGTCAAGGATTGCTTTAAGTCACGGTTCATTCGTTCAACGATCGAGTTGCCCTCAGGCCGATACGGAGACGAAAATTTCACCCGCACCCCCAGGGAACCCATTGCGTCCTTGTAAGCCTTAGAGGCAAATGCTGGACCTTGGTCAGAATGGAAGGTGCCACAGGCGAAAATTCCCACAAAGACACGCAAATCCCTGATGACAGTTCGAGCGTCAGCACTCCGTTGTGGCCAGACCCAGATGAAACGTGTGCACGAATCCACCGCCACTAAGATATATTTATAGGCGGTGTCTGAAGAAAAGGGACCGCAGTGATCCAGGTAAACACACCCAAAAGGTCTGTTAGAAATGCAGAGCGGGGTCTGTGGTGGTCGTGTAACCGTGGAAGGCTTAATCTGTTGATAAATGTCGCAAGAAAGCACATAAGCACGGGTGTCTTTGTACAAACCACGCCACCAGTAACGCTGCTGCAAGATGGAAACTGTCGCAGACACACCAGCATGGGCCGAAGCCATGCCTTCATGTGCTGCCGTTATCAAGGAAACCCTGCGGTCCGCGTTGGGAATCAGCCGATCACCAACGTCGGGTATTGTTACATAAGGCGCCTGTTCGGGACCTAATAGATAAGAATATTTGGAAGGAAAACCCCTAGGGTAATTAGCACCTTCCTTGGTCGCAGCGATAGCTGCAAGAATATCAGTATCAATTTTAGTCATGGATCTAGTAACTGCTGCGACTGAACACGTGACTACTGCGGATTTGGCTGCTTCATCAGCCAGACCGTTACCCTCAGCGTGTGCGCCCACTCGCTGATGGCCAAGTGTGTGAACCACCTGTGTGAGGGGCAGATGTTGTTTCAATTCTGCCACCCGAACCCAAAGTGTTTTATGCTTAATTGTGCTACCTTTTGCGTCTCTATAGTCGTTTTGTGACCAAAAGAACAGATTGTCATTGAAAGACTGAACACAGTAGTAAGAATCGCACACAATAAGAGTGGTCACCTCAGGAGTAGCGAACTCAAGCGCAAGCACCAATGCGCGCAGCTCGGCCAATTGTGCAGTACTGTCTCCGAGTGCCTGAGTGTGCACTACAGTAGACTTGAACTTACCGTTCACAAACCTTCCTGCAACAATAGCACAGGCAGCTGAATAAGCATGCTTGGATCCCGTGGCCGGTTGAGCCGAACCATCGGTGTAGATCACGCATTCATAATCCTCAAGCGGCAGCATAGACAGAGGAGCGGGATGAACGAATTCATACTGTAAAAACTCCTGAGTCTGTAGCGAAGAATCAAAAATGAAGGTGACGTCCTGAGACGTCAAAGAGGTTGCCCATTGAATCCAACGGGGGTGCAAAGCTTTAGAGTTCGGAACACTTGCCTTCGTCACTGCCTCTAGGGCAGGATATGGTGTTACCACCAACATGCGTTTTCCCTGCGCCAGTGCGCGTTCTTTAAGAATCGCCATTTGCACTGCAGTCAGAACTTTCTCTACAGAGGAAAAGCGCATTTCCGCGGAAGTGAATAGATGTGACTTGTATGCGATAGGTACTGTGTCACCTTCGTTAAAAGTTACGTATGTGAAACCCACTGCCCCTGGAATGATTCTAATCACCAGGTTTGTGTGGTTATCACGAGTCAAAAGATATTTAGACTCAAGTAAGTCTGTCTGTAAAGACTGCAGAATGGAGGTATGCTCCGGAAGCCAGCATGACTTCGAAAAGGTAGGTTGTATCAAGGCATACAGAGGCTTGATACGCTGGGCATATTCGGGAATGTAAGTACACCCGAAATTCAGAAAACCCAGCAAAGACTGAAGTTTTTTCAGAGTAGTAGGAGGGCACAAGAGTGCACATTTCTCCAGGAAATGGGGGGCTAAGCCCTTACCTTCATTGTTGAGCTCATAGCCCAAGAACAAAACGGTAAATTCAGCAATGTGGGATTTGGCAAAATTAAATTTGTATCCCATGACCGCAAACTCCAGGATAATGCGGTCTACTCGTGAAAGATGCAAAAATAGTTTGTCGTCTGTTAGATAAATGTCATCAACGTAGGAACAAGCATCAGGGTCAATGCCGTCTAACAAAGAGACGACACGGGCAGCGAATACTCCAGGGCTGTTCTTGTAGCCCATAGGTAAACGCCGTAATTTGAATAATTTACCACCGGATGTAAAAGCGCTCCATTGGCCGCTCTCCGGGGCTAAGTTGTGCGTGTAGAATCCATTGGAGAGGTCAAGTGTCGTTTTATATTTTTTACGAACAAGACTATCTACAAGCGCAGAACTGTGTGTATTTTGCACCGCAAAGGTCCGACAATGAGAGTTCAAATGCCGGTAATCCAAAACTAAGCGGTACGATCCATCGGGTTTAGAAACCGCGAAAAGGGGATTGTTCATAGGTGACACGCATGTTTCAATAACTCCCTGATATTCTAACTGTGTCAGAATTTCGGAAACGGGGCCTTTGGCTTCCCGTTTAATGGGATATTGGGGTTGTGGCTGTGGAAGGGACCGTAAAGGTATTTCATGGGGGAGAGTCTTCATCCACCCGCGTGGTTGTGGTATAACGCAGGAGCCAGGGACACAGCCCACTCAGCTGCCAGAGCCTCCGCTTTGTCCGTTGGGACATGTCGAGAAAAGCTCGGAAGGATTACCTCCTCCCCTTTACGCGCAGCAAGTACGAATGGGTGCGGCCAATCCGCCTCTGCTAACAAAATGTCGTAAGAAGAGGTCAGATTCTCCCAGAAAATCCGTTTGACTACACGCTGTATGTCACCCTCAATTTGAAGAACAATATTATATAGCCTGTCAGGGGGAGCCACTCTGGTGTCTGCCGTCTCGACAGTAATGAATGTTTCAGTTGCTGTCGCCTCCATATGAGGATGTAGCTCCTCCCGCACTATGGTAACTTCCGCGGCGCTGTCTAGGAGGGTCACTGCCCACGTCCAATTCAGGAGTCTCGTTCTCACCGTCTGTGGCATATCTCGCTGTTACAGCGGCAACTTTCTTCTTCTGAAACTGTGGGCGAGAGCGTTGAAAGTCGTCTGCTTTCCCTCTAACTTGTTGTCGAGGTTGGTCTCGTCCCTGGGGAGCCTCCCGGCCCCTTCCTCTATCCTGGCGATCTCCTCCACTGGCCTGCGTAGGTGTCTGTGCCTGTGAAGAACGAGGAGAACGCGTATCAGGGATCTGAAACCTATCCGGAGATTTAATTCTTGCCCTGTCTCGCAAATCATAAGTGCGTTCAGAAGAAACCGAAACCGGGGATGCACCTCTTGACCCCGGTTTCTTTTGTTGCTTACCCTGTTTTTTCAACCACCAGCTCTTTTTTGTAAAGACTGGTTTCTCATCTTTCTCAGATTGAGTTTTTGGTTGTTGTTGTTGCGATTGTGTTTGTGATTTAGCAAAAGGCTTAACACCCAGGCTATTTCGACCTATGGTCTTATAAGCTTGAGCAATAATTTTTGGTAATTTGCGCGGCCTGTCCAGTTCTGGGACTAAAGCCAAAGCATTAGCTACTTGAAAATTCACTGCATCGCCCTTGACATTTGCAAGGATTAACTCAGCTACTACGTCGAACACTCCCACCAGTCTCATCCCTAATTCCACAGCCGCTTCAGGGCCATGTTCATCCTGTACACGTTTAATCACAGAGGGGAGAACCGTCATGGAGGGAGTGCCGAAACACGTCGAATATACTGCTGCGAATACCCTACCCAAGTTGTTGCATGCTGCTCAACTCGGGGACTAAGTCTTTTGGCAAACTAATCGTAAGAATTCTAGTGTTTGTCTACAGGAGTGGTATTTGGAAAAACTGCCTCCAGCTGGTCAAATTTTTCCGCAAGCCAATAAGGAAGATCATCCTTATTTTGTGGGCGTTTGCCCATCACTGAATTCACCATGACAGGACTTATGGTCACACCACCTGCACCAGCTGGATGTGCGGCAACACCAGGCGGGGCTCCCTGGATGTTGCCTGTAGTATACTGCACTAAGGCTCTATGCACTCGTATCAAAGATGAATGCATGGCACGCAGTTCCGCGAGTGTTACCGCCATATAACGCGGATGTGGGGTATACCCGGCCAAAACAGGCCAAGTGGCCCCTTCAATTGATAAGGGGCCTAAACGAACCGCGGTAACCGGTTGGGGGAGGGCGCCATCGAACCAAACACGGTGCTGCCAAGCCGTGAGCGGTACTTCGAGTTTTGTGTAAGGTCTATAAACTGCAGGAACAACGGTGGGTTCATTTTATTCATGGAACAGATTATCGGCTCCATCCACCGCAGGAAAGGTGATCCAAGAGTAAAAAACCTCAAAGTGGTAAGCCGGATCTGCTTGCACCACGAAGATCAGTTCGACACCAGTGTCAGGCACTCCATACACTGCTAAGTGTGCCCGGAGCGCCGCTCGGCTATGTGCCGGTATATTTACACCCGCCATTAAGACCGGGTTTAATCGACAACCTAATCGGAGGTAGCACAATTATGGGCTTTTGTTTAGAACCTTTTTACTACTTCAAGCTTGAACGAACCTATAAAAACGTCAATATAGGAGGTATCCCCGACGCAACCGCTTCCGGAAGCGGTTGTGAAGGGAGTTGTGGACAAGCACAAGTACTACTCAAGCGTCTCGCAGATAAGCTGCCCCACTCGTTGGTCGCGCCATCTTAGGGATTCTGCTCATATGCAGAGCTATGCCCAGGATGATAGGACCTCGGAATATAGTGGTGAGCCAACCATACACCTTAGCACCTAAAACCCCAACCCAGCTAGCCGTAGCGTCTCATCAGCACCAATGTCACCAATGATTAGACAACCCAGAACACGGTATCTCTCTCTCAGGACTCGCAGAGGCAAGAACACCCTTTCGTTACTCACTCATACCTGTCCACAACGCGCGTAATAAGAGACACGGTTTAGTCAAATGTATTTATTTTACTAACGTGCTCTACGATACAGTACACGTGTCAGTACTATCAGCAAAATGCATAAGAATAACATAATCAGCATAGTTACAACTCCATAGAATACAAACGGGGAAAGCATTGCATAAAGCAGTGGATGATAGGGCTAAATGACCTTACCACCCTCCCCGTGCTCAAAGCTAGTTTTATAATAATAATAGAAGACCTCTGGGCTTTGACTAGCGAACCCCATACCTCAGTCTCTAGATGCAAAACTACATCAGCAGACAATCACAGCTCTTCTCTCTGGAAAGGATTTCTCCAAGTGCCTAAAAGCGAGCAAGCTGCAATATTAAAAGCACACAAATATCTCCATGGCAGCTGTACATAATGTTATGTCTAGGTGCGAGGGACTGGCCAAATCAGCAAGAACAAGGAGACGTTGTTATTCGACCTTGTACATGTTGTGCAGACTGAGCCCAAAGCGAACAGGAGAAAAGGTGAAAGTCAGAAACTGCAGACAGTTCTAAAACAACCTGGCAAGAGCAGAGGTCGATAAATCAACGGCTCAGAGTAACGCGTGCAAAAAGACATCATGGCAGCCAGGCCTCTGCCAACATAGCAAGGCAGGCCAGGAGGCCACAAACCACAAGACAAGGCTTGGGGTCTCTACCCTCTGAGTACAGGAGTCCATCATCCCAATGTATCTTATGGGTGCCACTAGCATTCGCAGCAGCCTCAGCAGCAGCTTGCTGTCTGAGGGGTTCAAGAGAGGGGCAAGTCACTTGTTCCTGGCTCAGGTCTGCCCTGGAAGGGCCCCCTGTCCCCAAGAACTCAACCTGATCAGGCTCAAGCTCTTGTGGGACAGTTCCTTCTTCAGGCTGGAGATCATCTCCCTCTGGAGGCTGATCTGTACTCTGAGTCATGGGGGAAGGCACTGCCTTAACCCTACTGCTCCTCCTCTTGGGTGGCACCTGGTCCATTCTTCCAGGATCCAGGGCCTGTTCAGCTTTTGACATTTTTGCCTGTGACCTAGTCACAGCAAAGACATGTGCAGGGATCCCTAGCAATTCTGCATGTGTCCTGAGCTCCACTTCTGCCCAAGCAGAAGTTTCCAGATCATTGCCAAGCAAGCATTTTACTGGTAGGTCTGCACTTACCACAACCTTCTTAAGGCCAGTACCCCTCCCCAGGAGAAGTTAACAACTGCCAGAGAATGGTCTGTTCTGACATTGCTAGCATTGGTCACTTGGTACATTTCACCAAGTATAATCTGCCCAGGATCCACAAGATCTTTTGTCACCAGTGTGACACTTGCTCCTGTGTCCCTGAATGCCAAAGCCTCTTTTCCATTAATCAATGGCTGCTGTCTGTATTTGCCCAGGTTACTGGGACTCACAAAGGAGGACATATCCATGCCTCCATCACAGATCAGGACAGCCTGAGTTGGCACTCTGACTAGGCCAGAGTCCACCTCAGTATCCAGGGTCAACCCTACTACACCCTTATTCTGAGTACTTCCACCACCAATTGTAGCTGTACTAGGGGGAACAGTTGCCTTAGGGGCAATGGTGGCTGGATCAGAGTCTTTGGACTTGGTGCAATCACTGGTCCAGTGAGTTTTCTGTTTACAAATTTTGCACCATGGTTTCTTTTGGCCTTTACCCTTGTTAGATTGGGATTCCCCCCCTGAAGAAGATTTTTGGGGACCTTGTGAAGCCTTCTGGTCTTTACCCTTCTCCCCACCCTTGTCAGAGTTCTTTGAATCTTGCTTCTTTTGGTCACCACCTTGGTTCTGTACCTTCTGCCTCACCTTGGTTCTGACCCATTTGTCTGCCTTCTTTCCCAATTCTTGGGGAGAGGTCAGATCAGAGTCAACCAGGTACTGATGTAGCAACTGATTTTGACAGTTATTAAGAATCTGCTCCCTCATGATTAAATTATACAATCCTTTGAAGTCACACACCTTACTGCCAAGTAACCAGCCTTCCAGAGCCTTGGTAGCACAATCTACAAAGTCCACCCAGTCTTGGTTCTGTGCTTTTTGGGTATCTCTGAACTTTAACCTGTATTGTTCAGTGGTTAGGCCAAACCCATCAATTAATGCACTTTTCAAGACCTTGTAATCATCAGCATCCTCCTCTTTAACAGTGAGGAGCTTATCTCTAACTTTGTCTGCAAAGGAGAGCCACAAGATTGCTGCCCACTGCTCCTGGGGGACCCTTTGTACTTTCCAGGCCCTTTCCAGTGCAGTAATCCATTTGTGGATGTCATCCCCACTCTGGTAGGGAGGGACAATTTTGCTCAGGTTTCTATGGTCATAAGACCTCTCCCTAGCACTAGGGATGTTGCTGCCACCATTGGGGCTCTTATCCCAACCTTTTTCTAGATTTCTGAATCTCTAGGGCCTCCTTATCTATCACCTTGACTGCTTCGAACGTTCCGCGCCAGTGCGGAACGTTCTAATAAGCGGGCAGGCCGCGTCGGCCAACGGACGTGCGCAGCACTACCGAGGTAGTGCTCGCGACGGCCGTTGGCCGACAGCAGCAGCAAAGGGGCTATAGCCAACTGCTCTCTTCTGATCCTCAGCTGAGCTTCCTCATACTTGAGCAGTCTCTCTCTCCTCTCATGTGAGTATTCCCTCCTATGAGAAGAGGTAGAGGTCCCTATGGATGTGCCAGAATGATTAGACTCCACGGAGGGAGATCTGGATCTTCTAGGCCCACCACCAACTCTTCCAGGAGGTATAAAGAGGGGACCATTGAGGTCTTCCTCCTCATCCTCCTGGGGAGTTGGATTCACCAGGTCAAGATCATTTTCATCTTCCTGGTCAGCTTCAGAGGTCTGGTCCTGGTTTTCTTCATCCCTGGACCCTTCCTCATCTGCTGCCCCACCCACTCTGCCTGTGACCTCAGACCCTAAGGGTCTCCTGAGATCATCTAACAGAAGTACCTCTATGAGGCGTTGGGTGTTTGCACTTTTGCCTGTCTTCAACTTCCTAGTACTACACAATGCTCTCAGTTCCAAGAGTGGGAGATTGTCATACCTAGTAGGCAGAAGTCCAGTGACTTCTGGCAGGGACCCACTGGTTCCTGGTCTTGAAGACATCACTAGTGAGGTGTGGAGTATGCACTGCCTACTCTAGTGTGGCCTACTAAATTCTCTTGAGTTGTAGAAAGGGTGTGCTAAGACCTTGACACACAACTCTAAGTTCAGTAGAACTTACTATTATTCTAAGCTTGAATTTATATGTACCTCAAGTACCTTCAGTGGTTTTCAGTTGATCAATTCAATTGAGATTATCTGGTAAAACAATAGCAAGCTGGAATCACACACGCTGCACACCAATGTGAGAAGTTGGCCTGGTATATGCTGTCCACTAGTTATAGTGGGCACCCTGTACCAATCCAAACAACCCTTATTGATGATAGGTTAAAGACAACCTTTATTGAAAGCTATCCTAGTGGTAGCTATGGAGAGCAGCCTTCAGGCTAAGTCTTGAAGAAATGTAGGCACAGGGTCAGACTGATTTGCATATGGCCATGTCTGAACTGGGGTGGAGGAGTGAGCTAAAGAATGATGATGGATTAAACCCAGATCAGTTGACTGGGGGTGAGTGTTTGATTGGCTCAAACGTTCCGTCCATCATCCCCTTTTGTATCGCCTTGAAGAAATGTAAAGCAGCTTGTTTTACCAGTCTATTATCTCTGAAATGACCAAATGAAAAGAGATCCACACAAGGTATATATATAAAATATATGTATTTATTCTAAAACACACCCCCCTAGTCTCTTTATGAGGCTAGAAGTCGAAGTACACAAGTTACAAGTCAAATATCACAGTAAATAGCACAATATACGATTCAGCCCTAGGGGTGTACCAAACCATATACTAAAATAGTGGTATAAGAACCACGACTTAACTAGACACAAGGCCTAGAGCCTGTAGAATCGCTGGGACCCCAAGGAACCACCCAAGGTAGTGACACAGGGGACCCACGGGGGCCGTGTGCAGTGTGAGAACACAGCCACGGGCTCACGTTAGCTTCTATGGGGAAAGTCGCGGTTGGAAATTTAAAGATTAAGGACACTTAGAGGTTAACTAGGAACGAACCCTTTTGGACTTAGAGGTGTCTAGGGCCAACACCCACGGGAGCACCGGAGTACTCGTGTTACCTAACCCAGGGAAGCCAGGTGCATAGGTGTCAAATGGTGTTGGGTCGCGTTGTCGTTTTCAATGGGAGCTGGCGAAGAAGTGCTGCTGCCGGGAAGATGCGAAGTGTCCGAAGAGATCCAAGCCTGGATTGAAGATGAGAAGAACCTGAAAGCAGAGGGGACAGAGTCTGGGGCACGATAGTCGAATGCCCACCGATGTCGGGTGTTTCAGGTGAAAAATGTGAAGCTTGACTCTTCAGCCACGAGGCCCAGGAGGCGTCGACGACAAGCAGGAGCTAGATTCAAGCTGTCCAATGCAGGATGTCGAGTGCTGCAGCGTTAGTATCCGGATTGGACACAACAAACCTTGGCAACAGCAACCCATGCAGAAAGTGAAGAAAGGCTTCGGTGTGGACCAGCAAGGTCCGAGGGACTCCCCCAGCAAGGAGGAGTGAGGGCACGTCTGGAGCAACCAGGGAAGCTCAAAGAAAGTCAGAGTTACCTTCACAGGGACCCACCAGTCGACGGACCAGGGATCGCAAAGGGACCTTGGGCGGAATCACAAAATGGTGGCCCATGGGTCACTTGGAGTGACCAGGCCAACAATCTTCGGTGGATTCAATGCTCGGGGTTGGGGCTACAAGTAATTGTTTGCACAGCCTCAGGAGACGTCGAGAAGCTAATGCACTTGCAAATGTGCATGGTGTCCAGGGGTTCCGGTTCCACAGTACCCACGAGGGCTGCGGGTCTCAACTTTGCTGGGGACTCGGTTCGGCCTCGGAGAAGTCTGGATATCCACCTCTGGTGTTGCAAAGTTTTCGGTGTCCTGCGGGAGCTTCGGAGATGCAGACCGGACAGATGCTTCTTTGGTGCCTGCAAGCAGGGGAGTAACTCCTTTACTCCAAGGGAGATTCTTCAGTCATCTGGAGTTGAACAGATTGTCGAAGGTCCAGGATTCAGTGTCAGAGTTTCGTCCAGGAATATCTAAAATTCTGGTTACAGGGGTTCCTTCTTTATACTCAAGGAAGGGGTTGGACTAACTCAGGGACCCACCTATGGGAGGGTTTGGAAAGAGGGGTGGCTACACCCATTTCCTTTGTCCAGTTTCGCGCCAGAGCAGGGGCCGGTAGCCCCGGCAGCCGGTTTGAGCTGGACTATGCACAGGGACACCAAATGTGCCCCCAGTGCAGACTTCAAAGCACTCTTGTAGTGCTCCCACCCAGCCCCAATACACTAAGGCCTGTCTGGGAAATGGTTACACCTCCCTGTGACAGGAAAACTATTGTCCAGGCCTCCCCTGCCGGAGTTTCGGTCAGCAGCAGGAGGCCAGACTTGTGTCTGTGGCTGCAGCATCCATTTTGTGATGCCAGGGCTCTGTTAGGTTTCTACCTGGTAGACCAGTGCTGTCATGTCTCTCCCTCTAGAAGGGTGGGATCATACTCCCACACCAGTTACTGGTGTGGGGGTATGATTCGATGGTGATTGACACCAAACACGACATGTTTCCGTGCAGCCAGTCCGAAGTTAGCATTTACCGTTTGGTTATAATGCACTTAAGAGTATATGGTCAGGCTACACCACTGACAACCCCATGGGATAGATTCCGAAGGCTGCAGGGGTGCTCTGCTCATGCATGGGCACCCTCTCACATATAACCAAGCACCCTGCCTTCAGGATTGATAAGGCCTGCCATAGGGGTGACTGATAGGTTTCTATGTGCAGTGATAGGTGAGATATAGTGAACCTATATCTCTGTAAGGGGTGCATGCACCACCTTACTCAGGCTGCAGTAGCAGTCCTGTGGTGTCATTTTGGAGGGCTTTCCAGGGGTGGCACAATACATGCTTCAGCCCCTGGTAGGCCTCTGGGGTACCTATGCCCTAGGTACATAGTATACCATATACTAGGGACTTATAAGGGCACTCCAGAATCCAATCTGTGGTGTACCTAAAGTACATGGAATCAATTTAGAGAGGAAGCAGCTAGGCTGGGGTTCTGATTAGCAGGGCCGCAGCCAGACTAAAGTCGAAAAACAGTGAAACATCAGCAAAAAGTGGGGGTAACCATAGGAAGCAGATCCTACTCTCCTACACGTGCCACTACTAGCAGCAAAATGCATAAACTCAGCACAGTTAGCATTGTTACAATTCCATAGAATACAAGGGAGAAGTCATTTTATAAAGGCTGTGGAAATAAGGGCATTTAGGCCTACCCACTCTCCCCTTGACTAGAAGAAGTTTATTTTATATAAAGAAAGATCTCTGGGCTTTGACAGCAGACCCCATACCTTAAAGCCAGGATGTAAGGTTTACATCATAGGAACAGCAGAGGTCTTCTCCATGGAACGGCTTTCTCCAAGTGTGTTAAAACAACATGCGACAACGTAATATCAAAGCACGAGACTTCAGTACTGCAGCTGTGTGTAGCATGTTATGTCTAGGTGCTAGGGACTAACCAGAACAGAATAACAAGGGGCATTATTTATCGACCTTGCACATCGTATTCAGACTAAACTCCAGGAAAGGAAGAGAACGTGAAAAGCAGCCCGTTCTCATGTGAAAGGCAAAAACAGATTCTTGCAAAACAAAAACAAAGTCATGTAGTAACATGTGCAAAAGCAGCATCATGGCAGCAAAGCTCATGCTAACTTAGCAATGCCGATAATGTCCCCAGACACCATATAACACTAGGATAACCTGTGCAAACTCCTGGATAACCTGTGCAAACTCCAGGATAACGTTTGCAAACTCCTGGCTAACATGTGCAAATTCCAGGTTAACCTGTGCAAACTCCTGGATAACCTGTGCAGTCTCCAGGATAACATGTGCAAACTCCTGGATAACCTGTGCAAACTTCTGGATAACCTGTGCAAACTCCATGCTAGCATGTGCAAGCTCCAGGCTAACCAGGCTAAAGTGTGCGACCTCCAGGATAACCTGTGGAAACTCCTGGATAACCTATACAAACGTCAGGATAACCTGTGCAAACTCCTGGATAACCTGTGCAAACTACAGGACAACCTGTACAAAACTCCGGGACAACCTGTACAAAACTCCAGGATAACCTGTGCACACTCCTGGATAACCTGTGCAAACTCCAGGATACCATGTGCAAGTTCAAGGCTAACCTGTGCAAACTACAGGATAACATGTGCACGCTCCAGGATAACCTGTGCAAACTCCTGGAAAACCTGTACACACTTCAGGATAACCTGTGCAAACTCCAGGACAACCTGTACAAAACTCCAGGATAACCTCTGCAAACTCCTGGATAACCTGTGCAAACTCCTGGATAGCCTGTGCAAACTCCTAGATAACCTGTGCAAACTCCAGAATACCATGTGCAAGCTCCAGGCTAACCTGTGCAAACTACAGGATAACATGTGCAAGCTCCATGATAACCTGCGCAAACTCCTGGATAACCTGTGCAAACTCAATGCTAACCTGTACAAGCTCCAGGCTAACCAGGCTAACGTGTGCAATCTCCAGGATAACCTGTGCAAACTCCTGGATAACCTGTACAAACTTCAGGATAAATAACCCAGTGCAAACTCCTGGATAACCTGTGCAAACTCCTTGATAACATGTGTAAACTCCAGGATAACCTGTGCAAACTTCTGGATAACCTGTGCAAACTCTTGGATAACCTGGGCAAACCCCAGGGTAACATGTGCAAACTCCTGGATAACCTGGGCAAACTCCTTGATAACATGTGTAAACTCCAGGATAACCTGTGCAAACTTCTGGATAACCTGTGCAAACTCTTGGATAACCTGTGCAAACTCCTGGATAACCAGGCTAACGTGTGCTATCTCCAGGATAACCTGTGAAAACTGTATAACCTGTGCAAACTCCAGGGTAACGTTTGCAAACTCCTGGATAACCTGTGCAAACTCCTGGGCAACCTGTGCAAACTCCATACTAAGTTCCAGGCTAACCAGGCTAACATGTGGGATCTCCAGGATAACCTGTGTAAACTCCTAGATAACCTGTACAAACTTCTGGATAACCTGTGCAAACTCCTGGACAACCTGTACAGAACTCCAG
The DNA here is from genome assembly GCA_963921515.1 of Calotriton arnoldi. Taxonomy (NCBI): domain Eukaryota; kingdom Metazoa; phylum Chordata; class Amphibia; order Caudata; family Salamandridae; genus Calotriton; species Calotriton arnoldi. The sequence goes on along the minus strand of CAWUFW010008603.1, from coordinate 478,009 downwards.
GACAACCTGTGCAAACACCTGGATAACCTGTGCAATCTCCTGGATAACCTGTGCAAACTCCCTGCTAACCTGTGCAACCTCCAGGCTAAACAGGCTAATGTGTGCGATCTCCGGGATAACCTATGCAAACTCCTAGATAACCTGTGCAAACTCCTGGATAACCTGTGCAAACTCCATGCTAACCAGTGCAAGCTCCAGGCTAACCATGATAATGTGTGCGATATCCAAGATAACCTGTGCAAACCCCTGTGTAACTTGTACAAAACTCCAGGATAACCTGTGCAAACTCCTGGATAACCTGTGCAAACTCCTGGATACCATGTGCAAGCTCCAGGCTAACCTGTGCAAACTTCAGGATAACATGTGCAAGCTCCAGGATAACCTGTGCAAACTCCAGGATAACCTCTGCCAACTCCTGGATAATCTATGCAAACTCCAGGCTAACCTGTGCACACTCTAGGCTGACCTGTGCAAACTCAAGGATAACCTGTGCAAACTCAAGGATAACCTGTGCAAACTTCCAGCTAATCCAGGCAAGCTCCTAGATAAACTCTGCAAAGTTCTTGATAATCTGTTCAAACTCCGGGCTGACCTGTGCATGCTCCTGGATAACCTGTGCAAACTCCAGACTAACCTGTGCAAACTCGAGGCCCCAGGCTAACTTGTGCAATCTCAAGACTAACCTGTGCAAACTCCTGGTTAACCTGTGCATACTGCAGACTAACCAGTGCAAACCCCTGGATAACCTGTGCAAACTATTGGATAATCCGTGCAAACTTTAGACTCACCTGTGAACACTCCATGCTAACCTGTGCAAACTACTGGGTAACCTGTGCAAACTCAGGAAGAACATTAATCACATGAGTTAACCTTATCTTGACATTTTGTTGTTGCTTGAGAATTGCTGGAGGAAAGGACCGGGGCAGCAGGTGCTTTAAGAACATGAAAAACAATTGCAAAATGAAAACACGGCACCCCCCCAGAACACAATATAGTTGCAAGAAAGATCACCACAGCTCAGCTTGCCCAGAATCCGTATGTTAGCCATTCCTTTTGTGTGGAAAAGCAGGCCTGTGGAAAACTATCAGGGAGAAATCAAAGCAGAGCAGTTCCACTCTTCAAAAATTACCTTTCTCCTTGAATTAATTTACTTACTTGATGAGCAAGCAGCAGATACAAGTCTGGCTGCTGATTCCACCTTCTGAGTCCCCACTCCCCACCGAGGAAATGCCTCACTGCCTGTAGCTGTTGGGCCCTGGAGTCTGGACACTGGTGGTGCTGGTGCAGCAAGCCTTTCAAGTAGCAGCAGCAGATTGGAGATCCATGCTCATGCTGGCTGCTCTGAATGGAAACTTCCTGAGCTGAAGACATCTGTCACATGTGTTCAGGCTGCACCTGGCTCAGAGGATGATTTAATTGTAGGCTGGACTGGCAGAGTCAAGCAAGGGTCAGGGTGGGCACGCCCCACAGCCCCTCAACTGCCTCCCTCTTGGTAATTTACTTCCATTCTAGGGGCCTCCCGGCCTGGCATAAATGCAAGCAAAGTTCAGAAACCAGCGTGCCTCACTGCACCAACCCAAGCCCAAATTATAAATACAATGTGGCTGTTGTGGCACATCAACACAAACAGCAAGTATAAATTTAATATTTGGGGGGGCCACAGAAAAATATAGGCTGGTCTGGCTCCGCTGGCCCCCCGTAGCTACGGCCCTGTTTCAAGTCACTGCAAAGTCAAGGTTCATTTATAGCAACTGCGAAGCATAAAAAGACGCAAGCATCAATTTATGTCCTGCAAGCCACTTCATCAAGTGCATGTTTACTCAGTTTCAGCATTGCTGCTGACATCGGGCTGATTTCTGTAAACTGCAACACCAGTGCCTATCATGAGAAAAAGAATCACTTTCCATCTTTGTGTCAGGGACTAAGAAGATTTAAGACAACGAAGTGTAACTTCATACATATAAAAACACCTGTCCTGTTGCTCAATGACACCGTCAAATTGCATTTCATGCTGTTGAGAAAGAAATTGAGACATTATTTACACATGACATCATTGGGCAATCCACTGGTCATATGCTATGGGTGTCCCCCATAGTGGTAATACCGAAGAAGGATATAGGAGGAGCTGTGCGCATCTGCGTTGGTATGCACCAAAAGAACAAGGTTATTGAAAGAGAACGACATTGAGGTTCTCACATTGCTGACATGATTACGCAGCTAAATGGAGCCAATGTATTTTCCCGCCTTGATTTGAACAAAGGGTGTCACCAACTCAAACTGGAAGAAAATTGTAGGTACATTACCATCTTTGTGACTCATGTTGGGTGTTTAGATGTAAAATACTAAGTTTTGGAGTGCCCTCTGCTACAGAACTCTTTCAGGATCTCATTCGTCGCATAATGCAGCCAGTCACAAATGCTTTCAATTACAGTGATGACAAACTGGTTTTTGGGGTCACACGAAAAGAGCATGATGAAGCTCTTACATAAGTGTGTTGTGTACCTGGTGATGCTGGTCTCAGTTTGAATGCAGAAAAGTGTGAGTTTCATAAAACAAAACTCAAGTTCCTGGGGCATATCTTTTCTGATGGAGGAATGACTCCAGACCCAAATAAAGTACAAGCATTGTTATGCACTTCTCCCTCACAAGATATAACTGTGCTGTGATCATTCCTTGATATGGCCAGTTACTTTTCAAGGTATACACGTGACTTTTCAACTGTGAGTGCCCCATTGAGAGACTTAATGAAACAAAATGAACGTGAACAAAGCTGCAAGGAAATCACACATGCAATTGGGAAGGCCACTGAAACTGCAGGCGGAGGTCGCTGTTGATGCAAGCCCAGTGGGATTGGGTGCCATCCTTGCCCAGCACACGGGACATCCCAATGCCACAAGACATATTGTGTCTTATGCTGTTCAGAGTTTGTCATCAACGGAACGTGCCTATACACAAAGCTGAAAAAGAAAGCCTTGCTGTGGTGTGGGCTTGTGAACATTTTCATGTGTTCCTGTATGGGAAACATTTCACAGTTGTCACTGATCACAAAGCATTGCTCACCATTTTCAGCAATTCTAAAGCAAGGTGACCCTTTGTATTGAGAGGTGGGGTTTGCTACTGCAGACATATGATTATATGATTGTGCATCATCCAGGAAAAGATCAAAATCCTGTTGACTACTTCTCACATGTACCAATATCATGTCATGGCACCACTTCTAAAGTGACTGATGCTTATGTAGTGAAATCCAGTACCCCTGCTGCCATATGGTGGGGCAAATCCTTGCTGCCACGAGCATTAACGGAGATCTGCAAATCCTCAAAGACAATATCAGCCATCAATCGTGGAGAAAGCATGCTCGACCTCTTCATGATGACCTAGAATACCATAAATTAAAAAATGTGCAGGTAGAACTTTCAGTCACTCCAGAAAGCATTGTCTTATAAGGGTCGAGAATTGTAATACCTGAGAGTCTGAGACAACAAGTAATTGAACTGGCCTATGACAAACATCATGGAGTTGTTGCTACTAAATGAGCTCTACGGGACTGAGTGTGGTTCCCTCACCTTGATGAAAGAGTTCAAAAGAAATTAAGGGCATGTCATTTGTCCAACTTCTTGTCATCTAAAACAATCCAGCATCCGTTAAACATTTCTGATCTCCTAAAGCATGCATGAGAGAAGGTTATATTGATTTCTTTGGCCCCCTTTACGATGGGCATCATCTGCTGGCCATTGTGGATGAATACTTCTGTCTGTCATCAAATACTCATGAAATAGTCATTGAGAGATTAAAAAGTATTTTTAAAACCTGGGGTGTTCCTTCGATTCTGAAATCTGACAGTGGCCTGTCTTTCAATAGTCGAGAATTTAAAGATTTTCTCACTCATCTGAATGTTAAGCATCAGAAAAGCACACCTCTCTGGACACATGTGAATGATGTTGTTGAGAGATTTATGGGCACCATGAAGATGCTTTGTGCATACAGGTCAACTCCCCATTCTACCACTGGTGAAAGCCTTGCCACCTTAATATTTGAGAGAGCCATAGGAACCAAATTGCCACAATGGACCACTGAAAGATCTATTGGCATTGATAAACAACTCACTACTGATTCATCTCACAAACGAAAAATGAAGAACTATGCAGATAGATGCCGCTGTGCTCAGAGCAATGTTTCCAAAAGAGGAGACCAAGTCATTGTCTGGCAGAAACGGAAATGCAAGTCTGATGTTCCTTTTGATGCTGACACATGGTGACTGTTCGTCATCCTGGAACGTCCATTACATGAGATTCTTTGCATTTCAAGCCCCCGTCTCAACACTCGCCAACTCCAGATGTCAGGAGTGATCTTATCCACCTGAGAAGCTGGAGACCCCAGCGACTCTCCTGTATCCCTGCAGACTTACATGACAAGATCTGGGTGAATGACTTGAGCATCAAAACGACTAATTGAAGAGTTGTTATATATCTATATATCTATATATATATATATATATATTATATATTTATTATTATTACTTTTTATTTAACAAAGGGGGAGATGTAGTGTCTTACGAGTTAGAGATAACTGGTGCGTATAAATGATCACACCACACATGGAGTACGTCAGGAACCAAATGGGTCCAGTCATCTCTAAGGGCCACATGTATCAAGCCTATTTGAGGTCGCAGAATCGGCCCTTTTGCGAACGCAATAAGGCCTTTCGTTATGTATGAAAGGCTTTCTATTCACAATTTGGGTAATCTCAATTTTTGGCGATTACCTAAATTGCGAATGCAAATAGGGAATCGCAATTTGTGAATCCCTAATGCACATGTAAGAAGCCTTTCGTAAATGTGAACTGTGCATTTAGGAAATGCTGATTACCATCAACTTCAAGTTGATGGTAACCATGTGCGAATTTTGAAAAATGCAAAAAAATGCATTTTACAAATGCCCATGTTTACATGTGCACAATTTAAATTTTGGGGGTGCTTCAGGGGGGCCTTAGCTTTGCATTTGCTATTTTGCGATTACCAATTAGCTAATTCATAACCACTCGCACCGATGGGTCTTTCGGCCCGTAGGAAATTAGGAATATTACCTAATAGTGATTCGCTATTTACCGAATTGCTATTAGGTAATATTAAGGAATCACAAAATCTTTGGCGATTCCTACATACATAGCATTTTGTGATTCCCATATAGCGATTCGGTAACAATCGCTATTTGAGAATCGCAAAATGCTCCTTTGATACATATGGCCCTGAATCTCAAGACACTACATCCGCCTTAGAAGGTGATTATTATTGCATTTTTTTAAAATCTGATACAACAGGATCGTAATTTAAGGTGCAAAAATCATCGCATGTTACAAGCTGTGCACTTTAAAATGAGGCATAATCTGTGGAATTGGTATTTAACGCACCGAATCCTACAAACTGTCATCTACAAGTGCCAGCTTCCGGGGTAAACTTTAGTGATGTTGACGACATCCCACCGAAAACTAGCTCATTGCACTTACAAAATGTATGCAAATCACTGTACGTACATCAGGTCATGAACTAAAAATAGAAAACAAGAAAACTGCTCTACATCTATAAGGTGGCCTGTATACGATTGCATGTGTATATGTGAGAGATAGCTGTCAGAGGAGACTCTCTTTAAGGACCAAAACCCTCACTCACCCAAAGATGACATGCTTCATGATTGAGTTCCCTCCTCAGACCAGGGCTGCAAGGTCCGAGGTGTGGGCTACAACTCCCCTTGCAGGGAGGAGCTGAGGTGTTTTCAGGCTGAGCGATGTTATTGGATGTGTGAGGGTGCAGAGTGCAAGAAAAGTGTGAGATAAAACTATTTCCAGGGGGAAAATCCATTTTATTCAGTGGTCCACTGGGATAGGCTAAAAAGGAGAGGACTGAGGGTTTTAATCAAATAGACCCCTGTGGATGTTCAACATGTTTCTGCCCATGACTGACCCCAGCGGAGTTCAGGGGCATTCATTAGGACCTGGTAAATTAGTCACTCTGCTTAAAGTTGTGATAATAAATGAAAAATATACTGGCCACCAAGGTACGAGAACGGCCAGACAGATGATGGCCCGTGTGTATTCAGGGTCCACCGTCTTTCTGAAAATAGTAAATAATAATAATGAGAATACAATACCACAAACACTGTGTGATCACAACAGGTTTCAAGTGACAACTCATCTCCATAAGTGTAAATTGTCCATTAATTCTCTTAAGCATTATAGGTGATTTAGTGGATAACGTAACTTAATGTAGTGACTCTACTGTAAAATTCATCTTACCTAGTTTGGGGGGAGAATAGTACACTCTTAAACCCCTGGGTACGTTGTTTATGCCAAACTACAATCAAGACAAAATGTACAAAACGGTAGAAAACCAACATATTGTGGGTCATCTGGGGTGCTAGTGAAATTATAAGCACAACTTTGTGGTACATTATCTCCTACAATTATGGTACCCTATAGGTACTCCTTCAGAAGGCTGCGTAAAATGTACATGAGTCGACACAAATGAATATATGGTGAATGATACTCATAGGCACAGTCTTCTTGCGGCTTAGTGTAGCAGGGTAAGAAGGTAAGTAGGTAGGTATACAGATGAGTGCACAATCCTTGCCTCTGGGGTGATGACCTATTGTATTGTATTGTAATTGTATTGTATTGTAATTGCATTTATATAGCGCTTACTACCCCTGACGAGGCGTCGAAGCGCTTTTTCGGCGAGTAGCACGCTACTCCGGGACCCATAGAGGATTAGTGTTGAATTAGTATAGTGAAGCATGCAAGTACATTTTAAGTGGTGGATAGGTTAGTCAGTTATTTGGATTTGGAATGATAGCAGAAGGATAGAGGAGGAAAAAGGCTTGTATTTATATAGCGCTTGTTACCCCTGATGGGGTGTTGACGCACGCTATTCAGGAAGCCCATAAAGGATTAGTGGCGAATTAATATGTTGAAATATGAAGTAATTTCAGTGGTGGATATTAGTCAGTTATTTGGAGTGAGAAGGTTAGCGGAGAGATAAAAGGGGAAGAAAGGTTTGCATTCATATAGCACTTGTTACCCCTGATGGGTGTTGAAGCGCTTTTCTGGCGAGTAGCACGCTACTCCGGAGCCCATAAAGGATTAGTGTTGAAAATTAGTATAGTAAAATATGAAGTAATTTGAGTAGTGGATATGTTATTCAGTTATTTGGATTGAGAAGGGTAGGTGGCGGGATAGAAGAGGGAAAGAGGTTTGTATTTATATAGAGCTTGCTACCCCTGATGGGGTTTTGAAGCGCAAGTAGCACGCTACTCTGGAACCCATCAGGATTAGTGTTGAATTAGTATGGTGAAACATGAAAGTAATTTTTGTGGTGGATATGTTAGTCAGTTATTTGGATTGAGAAGGGTTGGGGAGGGGTAGAAAAGAGGGAAGAGTTTAGAAAGGTTTGTTTTAGGGGATCAGTATAATAAAAGAGGTGTCAGATGATGCAAGGAGGGGTAGAGTAGGAGAGAGTCTAGAAAGGGTTATTTTGGGGATCATAGTAGTGGTATGGGGTTTGGGATAAGTGAGAGAGAGGATGTAGAGGATATATTGATAGAGGTATAGGATGAGAGATGAGCAGCATTTCTGGCCCTGGTCCTGGTCAGTCTCGAGCAGGCTCAAACAGGCAACTGCCCTTGTCCTCTCTGCCCTTAGCTGAGACGCCCTAACCCTGGCCTTTTATAGCCCTAGTAATCAGGTGACCCCTTCAGCCAATGGGAACCCTAGCCCTAACACTATCCAATCACAACACTAGCCCTAAAATCTAGAACCAATAGGAGACCAGGACCTTACAGCCAATCTTAGCCCTAGTCCAAGCACCCAATCAGTTCAAAAACCCTGATTTCTACGTCCAATAGAGGCCCTAGCCCTACCAGTAGTCCCAACCCAAGTCCAAGCAACCAATGGCACAGGAAGCCCTAGTCCCTACTTCCAATAGAAAGCCTAACCCTACTCTTAGTCCCACAACTAGTCCAGCAACCAATCACACCAGAAGCCCTAATCACTACTTCCAATTAAAGGTCTAACCCTAGCCCTAGTCCCACCCTACTCCCAACAACCAATAACATAGGAAGCCCTAGTCCCTACTTCCAATAGAAATCCTAACCCTAGCCCTAGTCCCAACCCTACATTGATTGAATCACAGACCCAGGAACCAATCAGAACCCTCAAATACCCAACCAATGAGGACACCACCCTAATCCAATAGAAACACCAGATACAACCACCAATCAGTGTACACATGTACCAACCACTAGCAGACCATATAAGGTCCCAGCGACCTCAGACAAGGTTTGCTGGCCAGGGAGTTGGAAGCTGCTTCTCCTGTTCAGAATCTCCTAGGAGACAGACAGGCTCAATCCACACTTTGGACTTCTGCAGGTAAAGGCCTCACTAACTTGAATTCTAACAATACTGTTTGAATTAAACTTTACTCCCTCTCCTGGCCAAAAAACGAAGTGCACAGTCCCTAGTAAACACAGTTTAAACAGCTCACAGAAGCACCCTCTGATGTAGAATATCCCTGTTGCTGGGCGGGGAGGGGGAGGCAGGGGGGCTGGTTTCTCTGGCTTGTGAACACAAAATGGTGGCTGGGGGTGCACTGTTTTAACATACAGGTCTTAGCACAGAGCAAAGGAGAAATTTGGAGGGAAAAACTGAATTGTCACCAGGAATGAGAGGGATAAACTACAGAGTTTGGACTGCAAATCCCACAATTCAACACGTTAAATGGAAGCAATCATGGGCAGGAAAAACCACAAGTTTAAAACACAAAACAGGTGATATAAATATGCAATCACAGGCAGGTTAAAACTACAATTTTAAACTGTAACAACCACAGGCAAAGACAGTAATCACAGAAAGGGAAAATAGTTTTTTTAACAACTTTTGTTTTGGGGAAGAGACAGCACTAGTCTGCCTCCTTACCACTTCCTGGACTCTGCTCACTGCAATCTGGGGCACAGGTAGGCTGCAACTCACAAGATGGAGGATAATGATTTGGGGTGCACCCAGCAAAGCCTTAAGGGGCCTGGGCAGGTGAGGGGAGGGCTCAGAGTTGCCTGGTAGCTGAATAGCCAATCCCCAGTCCTGGGTCTGCTGGCCTGGGGGTGGGGGCTGGGGAGCTGCTTCTCCTGTTCAGAATCTCCTAGGAGACAGACAGGCTTAATGTGGTGTTCTCCGCACAAAGAAGACTCAGGAACACTTCGGGTAAGATACAGGTCCAATTTATTCACCCCAGCCATCAACTGCTCGCATCTCACTGCCAGCAACAGAATCTCATTATCATTGGGATTCTAATGACGTCGTGGTTTGAGAAGTTCCATTTGGAACACAGAGTGAAGTGCAATGTCACACACCTTCCCTCTTTACAACAAAGGAAGATGATGAGGAAGAAAACAAGAGAACAAGCAAAGAGGTAAGTAGGTGTTGAAACTGAAAAACAACCAAATGAGAAACTAGTAAACTTAACAAACATAGTCTTTCATATACAGAGGTTGTCTACGTATTCTCTGACTCGATTTATGAGAGCAGGTGTGATCCTTTCCATCCAACTCCGATTCTGTTTAAAAATCCAAAACCGGCTCATCAGTGGAACTGACCACAACAACTCTACTCTTATTCCATATTCTACCATCTTCGGTTTTCACAGCATTCTTAAACATCTTAACAACTTGCCTAACACCCGTGTACTTTGACCAAGGCTGACAACCAACAGGTGCTTTAATTTTTACAAAGTCGCCCTCTTTTACATCATTTAACTGAACACATTTTTTTGTCAAAATAGGCTTTTCTTGCCCATTGTTTATCAATCTCTCTGAGCCTCCAATCACCTGCCTGGTTGTCTCTCAAACCTTTGTTAAGCCTCATCCATCCTGGGCACAACTTAGAATTAGAAGCCCTACCCTTGAATAATTCAAGGGAGATCTCCCGGTGGAAGTGTGAGGAGACATGCGATAAGCCGTGATCCTATCTTGCAGGACAATTTTCCAATTTAAATTACTTGCCCTGGCCAACTGAATACTTTCCTTGAGAGTTTTATTAACCCTCTCCACCGCCCCATTGGTTTCGGGATGATAGACAGAACTCCTTTTGTGGGCTATACCACATTCTCTCAAATATAACTGCATTTCCGTTGAACAAAACTGTGGCCCATTGTCTGAAAGAATACAATTGGGATAACTTTCTCTCTTGAATATTTCCTCCAAGAACTTAATCACACTGGCCGAAGAGATATCTCTTACGGAATTCACTTCAACCCATCTTGAGTACAGATCCAGGACAACGATTAAATAGGAGTATCACTCACTCCATGCAGTGGACCCACAATATCGATAGCAATCTCATCCCAGGGATGTTTAGGTAATTCTCTACACACCATGGGTAACTGCCTTGTTTTTAGAATCTTGTCACTGGCACAACACTCCATGCAATCACGAACCATCCTTTCAACTTCCTTGTCCATCCCTGGCCACCAGAATTGCATTCTTAAGTATTCCTTTGTTTTTACAATACCTAAGTGACCAACGTGCGCAAAGGTTGAGAAGTTTAGTACGAACACCACTTGGTGGAATAAGTCTAGTCCCACGGACAAGCAGGCCATCCATCACAGATAACTCGTCACTGACTGATAGCCAAGATTTACCCAGCAATTTATTCTTGCCTGACTCCAGTAAATCAATTACAGTTTTGATTTCTTGATCTTTGGCAAGTTCCGTTTTCCATTCAGTCTCATCGATCGCACCTAGCGTAACCTCACAGACATTCACATCATCATCCAACAGACAACCCTCGTCCATGTCAAATCCTTTGCAGTCTACCAATCGTGATAGACAATCCGCAGAGTGATTGATGGCACCTGGAATATAATCTACGTCAAAATCAAACTCTTGCAAAGAAATTATCCACTTCCTTATTCTAGATGAGATGGCATCAAGTCCTTTTTTGAAAAAACTTCCTTTAACGGTTTATGGTCAGAGAGAACCTTTACCTTCGTACCCCATATCAAATTCTTAAATTTCCTCAAAGCCCAAAAGATGGCCAATGACTCCTTCTCGATAACCGAGTAGTTCAGTTCAGAGCCCCTCAAGCACCTTGAAGCACAGGCAATCAATCGTTCAACTGCACCATCTTTTTGAAGAAGAACCGCTCCCAATCCTTTTGCGCTGGCATCCGTCAAAATGTATGTCTGATGACCAGGCACAAATGCCTGTAAAGACGGAGCTTTCCTCAAATCCTCCTTAATGGAGACAAACTCTCTAGCACACTCATCACTCCACTCAAAAACCACATTTTTGCCGGTTAACCTTCTTAAATTTTGGGTCTTGTCTGAATAACCAGAAATAAACTTGCAGTAAAACTCAACCATGCCTAAAAAAGACAACAACTCCTCCTTGTTGCAAGGTTCACTTATATTCACAATGGTATTGACCAGTTCTTTTTAGGAAATTCCCCCTGCCCAGTGATACTATGACCTAGATAATTGACCTCCTCTACCGCAAACTTACACTTGTCTTTTTAAGTGTCAGACCAGCTTTCCTTAAACTTTCTAAGACTGAACACACTCTCGAGAAATGTTCAGCCTTGTTACTACCGTAAATCAAAAGATCATCCTGATAACACCTAACACCTGGAAGCCCCTTGAGAACATTAAACATGATCCGTTGGAAAACAGAGGCCGCTGAAACCAGACCAAAAGGCATTCTAAGAAATTTAAACGTACCTATGGGGGTTACAAAGGCCGTTAAGTCCTGAGAGGTCTTGTCTAGCTCCACCTGATGATAGGCGGACGCTAGATCCAGAGTGGTGAAGTATTTTGCACCCGCCAAAGTGCTGACAATTTCATCAATATTGGGCAAGGGAAACCTGTCAACAATTACCTCCTTATTGAGGGCACACAAATCAATGCATAGCCTAATCTCTCCACTAGCCTTCTTGGCAACGACAATGGGGGACAACCACTCAGTTGCCTCTACCGCTTCAATAACTCCTACATCAATCAAACGTTGGATCTCTTTCTCTACACTGGGCTGTTCGTTCAAAGGCACCCTCCTGACCTTGGCAACAACTGGTACTGCACCCTCCTTTAATTTTATGCGGTGTTTATAACCTCTCAGACATCCCAACTTGTCATCAAACACATCAGAGAAACGTTCGGCTAGAACTTCTGCAGGATTATCAACAACCTGTACCTGTACTTGAGGTACAGCATTAGGATTAAGAGAGACACCCAACAAACGTTGATGAGGCCACCCCAAAAGTGCATCCCCTTTTTTGCAACATATATCTTCCCTGCTGTTATTCGTCCACTCAACTCAATAGAGGCTACAAAATATCCTAAAATGTGTATGGGCCTACCACCATAACCCATAGGAGAGACATCACTTTTCAAAAGGGTAACCTTGGCATTAAAATGTTTTTCAAAGACGTCTTTGCTGAGCATAGTGAGATGTGAGCAAGAGTCAAACTTCATCTCAAGCTCAACCCCTTCAATCACAACCACATGTGAGGGATGTTTTCCTTTAGTGTCATCAATTTGATATATAATCTCCCTTACTTGTGGTTGTTCTTTGACCATAGGATTGTCTCTCCTTTTAACCCTATTTTTGCAAAACTTTGCGAAATGACCCTTCCTCCCAAATGCATTACATGAAAATTGAAGAGCTGGACAGAAGGAGGCGTTTGCTCTGTGACCCGATCTGCCACACCTAAAACAAGTAGACTTTCCATCTTGAGCGAAATTGCTTTCTACAGGTCGTGTAAACTTCCCATTATCTGTGTCATTGGATGACTTACTCTTTACTAAACAAACAACCTCATCTACATTCGTATTCGTAGAATTTGCTTTGTTTTTGCACTACTTAACTCATTAACACATTTCATCATGTGTTCAACACGTTTAGCTATACCCAAAACCTCATCCAAAGGTGGTTCATCCTTTAACCATAGCTCCTCCCTTATTTTGTCATGGGCACATTTTAAAACAAATTGGTCTCTTATCCTTTCTTCCAGAGCACCACCAAACTTGCATGATGCCGCAAGTTTTCTTAAAGCAGTAACAAACTCCTCCACTGACTCATCTGTTTTTTGCTCTCGTAAACCAAAATGATACCTCTCCATAATGGTGCTTAACCTGGGCAGATAGTGTCTGTCCAACTGTAGTATGCAAATTTCGTATTCATTTAACGTTCTCTGATCAGCGGTACTGAGTTCGGGCAAATGCTCAAGAACCTCTTGCCCTTCTCCTCCAAGACAATGAAGTAATAAAAGAAAGCTTGCGTTCCGCACTCAAATTAGTGCCACAAACTCTTGCGTAGTTAGTGAAAATTTTCTTCCACTTCATCCACTTTACCGTGGGTTCACCTGGACTTGTTAAAAAAAACGGTGGTTGTGTGACGTTCTGCATAGTAATTGTGCTAGTAACTCTCTTCCTCAAAGAACAAAAAAAAATAAGTAAAGTTTTTTTTTTTTTTTTTTTAAAACACAGACTACCAATAGCCAATCAGAGTCCCAATGTACCTTTCATGCCTTCACTATTTTTTCCTTAACTTCCTAAACACGTTAATGAGGTGAGTTAATTACCTAACTTCCTATACACGTTAATGAGGTGCGTTAATTACAGTCCAAACAAAACATTGACTGATCTGTCAATACTGTTTTCTAGAGGTGTGCCAAACATCAAAGACTTTCGGAGTCGAACCACGAACTTGAGGTGTGTTAATCACCGATGAATCAACACATTGCCGGTGTGTTAAACAGCGTTGAAACCACACATGAACTGTGACTGCCACACAATAAACAGAGGTGTGCCAATCACCGAAGATCTTTAAGTTTTAAACCAATCTTCTTTTCCCGGTCTGGCACAGATTCGCTTTTCCTCGCGTGTCTTAAAGCGCTCCTCTCATTGTTGCTAGGCAACACCAAATGCCAAACTCCCTGCCTTCCTTGCTGATTTTTCATACACACAGAGCCTGCGGTGCGGCAGCAACGAGGAACGTGAAAGGATTTTTTTTTTTTTTTTTTTTTTTTTTTTTATTGTTCGTGCTGGCTACAAGACCGTTACTCCTTGGAAATCCTCTGGGTAACTTCCCATTCTAAGATGGCCATATCGCCATGACGACGTAAACAGTCTCGTCACCTGACACGCAAAATGCACTCCAAACCTCACTCTCGCTGGGTAGAGGCCTGCTCACGTAACAGAAACGCGAGCGCGTTTCACTCTTCGCCCCTCCCTCCAAACTCCTCACAGGCAAACGATTGAGGGAATTCACAGCACCTCACCACTTTACTTTTCCTGCCGCTGGAGAAGCACGGGGAAGCTTCTCTACACCTGCTTATTCCGCAGTCGTTCTGCCGCTGGAGAAGTGTAGAGCCCTACTTCTCTTCTTACAAAAATGATGAGACGGAGAGGCTTCTTCCGATGTTGGGGTGAGACCACGCTCGTCGCCAAGTAAATGTGGTGTTCTCCGCACAAAGAAGACTCAGGAACACTTCGGGTAAGATACAGGTCCAATTTATTCACCCCAGCCATCAACTGCTCGCATCTCACTGCCAGCAACAGAATCTCATTATCATTGGGATTCTAATGACGTCGTGGTTTGAGAAGTTCCATTTGGAACACAGAGTGAAGTGCAATGTCACACTTAATCCACACTTTGGACTTCTGCAGGTAAAGGCCTCACTAACTTGAATTCTAACAATACTGTTTGAATTAAACTTTACTCCCTCTCATGGCCAAAAAAGGAAGTGCATAGTCCCTAGTAAACACAGTTTAAACAGCTCACAGAAGCACCCTCTGATGTAGAATATCCCTGTTGCTGGGGGGGGAGGGGGAGGCAGGGGGGCTGGTTTCTCTGGCTTGTGAACACAAAATGGTGGCTGGGGGTGCACTGTTTTAACATACAGGTCTTAGCACAGAGCAAAGGAGAAATTTGGAGGGAAAAACTGAATTGTCACCAGGAATGAGAGGGATAAACTACAGAGTTTGGACTGCAAATCCCACAATTCAACACGTTAAATGGAAGCAATCATGGGCTGGAAAAACCACAAGTTTAAAACACAAAACAGGTGATAAAAATATGCAATCACAGGCAGGTTAAAACTACAATTTTAAACTGTAACAACCATAGGCAAAGACAGTAATCACAGAAAGGGAAAATAGTTTTTTTAACAACTTTTGTTTTGGGGAAGAGACAGCACTAGTCTGCCTCCTTACCACTTCCTGGACTCTGCTCACTGCACTCTGGGGCACAGGTAGGCTGCAACTCACAAGATGGAGGATAATGATTTGGGGTGCACCCAGCAAAGCCTTAAGGGGCCTGGGCAGGTGTGAGGGGAGGGCTCAGAGTTGCCTGGTAGCTGAATAGCCAATCCCCAGTCCTGGGTCTGCTGGCCTGGGGGTGGGGGCTGGGGAGCTGCTTCTCCTGTTCAGAATCTCCTAGGAGACAGACAGGCTCAATCCACACTTTGGACTTCTGCAGGTAAAGGCCTCACTAACTTGAATTCTAACAATACTGTTTGAATTAAACTTTACTCCCTCTCCTGGCCAAAAAATGAAGTGCATAGTCCCTAGTAAACACAGTTTAAACAGCTCACAGAAGCACCCTCTGATGTAGAATATCCCTGTTGCTGGGGGGGGAGGGGAGGCAGGGGGCTGGTTTCTCTGGCTTGTGAACACAAAATGGTGGCTGGGGGTGCACTGTTTTAACATACAGGTCTTAGCACAGAGCAAAGGAGAAATTTGGAGGGAAAAACTGAATTGTCACCAGGAATGAGAGGGATAAACTACAGAGTTTGGACTGCAAATCCCACAATTCAACACGTTAAATGGAAGCAATCATGGGCTGGAAAAACCACAAGTTTAAAACACAAAACAGGTGATAAAAATATGCAATCACAGGCAGGTTAAAACTACAATTTTAAACTGTAACAACCATAGGCAAAGACAGTAATCACAGAAAGGGAAAATAGTTTTTTTAACAACTTTTGTTTTGGGGAAGAGACAGCACTAGTCTGCCTCCTTACCACTGCCTGGACTCTGCTCACTGCAATCTGGGGCACAGGTAGGCTGCAACTCACAAGATGGAGGATAATGATTTGGGGTGCACCCAGCAAAGCCTTAAGGGGCCTGGGCAGGTGTGAGGGGAGGGCTCAGAGTTGCCTGGTAGCTGAATAGCCAATCCCCAGTCCTGGGTCTGCTGGCCTGGGGGTGGGGGCTGGGGAGATGGTTCTCCTGTTCAGAATCTCCTAGGAGACAGACAGGCTCAATCCACACGTTGGACTTCTGCAGGTAAAGGCCTCACTAACTTGAATTCTAACAATACTGTTTGAATTAAACTTTACTCCCTCTCCTGGCCAAAAAATGAAGTGCATAGTCCCTAGTAAACACAGTTTAAACAGCTCACAGAAGCACCCTCTGATGTAGAATATCCCTGTTGCTGGGGGGGTGGGGGGGAGGAGGCAGGGGGGCTGGTTTCACTGGCTTGTGAACCCAAAATGGTGGCTGGGGGTGCACTGTTTTAACATACAGGTCTTAGCACAGAGCAAAGGAGAAATTTGGAGGGAAAAACTGAATTGTCACCAGGAATGAGAGGGATAAACTACAGAGTTTGGACTGCAAATCCCATAATTCAACACGTTAAATGGAAGCAATCATAGGCAGGAAAAACCACAAGTTTAAAACACAAAACAGGTGATAAAAATATGCAATCACAGGCAGGTTAAAACTACAATTTTAAACTGTAACAACCACAGGCAAAGACAGTAATCACAGAAAGGGAAAATCGTTTTTTACAACTTTTGTTTTGGGGAAGAGACAGCACTAGTCTGCCTCCTTACCACTTCCTGGACTCTGCTCACTGCAATCTGGGGCACAGGTAGGCTGCAACTCACAAGATGGAGGATAATGATTTGGGGTGCACCCAGCAAAGCCTTAAGGGGCCTGGGCAGGTGTGAGGGGAGGGCTCTGAGTTGCCTGGTAGCTGAATAGCCAATCCCCAGTCCTGGGTCTGCTGGCCTGGGGGTGGGGGCTGGGGAGCTGCTTCTCCTGTTCAGAATCTCCTAGGAGACAGACAGGCTTAATCCACACTTTGGACTTCTGCAGGTAAAGGCCTCACTAACTTGAATTCTAACAATACTGTTTGAATTAAACTTTACTCCCTCTCCTGGCCAAAAAATGAAGTGCATAGTCCCTAGTAAACACAGTTTAAACAGCTCACAGAAGCACCCTCTGATGTAGAATATCCCTGTTGCTGGGGGGGGAGGGGGAGGCAGGGGGCTGGTTTCTCTGGCTTGTGAACACAAAATGGTGGCTGGGGGTGCACTGTTTTAACATACAGGTCTTAGCACAGAGCAAAGGAGAAATTTGGAGGGAAAAACTGAATTGTCACCAGGAATGAGAGGGATAAACTACAGAGTTTGGACTGCAAATCCCACAATTCAACACGTTAAATGGAAGCAATCATGGGCAGGAAAAACCACAAGTTTAAAACACAAAACAGTTGATAAAAATATGCAATCACAGGCAGGTTAAAACTACAATTTTAAACTGTAACAACCACAGGCAAAGACAGTAATCACAGAAAGGGAAAATCGTTTTTTTTACAACTTTTGTTTTGGGGAAGAGACAGCACTAGTCTACAAAGGTAACAGAGGTACCAGAGGTAACAGAGGTATCTAACATCAGTGTCAGCATCGTGTTGGGCAATAGTGGCCAAGGTGCTGATAGTGTCTTTACATGTTTACTGATTAGCAACATTCTACTCTCATTGAGAGAGTCAACAAATAAAATACAACAAAACCAGAGGCAAACAAAACAGAACAAAGCAAACCAGGATCGGGGCGGAAATGAGGCCGCCGGTGAAAGTACATGTCGTGCTCGCAGCAATTTTGTCGGCGACCGCGGTGCACATGTACTACCTGGCACCGCAGTCAGGAAATGTGGGTAGACCTGGCATATACTCATGGAATGGGGGAGGCATAAAGATTACCTCTTTCGGTTGTGCAGCTGCTGACAGACAATCCGGCAAGAGTCAAGCTCGACCGCTGGCTGCGTCCTGACTAATAGGGGCCGATTGTCTATGATGTCGCTAACGACCCCGTTGAGCATGATGTGATGCCCCATGAAGCAGTGGCGGCTCCTCCACTAAGGCAGAGGAGCGTTGCCCCACTGACTTCAATAGGAAAAATAAAATGATAGTAACGTATCGTTATTGTCATTTTATTTTTCCTATTGAAGTGAGCGGCTCTCAGGGCGGGGCTGGCCAGAGCAGAGAAAGGAGTGGTTTGCACTCCGTAAGTGCGCAGGACTACATGGCCAGCCCTCTCGGGCCGGCCAAACTGTCCTGTGCACTTTGCATCTTCCCCACCAGGTTTGCTTTACACAGCCTGGTGAGGAACATGCAAAGTCTCTCAGTCCCCATCTGAGTGCCGTGGTTTGGCTACGGGCAGCGTTGTGATTGGCTATGGAGAGCTTGGGAGCCGGGTGCTTCCTGCTCCTTCCTGCAGCAGGTGAGACAGGAAGAATAGGACGGAGAAGAGGCGGCGGCCGGCAAGCCCAGGTAACTGGGGTTTTTTTGTATTTATTTCCGTTCCGCAAAAACCCCGGCTCACCACCCTCGATCTGTAGCAGCCGCTACTTCCATGAAGTAATGGGAGTTGTGGACCTCTGGTAGAGGCAGTCCCGGACTGGAAGGAAGACGGTTCCCAGAAACAACACTGTAAGTGCAAGGTAGTATCACAATGAGGAAGGTTCCAAAATCCCGCTGGAGGAAATAGAAGCCACAAGGCTTACAACACGAATCTGTGTGTGTTGCATAAGGCAAGGGGTGTGCGCCTCAAACTGTGGACCATTGTTAAATAAATAACACTGATACTAGGATTATTGATAAGATGCACCCAATTTAGATTTAACACGGAGTGCTAAGTGGTGTGTACCTCCTTAAAATCATAAGCTGTAAGCTTCACCTAGGATGTCTAGTGTGGAGAAACCTAGGAGGCAAAGTATGGAGATACTTTATGATGCAAGGTCTATAAGGAAGGTCAGTTTCCAAGACTGTTCCAAGGGATCTCATCATTGAGACCTCGTATATTGCTACGTGTTCTGAAAATCCAGCACGGTTCCCTGTGGAATAGGACTGATTCCAGCCGGTATAAAGCACGGTTTGTGAATAACCACCCATGTTATGTCATTCTCTGTGTGGCCGAGGTCTGAAAAAATGCCTAGTTAGTTTAGTATTTGCCTTTTTACATCTCACAGAACACAATGTTCAATTATCCTGGTCCTCACTCTGTGAGTAGTCATACCTATGTATACACTATGTAATTGAGTTTACAAGGGCATCTGCGGAGGTATATCACCCCTTCTGTGTTGCAATTAGTGTGTTTAGAAAGTTCCCAAGGTGTTTTAGTCCTAAACCAACCTGGGATGTGGATTGGGTGTATGGGCAGAGCGAACATGATCCACAGGGGAAAGGCCCTTTCACAGGTGGAAGAGACCATAAGGTGTTCTGATCTGGCCTGTGCAGGTTGGATGGTGGTCTGGTGTGAACCACCATGTCTGCAATATTCTTACTGCATTTTAAGGCGAATAATGGTTTGGGTAGTCTCTTCTCTCCCGTATTCAGTATTGACCAATTTTTGTTTATTACTTTCTCTACTGTGTTGGAAAGGTGGCTGTATGTTCTCACATAGATTAATCTGTCAGATTGTCGTTTGGGGTAAGTCTCCAGAAGGGCTTCTCTATTATTGTTTCTGGCTCTCTTCGCTGCCCTTTGAATGAGATTGTTCGGCATGACCTCTGTGATAAATGATTGGTGAGTGTGGCTGCATCTTCTTTGAATTTTGCTATTTCAGTACAATTTCTCTTAATCCTCAAGAATTGGCCCACTGGCAGATTGTCTCTCAGTGCACGTGAATGGAAAATATTATAACAAAGAAGAGAATTCTGTGTCATCGGTTTTTTACATATCTCAGAGCAGATTCCTCTATTTTTTGGGAGAGATAGGTTTGTGAAGACTGGAGGCCACCCTCCCAGATGACCAGAATGTCATCTATGTACCTCCTCCATATCTTCAGGTTCTCAGAGTAAGGGTTGTCTGAAGGGTAAATGTGAGTGGACTCGAAGTTATGCATGCACAGATTGGCCGTGCTAGAAGCAAAGGTTCTCCCCATGGAAGTCCCAGTAATTTGCCAATATAAATGATCTTAAAATTGGAAAACAATTGTTCCTTATGGCGATAGTATCGCATTTTAAAAAACTGATACAGCAGGGATTGGAATTTTAAAGGTGCGCCGTGCACTTTAAAATGAGGCATAATCTGTGGAATTGGTATTTAATGCACCAAATCCTTCAAACTGTCATCTACAAGTGCCAGCTTCCGGGGTAGACTTTAGTGATGTTGATGAAATCCCACCCAAAACTAGCGCATGGTAGTTAGAAAATGTAGTCATTGAAAAGCTGAATTCCTTGTAATTAACGTTTGCACTTTTTCACAGCTGTCAAAACTGTCAGTAAAATTATACATGATAATTTTTCATGCTTTTTGCAGGGGTTTTGTTACAGGTTTCTCAGCCAAGCTACACAAATGTGACAGTCGGCGACACAGCGGTGTTAGAGTGCTCCTACAACAGCAGCAGGAATTCTAGCCAGGGCCGCTACAAATGGGTTTTCATCAACGTCACCTCATCCTCTTCTTTAGGAGAGATGGAGGTATCCAACACCAGTCAACAGTTCAGCGGGAGGGTGTTCAACTCAGAGCACACCATCGTCACATCCCAGCAGGAAGCCAACATTGAAATTCACAACGTGCGACATGACGACACAGGAACATACGTCTGTGAGGTGGAGCTCTTCATGGTCAGGAACGTTACAGGACGTGGAAATGGAACACGGCTGCTGGTGCTGGAGGGTAAGATGCCTTTGTGTTTATGGTCATGGCTCCTTCTTTGGACATCTCTGTCTCAGAACCTCTTAACCTGCATTTATCTTAGCAGTGTATGTGTTGTACTACTCATGTCCCATGTCACACTTATACAGTGATACCTACATGATTCTGAGCTCTAAACCCAAGGTAGACCTTACCTTTCTGCACAGGACATGGTCACCATACTGTTTACTTCTCAGAGCACACATTTGTAACACTTTGCACTAGGACGCACTAGCAGGTATTCAATTTGTTTATCTATACAATATGATGATGATGAAGTTTATTTGCATAAGTTAATTAAAACCATTGCATTGCAATAAAATAACATTATAAAAAGGAAGCCATCATAATGAATAGTAAAAATATGAACTGGCTAAAATCTTACAGATACCTGTTACTCTTGGGTCCAATTAAAAAAGAGTTTTTGCATTGAGCGATGCACTTGGCCCTTGCGTCAAAGTTTGAAATTGGTGCGATGACTTCAAGTTATGTGCAAGAAGGTGCGCATTGCTCGTCGGGCCGTGCCCAGTAAACAGAGTTCCCAATTTTCTGAGCCATCAGTTCTGCATCTCTGCAACCCTCTCCCTTCAGCAGCACATGTTTTACCCATGGACCCGACTCTCTAATAAAGTGCATGTGCTCTGTGCCATCATGTAGTCCAAAACTTGAGTTTTGTGCTAGCAACTACCCATTACTCTACGGAACGTCCCCCATAAAACGTATCGCCCATTTGTGACCCATCAATTTTCCGGTTCTTCCTCCATTTACCTTTTCCTTTAACGGCACGTATTTTGCCCTTAGTCCTGATTCTCTGGTAAAGTGCTTGAGCTTTGTGCCTTCGTGGAGCCTAAAGCAAGCTTTTGATGATTGAGGTAGTTGGTAATCCCCAGTCACTGATGTTCTTGATTCGAAGGTGGTTCTAAGTCCTGTAGGAATGCTATAGAATCCGTCTGCGAACATATCTTTAATGATATGAAAACATGACCGTGTGATTTCATTTCTGTTAGGCAAAATGTCCATCTCCTGGTTTCAGTTTAAAGTAATCCTGAATCAGCTTTTAGTCTTTATATGGAACGGGGCTGGAGAGCGTCCCTAAGAGTTTGTATAAATCTTTCACTACGGGCCAGGGTGGAGGGCTCCTTTTGTGAAAAACATATTGCTGAAGCCTCTAGGCAGGTACTTGCTTTTTCCCTCAGATATAGTTCCCTGAGTAAGATTCTCCTTTCGTATGCTATGGCGCAACAGCAGCACAAGAGGTGCAGCCATGATTCATGTTTATGATCGCATAGTCTGCAGGCTCCTCCAATTTTTTGGTTTGCCCACGCCCGGCTGAAATCCACTATCGGTAGGGCCAGCAATCGCATGTACATAATCTCTCTTCTAGTTTTAGGATTGAGAGAAGCTGAGAGGTAAGGCTGGGGTTTAGTTGCCAGATATGAGGCATTTAGCGGGACCAGGAAAGGTGGTGTTTTTAATGTGGCCTGGTCTTGCTGGCTCCTCCACCCGCAGGCTCCTGCCTGCGCCTCATCCCTGGTGGTCCAGTGGGAGAGCTGTTCCACTGTTGTCTGTCTGTGTTATTGTGCCCGTTTTGTCTTTGCGACTTTTGACTGTCTCTCATTGTAATTTTATTGTAATTTTTGTGCCTCTTTGTCTGTGACACTGATTTCTGCCCTTTTCATTAGTTTTTTGTGCCTGTGCCCTTATTTTCTCCTCCATGCCCATTTCTCGCTGCCCATTTCCCGCCACTGCTCCCCCGTGGCCCCTTCCCCCTGCCGTTCCCACCTCCCAGCTGTACTTCCCTCCCCCCTTCCCTATTTAATGGCGGCCGCGTGCAGCGGGCACGCAGCTGGCGCACTGCTGGCGTGCCAAAGGCAAGCCCGTCTGCGTCTGATCGCGCCCAGCGCCAGAAACCCTGGATCTCTGACCACCCACCACTATGAGTCAGCCGCCCTCCTTGCTCTCAACCCCAGAAGGAACAACAACTGCCATCTGTCTACACCGAAATCCACCGACGGCCAGTTCTCCTGCCGACACTGCCACGAACTTTCACTACCCTCTGCACCCCCACGGCCATCGCCCCCACACCAAACACCAACACCCCGAAGCCCTGAGGTGCATCCTTCTCAACGTGCGCTCCCTGCACAGACATGCCGTGCAGATCTGGGACCTCCTTGACACCATCTTGCCTCATGTCGCCTTCTTCGCGGAAACCTGGACCAACTCCACCTCCGCCCCAGACATCGCCATAGCCCTCCCCGATGGATACAAGATCCAGAGGAAGGACTGCCCCAAACGCCCGGGAGGAGGACTTGCCATCGCACACAAGAGCTCCTTCCGACTCACCACCTCCAGCATGAACGACTCACCGTCCACCGTCAAAAACCTCCATTTCCTATCATTGAACTACTGTATTGTGATTTTCACCATGGTACACGATGGGGGATGAAAGAGATCGATCACTCTCTGTTCTAACCTGGAATGTGAACGGGATGGGAGATAAAATCAAAAGGGGAATTGTCCAACAGTACTTGAAGAGACAATCTCCGGACCTCGTACTACTGCAAGAGACGCACATGGTCGGGCATAAAAGCAAAGCCCTTACTAGGTGGGGGTATAAACTCCTAGTACATGCAGACTACACCACAGGCTCCAGGCGAATGGGGATCCTGGTTAAAAGAAGTACACCTCTTATCGTGCACCGTACGTGGGCAGACCCTGGGGGACGATTCGCAGTCTTGGAGGCCCAATGGGAGGGGAGAGCGCTTAACGTGATTTCATTATACCTGCCGCCAGCATTGGGGAAGGAAGCCCTGGTAGACCTTGGTAGTATACTGACCGATCTTCCCGTGGGCACCTTAATCATGGGAGGTGATTATAATATGACGGTGGATGATACAATTGATAGGCACCCACAGCAGCTGGGAGCGAGATCAAAGGGGCTTATGGCGGAATTTACCACAGCGATGGGGCTGACCGATGTGGGGCGAGCACTACAACCGACTGACACACACTACACGTATTTCTCCAACGCACACAAATGTTTATCTCGTATCGACTATTTCCTAACACATACAGCCTCATAGGTAACTTTAGATACCCCCAAGTTCTGCAGAGAGGCATTTCAGATCACTCCCCGGTCAGGATCGAATTCACGCACTGGGAAAGACAGCCACACACCACAATCGTCCTAAATCCGTGGCTGCTGAAAATTCCGGACATAAAAGAGGAATTATGTACACAAACCGGCAACTATTTCGAAGAAAATCTGGGCTCGGTTGATTCGGCGCAAACCATATGGGAGGCATATAAAGTGGTTTTGAAGGGGCAAGCCTTGTCCTTAAAAACTGGGTATATTCAAAAGAAGCGCCGATTATTAGTTCAGGTGGAAGAAGAACTCCAACAACTGGAGTCAGACCATGCTAATAGCCCATCGGAAGATACTCAACATCGCTTGACACTTAAACAAGAAGAGTACAGAATTAAAACTAGAGAACATATGATGGCCAAACACCACGGTATTCAACACAGACTGTACGAATTGGGCAACAGGGCTGGCAAAACCCTAGCATGGTTGGAGAAGCGAGAACAGGGAACCAGATGGGTGCCCAGGTTAACACTGCCAAATAGCAAGACACTTACCCACCCCAAAGACATAGCGGAGGCATTCGCAGATCACTTAGAGAAGATATACTCCCTCTCTACCAAATATACAGCAGAAGACTCTCGCCAACTCCTCTCGGACAGTGACTTGCTGACACTCTCAGAATCAGTTAGAGATACCCTTGAAGATGACCTAACGGATGACGAGATTCAACTAGCCATTGGTCCAATCAACTCGGGAAAGGCGATGGGGCCGAATGGCACTCCTATCAAGTTTCTAAAAGCAACGGCCTCTCAAGTAGCCCCACACCTACGAGCTATGTACAATGAAAGCTACGAGAAGGGACAGCTGCCTAAAGTCCAGCGTCTGGCTACCATAGTAGTTATTCGTAAGCCAGGGAAGCCTGGGGACAGTTGTGGCTCGTATAGGCCTATCTCGCTGATTAACGTAGAGGCTAAAATCCTAGCGAAAGTCCTGGCCAGGCGACTCGTTGCAGTTATTTCCTCCCTAGTCCACCCTGATCAATCTGGCTTTATGCCGGGGAGAGAAACAGCACTCAATATCCGCCGTCTCCATAACGTCCTGGTGCGCAGAGAATTCCTGGAAGAAGATGCAGTGGTGCTGTCGTTGGATGCCTCCATGGCATTCGACTCGATTGAATGGCCATACTTATTTGAGGTTTTAGGCAGGGTGGGATTTGGCCCCAAGTTTCTGGGTTGGATTAAACTGCTCTATACCAATATACAGGGGCAAGTGAGAGTCAACAACTACACGTCCCGCGCGTTCACGCTACAGAGAGGTACCCGACAGGGATGTCCTTTATCTCCACTGATATTTTCCCTCATTTTAGAACCCCTCGCCGCGTGGATACGTCGCGACGTGATGGTAAGGGGGCTGAAATGGGCAGAGGGGCAGGAAGACCGAATATCCTTGTATGCCGACGACATACTATTGTACCTTGCCTCCCGCTATAAATCCATACACGCTGTTTTAAACGTATTCACAAACTTCAGAAAATATTCTGAATATGCAATTAATTGGAGTAAGTCGGTATTGTTCGTGCTTAGAGGGCAGATCCCTCGTCTTCCAGTGAACTGTACGATAGAAGTGGCTAGAGAGGGATTCCGGTATTTGGGGATATGGGTAACGTCAGATCCGGCTCTTTTTCACACACATAATTTAGCGCCCCCACTAGCCAGGCTACGAACTGATGTAAAACACTGGCGGTCCCTGCCCCTGTCCCTAGTGGGCCGCGCCGCCCTCTTCAAGATGCTGGCCCTTCCGCGCTTTTTATATATTCTTCAGAATTGCCCAAACCGTGTCCCGGATTCTTATTTCACAGCAGTGGAAAGTGAGGTCCGCACGCTGCTGTGGGATGGTAAGGCCCCTAGGGTGGCAATGAAAAAGCTAACGAAAAGTTGGTATGACGGGGGCATAGCATTACCAGACCTTAAGCTTTACTATTGGGCCTCACAACTGGTAGCGGTAAACCATTGGGTGTACCGTCTCCCTAACGATCCAGCCTATGTTCTGGACAGATACCAAACAGACCGCTCGGGTTATCTGGGAGCCTTATATTCGAAAACCAGGAAAGGTAGATATTTTGGACCCACCTCACACACACTAGGGATTTGGCACCAAGTGAACTCTCGACTGGGCTGGGCTACCATCCCTCACCAAAGCAACGCCATTGTGGTACACCCAGAAGCTAGGCATGCTATGTCATCAACCAGGGTTCGACAAATGGGACATGATTGGAATTTCAGTGGTGGGAGATTTGGTTAAAAAGTGTTCTATCATTAGTTTTGAGGAGCTCCGGGGACAATACCAGATGACTCAAGGGGAACTATTCAGGTACCTGCAAATATGACACGCCTTACAGACAGCTTTTCCAAATCTCAAAGACATACCAGAATCATCTCCATTAGAAGATCGATTGTTAGATGGGCCACTACACTCGAAAGCCATATTTTTAACATATAAAAAACTGTGTAACAACCTGCCTGACATCTTTAGTAAACTTAGGGAGCAGTGGCAGAGGGACTTGGGACCCATTGATGATCAGGATTGGCAGTCGGCCCTAATGTCCCCCAGGGAAGCAGCCATCACGCTTCGCTTTCGACTAATACAGCTTAGGATTCTACATCGGTCCTATATAACAGGGATCACTTTGGCTAAAATAGGCGCAAGACCTGATAACCTCTGTCTGAAGGGCTGCCAACAACCAGCCACCTTCTATCACACTATCTGGGCTTGCCCCGCTATCCAACATATATGGGAGGGAGCCACAAACTACATTCAGACCGCATTGGGAAAAGAGGTAGCTCTCACACCACAGCTGGGACTGCTAAACATCTGGGCGGCGACTGACCTTATTGAAATTGAACAACAGCTGGTGACACTAGGATACACACTAGTCAAGCGGGAAATGGCGAAAGGATGGGGGGGGGCAACTTCACCTTCCACTCCGGTTTGGGCGAAAGAATTAGACAAGTGCATGATAGCAGAAAAGGAAGTATTTATAACCCGGGGGTGCCCCAAAAAATGGGACAGGAAATGGTCCAAATGGAATGTCTATCGTGGAGACATATGTATATCCCCAATGGTGGAGTTGGAGATGCGCAGAAGTGAGAACAGAGATGTATTCGATTAATGTATGCTTTGCTGACCCCTGCATAATATACAAATGTATGAGTAACTATGCTATCTACTTATCGGTATTGTATGTATGATTACTACTGAATTCAATAAAAAGATTTATTTAAAAAAAAAACTCCATTTCCAGATACAGACCAGCCCCAGAACCACTCTACGCGGCACCCTCGCCTACAGGCCACCCGGACCTCAAACAGCGTTCACCACTACCATCGCCGACCTTGTCGCACCCCACGCCGTCACCTCCATGGACTACATATTCATCGGAGACCTCAACTTTCACCTCGACAACCTCTACGACCCCAACTCCTCCACCCTCCTGGACAACCTCACCAACCTCGGACTGAAACAGCTCGTCACCACCCCCACCCACAAGGCAGGCCACACCCTTGACCCCATCTTTGCAGGAGGGAACAACATCCACTTCAGCCACACCACACAACCCCTCTGGACGGACCACCACTGTGTACACTTCCACGTCGACAAACCCACCGCCCCCAAACCTGCACCCTGCCCACCGCGAAAGAACTGGAGCAAGGTCACCGAGGAGCACCTCAACTCCACCCTCAACCGCAATACCCACTCCAGCTCGACCAACGCCAGCCAAGCAGCCAAAGAAATACACGAATGGATCACCAACTGCGCAGACGAACTTGCACCCCTTTGCAACCCCGACAGACAGACAGCGCCCTAGAAAGGCCACCTGGTTCACCGCCAACCTCCAAGAATCCAGACGCACCTGCAGACGCCTCAAGAAGAACTGGCAAAACAGCAAAACTTCGGAAGACCGCACCACATACACGAACGCCAGAACAGAATACCACCAACTCATCAGATCAACCAAAAGGACCTTCATCCAGAACAAGATCACCGCCAACTCCAGCAACTCGAAGGAACTCTTCAGCATCATCCAAGAATTCACCAAACCCCCCAGCGAGGCCATGGACATCACCCCCTCCCAGGACCTCTGCAACAAGCTCACCATGAAAGGCATCCACTCAAGAGCACCCACGGACCCCTGCCCTCTGCACATCTTCCACAGAGCCACCGCAACCATCGCACCGGAACTACGACACACCATCAACACCACCTTCGAAACCGGCATTTTTCCCGACGACTGAAAGCACGCAGTAGTCAAGCCCCTGCTCAAGAAGCCCACGGCAGATCCTCCAGACCTAAAAAACTACAGACCCATCTCCCTCCTCCCCTTTGCGGCCAAAGTCACCTAGAAGACCATCAACGCCTAACTAACGAAATTCATCGACGAGAACTCCATCCTCAACCTCTCCCAATCCGGATTCCACAGCAACCACAGCACCAAGACTGCTCTACTTGCCGCCACAGACGACATCCACACCCTCCTCGAACAAGGCCACACTGCAGCCCTGATCCTACTCGACCTTTCTGCAGCCTTCTACACCGTCTCCCACTGCACACTCACTGCCAGACTCCACGACGCCGGCATACAGGGAACCGCCCTCGAATGGCTTCGCTCCTTCCTCACCGGCAGAACCCAAAGAATCAGACTGCCACCCTTCCTCTCCAAACCCACAGAGATCAACTGCTTAGTTCCTCAAGGATCGTCACTCACCCCTACGGTCTTCAACATCTACATGGCCCCCCCACGCGGCCATCGTCAGACAGCACAAACTCAACATTGTCTCCTACGGCGACGACACCCAGCTCATCCTCTCCCTCACCAAGAATCCCGTCACCACCAGACTCAGCTTCCAGGAAGGAATGAAGGACGTTGCATCCTGGATGAGTAGTAGCTGCCTGAAGCTCAACTCGGAGAAGACTGAGGTCCTCGGACCCTCCTCCACTGCATGGGACAACCCCTGGTGGCCAACCACCCTCGGCAGCCCGCCCACCCCCACGGACCACGCCCGGAACCTCGGCATCGTACTCTACTCCTCCCTCTCCATGACCCGACAGGTCAACGCCGTCTCCTTCACCTGCTTCAACACCCTCCGCATCCTTCGCAAGACCTTTAAATGGATCCCCCCCGAATCAAGAAAGACAGTCACCCATGCACTCATAACCAGCAGACTGGACTACGAAAACGTCCTCTATGCCGGAATCAACAAGTCTCTGCTCCGCAAACTCCAGACCTTACAGAACACCGCAGCCAGACTCGTCCTGGGCATCCCTCGACAAGAACACATCACCCAACACCTGCAAGACCTCCACTGTCGAGAACAGAGTAACCTTCAAGACACTCACCCACGCCTAAAAATGCCTCCACAAAACCGGACCCCAATACCTCAACGAGAGAATCTCCTTCCACGTACCCAAGAGAAACCACTGATCTGCACACCACACCCTCGCCGAAACCTTGCGCATCAGCAGAGCCAGAACGGGTGGAAGAGCCTTCTCCTACATCGTGGCCAAGACCTGGAACATGCCCAGATCGACATCAGACGTGCCCCCTCTCTGCACATCTTCAGAAAGACCCTCAAGGCCTGAATCTTCGACTGACCGGAGCTGCTTACCCCCCATGCCCCCCCAGTGCCTTGAGACCCTCTGGGGGTGAGTAGCGTGCTTGACAATTCCCTGATTCATTGATTGATTGATTGATTGATTGCTGGAATGAGGCTAATTGCACTTGTTTGTTGATGGTCTTTTTCCAGGTTTCATAGGAGATAGAGGGCAGGGCAATTGCTGATTGATTTATCTCTGTGGTAACAAGGGCTCTTTTAAACTGGATGTTCCACTGGGAGCCTGTTTTTTCGAATGTGTCTCTGAGGCACCTCTTTAGCGATTTTTCCGGAGATTTCAGAATACGGATGTAATATTTGAGGAAGTCGGCCTCAAGGGTTAATGCTTGTTTAACCTGTCCAGGTTCCAGCCTGAGTCTTGCCATTTGTGGGCTTTTCATACATCTTTTGCAGCCTCTAGATTTCTGGATGTTGGATTAAGTTTGCACAGGCGAGTACTCCGCCTTAGGTTCTTCCACATGAGATTGATGTTCCGTTGCAGCAGGAGTTTTTTGGGATGGGTGGGTAGCTGCTGTGTTCATGCTGGGGGACCCCTGTGACCCTGAAGTGATTCTGCCAGAGCTCTGGTCATGAGGTCCCAGTTTATTAAAAGTAGTTCCCCTGGTTGGTCCTTGTACCAAGTTCTCCCTTCGTCAAGCCATTTGGCCACCTGGGGCGAGTGGAAACGTTGCCACTTAATTCTCCTGACTAAAGTCTTTGTTTCATCTCCCGTAGAGAAGCCTAGCTCCTGGCCCTTGTCTGCTGTCTGGTGGTTTAAGACCAAGCTTATGACCAGAGGATTATGGTTGCTCTCTTCACGATTTATTATGTCAAAACTCTGACGATGGTTTGCTAAGGGATTTGACATAAATATATAGTAAATTGTTGAAATTTCCTTGAATGTGGGGTGGATCTTTTTCCCAGAACGCATCTGGATCTGATCTGCTGATATTAGACCAAATGAAATGAGTAAGTCATTGAATTGTTCTCGTTCCTTGCTCATTTGCACAACATTATGGTGATTACCAAGGGATTTGATGTTAAAGTCCCCTACCAACATAATTTCGTGAGAGGGATAGGATTCAATGATTTCTTTTATGCTTGAACACAAGGCGCCCATAGCGTGAGCTCTTGAAGTTTTGCGAGGGTTGGAGTAGCAGTTAATAAGGAGCAAGGAGAATACCTTCTGGCCAAATTTTAAGCCTTCTATGGATAAGGCTTGCAAATCCCTGTAGGCTTGTGAGGAGGTCAAAATTATAGCTGATTGCTTTAAGAAAATCGAGAGGCACCCTGAAGGCTGCCCGAATAGGCTTATTTGCGTAGCCGGTTGAAAGACTTCATATAATCCGTATATTGCCGTGGGATTCAGTGACCACGTCTCCTGAAGGCATAGGATGTCACTGCTTGTGAGGAATTTGTGGCCAGGGTTAGATCGTAGCATTGAAGCCAGCCCCGCCACACTCCAGGAGATAACATAAAGCTGATTTTTTAATGCCTGTTTTCTAGTCTGGGGCACAAAGATACTAGGGAAGAGGAATATTCTATTTTGCTAGGTGGTAGGATAAAAATTGCTGCCCTAGGTGTTGGCTGCTGGGAACTCCCCTTGTGGTACAAGGCTACTGTTTGCCAACTGATGGTTCTATCCTTAGTTCCGTAGTGAACTATCAGGGGGTTAGATGCCATTGTGGACCTTACTAGCCAGTCATGAGTTGCACCCCAAGCTCCCTTCAGTATACTTCCTCTAGGGGGTGTTCTGTTATCTTCGTGTAGGACATGTGGGTATTTCCGTGGCCGAGTGGATTCTAGCTCGATGCCCCATTTCTCGAAAGTAGGGGCCTCTTTCAGGATGGCATCTCTGGTTGCTATTGAGTCCCAGTTGGTAATTGGGGATTTTGATGTTACTGTCTCAGGGATGTGGGCAAATTTAACCAAAGTGAGTTCAACTGTGGTAAGGGGTTTCAAAGATGGTATATGTTGGAATAATCGTGGAGGATTTCCTCTATTTAAAATGTCAGAGGGAACGTTTGCAAAGTAATGGAGGATGAATGCTAAGCCCGCGTCGAGGTTGTCTACCCCCTTCCGTCCAGCTCCGTTTGAGCGGGGTTGTGTTAGTTCTCCTAGGTGCTGGGTAGGGGATTTGAGATATTCTCTTACTGGTGAACCTGTTCGCTTGATGTTCCTGGGGGCCATGGCCCTGTGCACTTGATTGTAACTGTCCCTCCCGTGTTTGTATTGCGGGGATCTGCTGGTGTTCCCCTCTGATTCCTTGTCCTCCTTTGGAAATTTGCAGTGTAGGGGTGGGCTGATTATTCGTTCGTCCTCAGGGGTTGGACCCTGTGGGATGACTCTAGTGGGTTCCCAGGTGTTCATGCTCCCCCTAGTCGGGTTATCCTGTGCCTGTCCATCATACTTCCAAGGGTCGTCAATGCTGTTCTTTGGTTTTCCCTGTTGAAATTCTGTTTGAGTAAGCGTCACAGATCTACAGGGGGTAGGGAACTGGGAGGTACTGATAGTGTGTACTCCATTTGATAGAGCTGGACCATTTGCATTAGGCAACAAAGTTAGGGTCCATGGTTGGTGCGGTGCTCTGGCGCAAACTGAGTGTCAAATTTCCAGTACAGGACTGATGCGCAATTGTCTTTTCTGTGGTAGGCTGTGTGGTGCCCATTATATGAGGGGTAGTTGGCGACGGAGCACATAAGTTACCATGATCTGGATTATTTGTGGTTGGCATCATTTGGACGCCCTTTTTGTCTCCTGGCTCAGACGTCTGTTGCGTTGTCGAATTGCAGGCCCCCGTGTGTTTTACTGCTGTGTTATTTCCATTAAGGTTACTGCCTTGTTTGAAACTCTTGTTGAAAATTGGGGTAAATGTAACTGTCTTTCCTTGTTGTTTAGGAGGGCCTGCTGTGGGATATAAACCTATTGTCACCGGGTGCCTTTTTTGTAGAAGCTGCTTTTTTGACAGTTTTTTAAGTTTCTTTTTTGCTCTTCGAGAAAGGGTAGGGTCTTCCGAGATAGGGGATTAGGGCCGTTCTGGATTGAGCTTATATGTAACTGGGGATTTGTGTGAGGTTGCATTGGAGTCTGAGTTAGCAGCTGAGTTTTCTCTGCGGCTAAGAGTTGCTGTGTTCAGTACTAGTTCCCCTGTTGATATGGGTATGCTAGTTACCGATACTAGGTTGTATGATTGTTTGTTCGTAGGTGTAAAATTCTTTTTTGCATTGTCTAGTAATGCCCACAAAGTTTCTGGTAAAGAGGTCAGTTTGTCAAGAGCAGAATTGGCCCACTTCAATCTGGCCAAGTTTGTGTTCTAACAGTGTTAGCCTGGTTTCTACGTCCACTAGGCTTGTTGCCATCGACTGAATTAAGAGAATCTGGAGCTCCATTTTTTGTGATTGCCAGGGTAGATTTTTAGCTATTGTGTCCTGTTTAAAGGATGAATACTCCTGATTTGAGATTACTGGACTTGCCGGGCTGGCTGGTCCACTGCCACCTTCGTGAGAGTAATGCAGGGAATTGAGGTTAATACTTGTTGCTCTCTTAATTAGTGGCGTTTGGGCCAAAGATGCTTCCATTTGTGCATCTATCCTGGCTTCTAATGACGCTAAACACTCCTCTGATAGTGCCCCCTGCTCAAGTTCTGATGTGCTACTTCGCCTTTGCTCCATGTGTGGAGGTCGTGTCTCCAAGATGGTTGGAGGACTTGGTTGGGTTCCAATTGCCTGTGGTGAGTAAACCGTATGGATTTGCACTGTTGTTGTAAAGTGATTATTTTGCGAGACCATCCTGTTTCATTCGCAGTCTTGATGGAGTGTGAGATGGGAGTTTGCTCACCTGAGTTTGCCCCCTCGTAGATTGGGGGGCTCTGAACTCATAAAGGCCAACCTGTTTAGGGATAGAGAACGCCTTGTTGGTTCCTTCAGGTTTTTTGCGTGGTAGGGACGGGGACCCGCAGTTTGTGTGATTTTTTGACAGTAGCATTGAATTCTGCATGCAGGTGAGGGCAGTGGGGACATGATGAGGGGTCCTTCCTTTGTCGGGCTCCTCCTCTGATGACTTTTGATTTCCATTGCAGGGAAAATTTGTGGCTGCGGTTGAACTGATTGAACTGCGATTGGGACTCGGGTTGCTTGCTGTCCCGCCTTCCTTCGCAAGTGGCTTCAGATTCTGGGCTCAGCTGCAGGCTCTCTTGATGCGAGCACGGGCTCTTGTTGGGGTGGTCTGTTTGCCTCTTTCTGGCTGTGCTTCTGGCCAGATTTCTCTTTTTGACCATGCTTTTGACCGAGCTGCAATGCCAAGAGTGTGGTGTCAGACAGCTGTTTACTGCTGGCAGGCTAATAATGCCTTAGTGTCTCATGACACAGATGGGAACAGTTGAAGCCAGCAAAATGTTGGGGACCAAAAGCGATTGGGGCTGCACCTGGAACTAACCGGGTCGCCTCCGCGACCACCACCAGCTCTCAGTTAGCGGACATCATCTGACAGCAGCAGCACTCGCTGGGCGGATTGCCCCTCCTGCTGACTGAGGGCAGGCCGGATTCCGCGGGCACTGACAGGACCTTACCTTCTCTACCTCCAACTGCCAGGCCCTGAAATAGTTTACGCTGCCATCCCTGATTTTTCTAACCACCATTTACTTGCTGACTTCCAAAGCCCCAAAGAATTCCAGTGCATGAGAACCGGCGAAACCTCTTCTCATAATTAGAGGCACATACAGTGGTTGGGTCAACATTGCTCTCAAACACTTGGGTGGTGATTCATTTCCATATGTTGGTGTCCACCCTCTTAGCTTTGATCCGCCTGCAGTCATCTTTCTAACCAGGAAACACAACCTTCGCTATCTTATCAACCCGATTGCCCCTAGTACCGCTAGTAATATTGTCAAATGTGATTTATGCCCAGAAATACATGATATTTGTGTTGCCTTGATTATTGTACATATTGACTATAAACAATATTTGCCTACGTTTGGTGTGAAGTCTCATTTGTGAAGTGCCATGTATTTACCGTGTTTCAGTGCTGTGCTTTTGCTTTACACATTGTCTGCTCAGTGCCAAGCTACCCGAGAGTGAGAGCGGGTTGTAGAGTGTGTGTAATCTCCTGCCCTTGATGGGAACCGTGGGTATTGCCTGGCTGGGACACCCCTTCCACCAACCAGAAATTACCGGTTTTTAACAGTAACCTGGGGGTAACTTGTACAATCAGGGAGTACAAACCTCCACAGTTCTTTTTAGATGGGATACCCCTAGTCATACCCATCTAATGCAAACCGTGTTACAGCGAGAAATAACATCAATGATTTCCCTTCTGCAGCCTTGCACAAACTTTGCAAAAGTACACCTTAATTTGAAACGTAGGCACAAAACATGTCAATATTCTCAGGATGGTTCCTGCCAGA
The DNA here is from genome assembly GCA_963921515.1 of Calotriton arnoldi. Classification (NCBI taxonomy): domain Eukaryota; kingdom Metazoa; phylum Chordata; class Amphibia; order Caudata; family Salamandridae; genus Calotriton; species Calotriton arnoldi. Next base: position 442,915 of record CAWUFW010008603.1, on the reverse strand, counting down.
TTGCCACTGCCGTCAGGCGTCATCCCTGTAAATTCTGTCTATTGTGGACATTTGCTTCCATGAATTGCTTCCATGAAACCCTTCCCAGGCGCCAGACCGGGTCTGTAAAATTTCCTCCAGTAGCCTTTCAGTGGCGCAGGGTCACAAGGACACTGGGAGGTAAGTTAGCTTGTAGGAGCCACAGACTTCTTCAACGCAGGATCTGGAGCTGAAGGCAAACACTTCAGCTATTTGTTGAAGTTTGATGAGTTTTGCGTGTCATTTATTTTATTTGACAAAGTGGTCTTCCATGTTTGCCCTCAGAAGCTGTCAAGATGACTCCAACGCGGATGACTTTAGTCCTGACTTCGACTTGTTACTCTGTCTCTTTAAAGCCAGTTATTACGTCACTTCCAAAGGTGAAAAGGTCGTATATTCCCTGAGCTTTCTCTGTGGCAGCGAAGTTGAAGCCTGTGATGTTATTAGATGTGCAAATTCCACATACACAATTGTCTAAAAACAAGGCTATTTTGGGGATTGTTATAGGAAAGCCTAACTTATATTTTTGTGAGATAAAATTTCCTCCAATGCGAACACTTTCCTCAAATTCCAATGATGTTATGATTGTTTTGGTTCAGATTTTAATGCTGTAAAGTTCCAAGCCAGAAGATGATGATGACAGTCATGGACACAATTTACTCCCTCAGCAGTGCACTATGTGTCGCTTGATCACTGAATTACAGAATGATAGAGATTTAGCCACTGGTGGTGGATTTCCATCTCCAGAAGGCCCTTGTGTCAGTCACCAAAGAAGCTGCAGGCACCTTGGTAATGCCACTCCATATAGTGTAGGTAAAGTTCTCCCTCTTCACAAAGATTCTCTCTGACTTCATGTTACCTTTTAATGAGGCCTTACAAGGTCATTTCTATCAGTCTTGGGAAAGATCTCTACTGATTCCAAAAGTGGTGACATCGGCCACTCGTAGGGAGGCCTTACAAAGTCATGTGCATGAGTCTTGGGAAAGATATCAGTCAGTGTTCGCAGTGGTGCGATCAGCCACTCGTAGGGAGGCCTCATCAGACAGCGCTGACATCTCTGCCCACGTGACAGGTAATTTAGGTGTAAACAATTAAACATAACCTCAACAACAAATTTGAAAAGAGAGACTAAGCAGTTAGATACAGTTGGAGGCATGCTTGTGGGAGACCTGCAGGCTATCTTTTGAAGAGTTGCTACAATAGTATCTTCTAAGCCAGTTGGATGAAGTAGATTAGATATGACTGACATGGTTTTGGGGTCTATGGAGTCAAGTGTTGTCCTCCACCGACATGCCCATGTGAAGGCTTGGGTGGAGGGCAAGGCAGACAACCATCTTTCTCTTCCTCGTCAATCCTTAGAACACCAAAACCTGAACGAGTCCTTGGTTTTACTAACTCAGGAATCCCCCGTCAGTAAATAAGTGTCGAAAGTCCCATAGAAACAGTCAGAAATAACACAAACCAGAGGTCCTGCAGGTTCTAAAGAAAGGTTATTTCTTATCATTCTGTGGGAAGCTACGCCATCCTCACAATCCGCCCCCACACAAATGTATATTGATGTATTGATGATGATGATGGTAGAACTACTGCTCAAACAGACAATCCCATTGATGTCCCCGATGGAGACGAGGACCGGGGGTTGTCAACATCAAATAATGCCTAGTCCCCACTAAAACGGAAGATTGGATAGGATCATGGATCTTGGGTTCTTGAACACATATCGTGAAGTGAAATCTAATGTATTCACTATCCATCAAGTGCCACAATCTCTCAAGAGCAGGACTGGTTGGAGCCTCTGTACACCCAGGACATGCATTTCAAGACTCAGATCTCAGTGCAGTTTTCAGATTTGAGATTCGTAGTGGACAAGGAGAATCCCCAGGTTGCAGATCTTCCTTTCAGCCTGACCTCAGCTCCAAGGGTGTTTATTCATCAGGTGGAGGGCAGTTGTAGTGACTTATCTTTATTGTAAGAGCCACGTTGGCTGCACACACCTGGATGGGGGACCTCTAGGAACCGTCTTTCTACCTGTTGCGTGAAGCCTTTCTGCCACAATCACTCTTTTATATGATCTCTGATTCTTCTTGAATGGAAAGGAATCAGGCCTTGTTCCATCTCAGTTCCTACAGTTTGCTGGAGCAATTCTAGGCACTCTCCATCTGGAAGCATTTCTTCCCCAGGAGGGATCACTCTGCAAACACAGCATAGTTTCAAACTTCAGTGCTCGGCCTCTCTAGTCAGCCAGTGTGGGTCTCTGCCTACTCGGATTAATAGCATGTTCACAAACAAGAAGACTGAAATGCTCACGCAAGCAGGACAGAGTCGGTTGTAAGCATTTGTCCTCTTTTAACCCAAAAGTTAGAAGCATCATTAAAGCCACTCCACGACAAATTAGATAAACTCAATGAAGAAGTTGTTAAACTCAGCGGTATATTTAAACATATTAGTGAAAACCCCAGGGAGAATATGAATGGGCTGCCGGGAGGACTAGTAGACCAACCACCACAGGGGATATCTGCTGCTAACCCAGTAACTAGTACCTTAGGTATTAATAATGGTGAAAATAGGGACAGGGGGGCCAAGGTAGAAAACGGGTAGAGAACAAAACAGGTGCCAATATGACCCCAATTCGCCCTGACCAGAGTGCGACCATGACTAATCAATCCCGCCCTGGTAGAGGGGATAGGATTGAAAGGGCAGAGATGACCCGATCCCAAATAAACTAAAGGAGAAGGGGGCCCCTAAGGGAAGAACTGGTATGTCAATAAATCTACCCCCTGAAAGCTGCCCATATGTGGCAGTTTTGGTAAATGTACCTCAGCTCGAGCCTGGCCAAAAGGAATCGGATTATACCCTAAAAAATAGAGTGGTGCACTGGTTAAATAAGAACTGCGGCTACCCAGTGGGTTGTGCTGACCAGATACTCTTAACTAGAAGAGTACGCTGGATTGGCCCCTTGATAAAGACACTGCAAGGTGATTGTATATTCATCAATTTTAGGAACCCTAACTGGGCTAAGAACACTTTGGAAAGAGCAGCTGTACCATTACACAATGATCCCAGTATATTCCTATTGCCTTTAGGCTTTTTCTATAGACACTTAAGGCCTACACATAATAATGGAGGAGACCAGGGGCAATTTAGAGCTATTCCGGCAGTGCCAGTGCAGTCATTCTATGCATTGCCTATATCTAATAGATTCCAAACTCTCAGCACACTCCAAGATAATCATTGACAGAGCACCGCCCGTCTACCCAACGTGGAGGTCAGACACGATGGAGAAGGGTCAACGGGAGAAGAGAGGATAAGAGATAGTGCACCTAATAATGTCAAGTCATTTTTAATTATGCCTAACTCCCTCATCAATGTTATAAATCCATTAGTCTCACATCCATTTGTTAGGGATAAGAATGTTAGTTTAGGTAAATACTCTGATGAAAATAAAGGGACATCATCAGAAATTGCTACAAATTTTCCAATAACGAACTCCCCTGGCAGCGAGGAAGATGTGAGCATATGTGAACATCTAGATGATAACATAGGGAATTGCCAGAGGAAGATGTGAGCATATGTGAACATCTAGATGATAACATAGGGAATTGCCAGTTAACGGCTATACCATTGTTACCTGGAATATAGCCGGTCTGGCAAATAAAAGGGATTCGCTGGGCTGGGCAGATTTTATCAACAAACACAATATAATTTGTTTACAAGCAACCTGGAGTACTGATTATGTATACTTTGAAGGATTTACCTCCTATGATTTGCCTGCATCACCCTCTAAAGGTGGGCTGCTAACTCTCCTGTCAAATAAATTACCTTTGATAGTTAAAAGGGTGATTAAAATAGGAAACCACTCGCAGGTACTGTGGATGCATCATAAAGATAGCTGGGATGTTTTACTGGTTAATTTTTACAATAATATTTTTGATTCAACCCGCCACAATGCAGTACTCGACTTAGAGAAGGGGATAGATAACTTGGTTAAAGCACTGAATACTAATTTTACAATTATATGGGTCGGGGATTTTAATACATCACTATGCCCACTGTCTATGACAGGAAACAACCTTTACAATGCAGTCATTACATCGCACTACCTTTACATAGCAGTCATTACATCGCAACATCCTTTACATCGCATGTCATTACAACGCAGCCACTACATTGCATGTCACTACAACGCATGTCATTACAACGCATGTCACCACAACGCAGGCATTACGTCGCAAGTCATTACAATGCATACCATTACAACGCATAGTACCCTTACACTATCCGACACTTACCCTACTGTTGCACCCACTGGAGTTAGAATAGTAATTTTTACCCCTACACTATCCAACACTTACCCTACTGTTGCACTCACTGGAGTTAGAATAGTAATTATTACCCCTATACTATCCAACAATTACCTTAAATGCAATGTAATGGTATGCATTGTAATGGTATGCGTTGTAAAGGTATAATGCAATGTAATGGAATACGTTGTAAAGGTAGTTTCTGAAAATGCGATGTAATGGCATGCGATGTAAAAGAATGCGTTGTAAAGGATGTTGCGATGTAAAAACTGCGTTGTAAAGGCATGCATTGTAAATGTATGCGTTGTAACGTCATACATTCGTCTATGACTAAAGTCTGTGGGTTTATGAGCGATGAAGGGGATGATTGTATGCATTTCCCGCACAATACTTATAGTGATACCTTAAATACAGTTTTGGCTAAATATGATCCTGACCTAATGCAATGTGCACAAGATAGGAACGGTAGGGAGATACCAACATTTACTGGAAGAAATGCCAATACTACGATCGATCATGTTTTAGTATACTGGTAATATTACCCCATGTAGATCAAACGGCACAAGAATTAAGTGGAAAGGTATTAATCCAGTTAAAGTTTTTAAATAACATTGTTACAGAATGTGGTAAGGAGATCTACGATTGTCTTGAACTGGAGGTTAAACCTACAACGATATTAACCAATTTCTGTAAAAATAATGATACTATTGATCAGTTAATGATTGCCCCATCCAAAGAAAAACATACACATAGGAGGGGTTGGTTTAACCATACTTGCACCCGCTCCCTAAACCAGCTAAAACAGGCACTCTGCAGTAGACCAAGGAATAAGGTATTAGTTCAAAATTTAAGATTAGGCTACAAACTAGCTCTTAAATTGAGGAAGAAGGAGCTCCAAGACGAGGCGTGGGATAAACTATCATTGGCCGCGGGTACATCTAATAATAAGCTTTTCTGGGAAACTGTTAACTCACCATTTCTCAAAAATGAATCCCTCCCGGAACTATTGTCCCATGTTAGCTGTGAGGAATGGGTGCTATATTTCTCCAGCATTTTTCACCCACATGACCAACATCATGATGTTTTAACCAATTCTAGTCCAAATGATTGTAAATGTCCTATTATCCCCCTAAATATCACCCTCGATGAGGTTGAATCAGGAATTAGAGGTAGCAAAGGGGGAAAAGCTCCGGGTCCCAATGGTGTCCCCATAGATATTTATAAAACAGTGCCAGATCTATGGGGCCCGATACTCACCAGAGTTTTTAATGCCACAGTTACTGAGGTTGCTCCTCTTACTTGGGGCCAATCAGTTATTGTCCCCATTTATAAAAAGGGGACTAGATCAGAAGCCAAAAACTATCGCCCAATTTCCCTTTTGGACTCCTCAATAAAGGTGATAAGTAGGGTTTTATTAGTAAGATTGGAGGAGTGGGTAGTGGAGAATGGGATTTTAACACAGGCTCAATATGGTTTTAGAAAAGGATTAGGTACGAAAGAGCAGTGTATTAATTTAGAGCTTTTAACGGGTAAATATACATGTGCTAAACAAGGGAGTCTCTTTTTATGCTTTGCTGATCTTAGTAGTGCGTTTGATTTAGTGGATCATGCTATTCTCTGGCCAGTTTGACTTAATCTCGGTGTCCCAGAGCCCATTATTTATTTCCTTGCAAGGTTATACGAGAAATTATCGACTAGAGTCCGTTATGGCCAGCGGGGCGAATGCAGACCAAATTTTAAGGTTAAACGTGGCATCCGCCAAGGCTGCGTCTTAGCACCATTGCTTTTTACTTTATTCATAAACGAAGTCGACGCAGTTCTTAAGTTGGTGCAGGCGGATGCACCCCAAGCTGCGGGCCAGGCCGTACCGGTTCTGCTTTATGCAGACGATGCTGTGATTTTATCTAGAACTCCGGTTGGCCTACAGCAATTAATAGATAGGTTCGCAGATTTTATTAGGGGAAGGAAGTTGTTAATCAATAAGGCCAAAACATACACTATGGTCTGTGGTATAAAACCCTGGAAATCGAAACCTTTTTTTATAGATGGTGCGAGAGTGGATAATGTTGACAATTTCTGTTATCTGGGGTTAACTTTTTCTGGTAACGGTAATTGGTCATCTGAAATGTCTAATGTCCATGCAAAGATGTCAAAAAGTGTGCATGGGGTCTTTCGGTTTGCTTCCAAACTGGGGGAACGACGCATTAAGGACATGACAGACATCTATAAAGCTAGATGTGCCTCTATTGCATTATATGGTGCAGGGGTGTGGGGCTACAATACCAGACAGGTACTGCAATTGGAGGTAAAGTCTTTAAAAAAAAAGCTTTTATGCCTGCCTGCTTCCGCATCCTCTGAGTTAATACACCGTGAAGTTGGGCTAAGATACCTGTCAGATCTGATCGCTCTTAGACCTCTAATGCTATGGAGATCAATTTGGCTTAAAGAAGAGACAAAATTCACTCAATCTATTGTCAAGGATTGCTTGAAATTGGACAATTGTTTTATGATTTCTTGGCTTAAATATATAGCAGATGTTAATAGAGACTTATCTATGCTCATGATCCAGGAAAGCCCAACTGATGTGATAGGCCTGTCTAAACAGGAGATAAAGAACACATTCTTGGCCCATAAAAAGGATTGTAGGATGAGAACTGTGGGGAAACAAACCACATACCTGTTTTATCAATCGATTATAGATACCGAAGGCTTTCAGAGCTATCTGTCACTAGTTACAAGACACTCACATTGTTATGTACTAACAAGGACGAGACTGGGTATTGTTCACCATCTAGTTGCATTCCCTGAAATGAAAATACGGCCTGTCACTTTATGCCCATGTGATGAGCATTCCAAACAGAGCACTATGCACTTTCTACTTTTGTGTGATCTATATCTGAATTATAGACTTGTCTATTTAAAACCCTTGTTCAAGAAACATAATGTAAAAACTACCAATGCAGCTATGAGCCTATTGTTTACACCAGGAGACCCCGACATCTGTTTTTCTGTTGCGACATTTATTTTAAAATCAATTTATGTGAGAAAAAGTATTGTTTTTGTCTAATTGTTTTTAATTGATTTTAATGTACTAATCAATTAAGATTATATCTGAGTAATTGGATTTAATTGTTGTATATGTATATTTGTTGCTTTTCTGGTTTCTACACAAACCGAATAAAGCTTGATGAATCGAATCGAATCATGCAGTGAACATTTGGCAAAGACTTGCTTTCAATATCTAACATGGAAAAGAGCAAGGGAGTAGCCAGACTATTAAAACCCCTCCTCGTCACTCACAAGCCCGCCTTCCATCCATCAATCAATCCTTTCACCCTTCTGTATATTCATCTGTCATTCCCTTCACCTTTCCATCCATCCCTTGCATCTTTCTATCTACTCATCCAGGTCTCCATCACTTCACATCTCTACCAATCCACCCAGCCAACCATACTTTCACCCTTTCATATATCCTCTCCCTCTTCCCCATCTGTCCCTTTTTCATCTTTCCATACATTCACCTTTTCACCTATCAATTCTTTCACTCTTTTATTCATCTTTTTGCCCTTCTATCGATCAATCCTTTATTCCTTTTCTTCTATCCTTTCTTTCGGTCACCCATACTTTCACTCTCCCGAACTACCTTCAACCTTTTCTTTCTTATTTCCTTTTAAGATACATTTGTCCTGTTCTTTCTCTCCATCTGCTCATATTTGGTCTCACTCTCATATTTTCTTGCCCTTCTCTCTCATGCACAGGTTTTTTCTATTTCTCGTTTTCTATCTTTATTCCCTATTTTCATTATTCCATGCACTGCATGTCAGTCAGTAAATAAATAAATAAATACCGGTATTTGTAAAGTGCGAACAATTTCCCCTAAGGGGGCCGTCGGGAAGATTAAGCGAGCTATTGCCCAGAGTCACATGGTGCTTGGCTAACCTGCCACCGGAACCGGGGATCGAACCGTGACCCCCGTGATCCCCGGGCTCCAGAGTCAGTCGCCCTGGCCTGTTCCAGTACACAACCACGGCCCTCAGTCATGGTGTTCCATAATTATTATTTGTTAGCATTTTATGTAAAGTCAGAAGACACCTACAAATGATTAATTGTTTTACTGGGACACTGTTCACCAACCATTGGCACCAGCGGTAGACCCCACTTAAGCTGCTTAAGTGGAAGATTCACTACGCTACTAGCAAAGAGTCGGTAATTTCCGGCATCTTGTTGAGATCCTTTCTTATAAAGAGGAATTAATTTATTACCAAGTCAGGATGATGGGTAATTGTTGAAAACAACACCTTCTGGTTGGCTGAAGAGGTGCACCAGCCAGGCAGAATCCATCGCTCTCATCAAGGGCAGGTGATTACAAACGCTGTACAACCCACACCCGACCAGCCCAAGTAACTTGGCACTGAGCAGTCAGGCTTATTCCAAAAGCAATGTGTAAAGCAAAGGCACAACATTACACCGCTGTAAATTCAAGGCACGTCACAAAAGAGAGACTTCACATCAAACATAGGTAAATATTGTTTATGGTCAACACACACATTAATCAAGGAAACATGAATATCATGTTATTCTTGGGCATAAATCACACTTGGCAATATTACTAGCAGTACTAGGTCCAATTGAGTTGATATGATGTCAATAATATGCACACAGGAGAGATGTCCTAGTCTAAGCCCCACTCAGCACCTTTATGTGGTGCGACACATTGTCAGCCCCAGGCCCACCCCCCAAAATCATAATAATGCAATATCACACAGTTATAGGGTGCACCCTGAGCTACAACCACATCAGAAATATGTACATACAAAGTATTATAGACTAAACAATGTGGACGAACCCACTGAGTTGGTGTGTTACAATCACTATTGTGGTAAGTTCATGAACCCATTAGGTTTATTTAAAAGACCCCTAACACACCAACCTAGTTCGTGTCATCTTCATCATTGGGGTCCCAACCGGGTGGCCGAATGCCACCCGGTTGTGCTACAACGCCTGATTACAGCGGAGCTGGTGTGGTGTGATTATGTGAAGTGTTGTGAGTTTTCTTTAAAATTATCTCTGAGAATCCTTGCCTATGAAATTTATTAATGGCGGCTCAGGATAAGGTTAAAAATATGGGATGCAACTGTGTTAGGGGTCTTTTAAGTAAACCTAATGAGTTCATGAACTTACCACAATAGTGATTGTAACACACCAACTCAGTGGGTTCATCCACATTGTTTAGTCTAGTATTACATTGGGGACAAGGACGTACCCCTCATTTCCCTTGCTCTCTCCTTGTTTTCTATTAACATACAAAGAATTATAACACTTTTTACCAGCATCACAGGCCGGCACCACGCAGGTAAAACCAATGTTAAATGTAGAGTACTTTTGGCAGGAAATCAACGTATAAACAACACCCTCATCTAGTGTTGTGAATCACAGGCGGTCCACAGACTGTCACTTCCACACAAACACTCACTCTGCCCCGATACATGATGTGACAGGTACCAACCCAGTCCGCATGGGACACTCTCGTACACATACCCACACAACACCTTGATGTGGTACCACTTTTACCCAGCAGGTCAATGGATAACACGCTGCAGACCCCATTGCTCCAAGTCTCTCTTCTCCCTCCTATTCAAGCCCACTGTCCCAGACACCCCGGATGGAAGACTACCATCCCCTCACTACGGATACTAGACCTCATGTTGGTGAGGTCACACTTAGTCTGGGTCGCCAGAAAGCAGGTGGGGATACATTGTAAGAATAAACAAGAGGCAGGCGTAAACAAGAGAGTCTTGGCACCACTCAGGAAGTTCAAGGTTGCAAAGCAGAAGCAGTCTGAGGGCAGTAACCAGTTACAAACGGGTACGTCAGGACCTCCTGCTAGCGAATTTTCTCAGAAGCGTTCCTCCAGCCTAGTCACTCACTCTCCCTCCTACCTGGCACCAAGACATCGTCAGGAGGGCCAGGTGGGGAGAGGGCATTTGGTCCACTGTGATGGGGCCAGGAAGGAATAAGCAATGAATGGGAAAAAACACAGGGGGAAACTCGTGGTCTGAGGAGGCATCCTGTAGGAAGCTGGCTCTCTATATAGTATACTAAAATAAAGTACACTGTGCAGAGAGTCCAGCGGATCCCTTACTGGTACACAAAGGTAAAAGCAGATAATACTAATGTTCTTTTTGTGGTAGTGTGGGGAGCAGTAAGGCTTATAAGAGGCTAATGCTGAGCATTTGTTGTACTCACAGAGGCAATAAATGAGACACACACTCAAGAATAAATCTGAGATCAATTTATGAACAAAATATCGATTTGTCTGTATTTTTAAGACCAAGAACTTTGATCTACAGTAAGTACTTTAGTAGTTGGATTTTCACAAGTTTGGAAAATATATAACTTTTGAGCGCAATTACTCACCATTGAAGTCAATAGGGAAAAATAGAAAAATGCACATAAAATCAGGCAATGCTTTCATGAAGGCCACTATTTCTTTGTAGGTCAGTAGCAGGACCAGGGCCAATGTTCCAACAGCAGAAGTTCGGCAGCATCCCAGATTCAGCCGCGAACAAGGCGCTGAATGTGATGGTACCTGGTGCTTTACGACGGAAGGTGCCACCTGGAAAGACACTGCACAGGAGGACTTAGCGGTAACTCCGGTGGGTCCCCCTGGAGGGAGGAGGTGGCAAGGGTCGCCGGACCACAGGAGCACAGCTAGTTCATTGTTACCAGGTTCGGTGGGGCTAAATGCAGAGCAGTTTGGTCAGCCAGTGTCGTGCTTCGAGAGGTCCTCGTAGTCAGGAGCAGGCAACTTGGAGAGGCAGTTTCAGGACAGCTGGGCCACTCAGGATGTAGATCTCAGGGGTGTTGACATCCCTCGATAGGTGCTTGCTTCTGGGTTCATTTGTTGTTTGCTGTAGTGGCTCTGGTACCCCAGGCAGATTCTGGTATCTCCAAACTTGGTAAGGAAACAGATCTAACCATTTGGAGCTGGTGTACCAAGTTTTATGTGGGTGCTGCATCAGAGTCATCAAGGAGCAGCACGTCGACACACTGGACTTAGCAGGATTGGTGGCTGCGGCGTGCAGGGGAGTGACACCTTCACTCCTAGGGAGCCTCTTGGAGCTTTACTGTAGTCTGGAGGACCTCTGGGGTTCTTGGAGTCTTCACAGGTTCAGGATGACACGGTGCACTCCGATTGTCGAGTCCTAGGAGTAGCAAGCAGTGTTTGGCGCCAGTTTCTTCTGCAGCAGGGCTTCATATCTCGGATAGTGAGTCATCTTTGGCCTTCTCCTCTTATTGTCCACCGCATCTAGGCTCCAGGTCTAGGGATGCCACCTAAATTCAGAATTTAGGAGCATTACAGGGGACGACAGGTAGTAGCCAACGGGCTACCTACCTTTAGGGTGCCTACACCCTTTGAGTGACCACTTCCTGTGGGAAGGAGCCCTGATAGGATGTTTCTCCTCCATCTCAAGATGGTAAAGTTCCAAACTTTGCCATCCTGAGTAATTACACTGTTGCTAAAAACTTTTTTTACTTGCATGGCTTTTCCAAACCTACTGGCACCCTTATTAACAAAACCGGGTTTTAATACTTTGACCCAATCACCTACCCTGAAATTGTGCACCTTCGTTCTCCATTTATTGTCATACCATTTCTTCATTCTGTACTGTTTGATTTCTACCCTCCTAGCAGTGTCATGTACACATTCCCTCTCACTCTCCAAACTCTTGCACCTTTCCTTGAACCACCAAGGACATACACTGGAGGCAGGATTTCTTCCTTTGAGCAACTTGAAAGGACTGACCTCAGTGGTGGAGTGTGGGGTAATACGATAAACCCATAAGCGTTCTCTGAGCGCGCATAACCAAATTCCACCTTGCTTGACAGAGTCAGTAACAAAATTTTTGAGAACACGGTTAAAGCGCTCCACCTGACCATTCTCGTGTGGTTCGTAGAGAGAGGTGAGATTATGCTTAATATTGCAACTCTTGAGAAATATTTCCATCTCAGACGATGTAAGTTGTACCCCATTATCCGATACAAGGGTAGAAGGACAACCCTCACGTGCAAACACTTCTTTAAAAAAACTGATCACAGCACTCGTGGTAGCCTTTGGAACAAATTTTACTTCTGGCCATTTGGAATGGTAATCAATAAGGACCAGAGCGAAGCGGAACTTTCCGGAAGCATACTAAAAGGGCCTGAAATGTCAAAGGCAACTTTCTGCCAAGGTTCCTCAGGCCACTTGACCACTTTTAATGGAGGGGTGTGCACCTTCAACATTTTTCACTGGAAACACATTCATGGCACTCTCTGACAACACGATCAATAAACTTGTCCATACCAGGCCACCAGAAATAGTTTCTGATTAAGCACTTCATGGCAGAAATGCCTGGATGGGTCTTGTGAGATAGTTTTAAAATTATATCTTGAACACCCATAGGTGGAATACACTTCCCTGCCTTAAGGATCAAATTGCCTTCCATTTCCAATTCATCTGCAACATTGTAAAAAGGTAAAAGATCTGATCTAATATCACTCTTCCTTGGCCAACCTCTTACTACAAATTCCTTTAGATCATTCCATCTGTCATCACTTTGTTCGCTTTCTTCCCAGAGTTGTTCCGTGATTTCTTGATACTGTGATGGAATAATGTCATTAATTCCCACCGCAAAATCTACATCTTTAACAACATTTACATTGTCATGATTGCAAGGTAGGCGGGACAGGCAATCTGCTGTTACATTTTTCTTACCGGGAACATATTCCACTTTAAAATTATACTCTTGGAGTCTAGATGTTAAACGTGAAATTCTGGCTGTAGAATTCCATCCTCCTCCTGTGGACAAAATATACACTAAAGGTTTGTGGTCCGTTCTGAGTATGAACTTACTGCCCCACACATAGATCCTGTAGTGTTCGACGGCCCAAACACAAGCAAGCAGCTCTCTTTCAATCACGGCATATCTGCGTTCAGTTTCATTAAGAGTCCTCGACGCAAAAGCAACATTCCACTCATCACAACCATCCCTCTGTGACAAGACACTGCCAAGACCATACAGGCTGGCATCAACTGTTATGATGCATTCTTTTCTCATGCGGAAAGGTTTTAAAGTGGGAGCATTAATAATATGCTCAATTTTGTTGATATGAATGAACCACGTAAGTGCTCTAATGTTTTAGAGGAGTTCAAATTACTTGATGTTATGAATAGCCGCAAGTTGCTCAAATTTTGTTGATATGAACCACGTTGGTGCTCTGATATTTTGGAGGAGTTCATATTTCATTTATTGATTTTTGTATCTGAACCTTTATTGCCCTATATCTTTTGGAGTGTTCAGTTTATTTTGTTTGCTTTGATGAATCCATCCACTTCCATTCTTGTGGATTTTGTTATGTGGTGGGCCTTTACCATATTTATTCATTCTCCTTTTCCTTCATTCTCAGGTGACGGTACTGCCTTTCATACTTTCACCATTTGATGTTTTATCCTCTTCTTCTTACTTTGCGAAGAGGGTTTACTTTGGATGTGCTGTATGTTCTATCATCTACTTTTCTTCTTTCCTTCGTTTTCTCATCTGGCTCTTATTTCTGTCAAGGGGGGAGATGTGTTACATTCGTATGTGCTGTATGTTCTATTTCTCATCTGGTTCTTATTTCTGTCAAGAGGGGAGATGTGTTACATCCTGCTTTTCCTTTCATCTGGCTCTTATTTCTGTCAAGGGGAGATGTGTTACATCCTGCTTTTCCTTCCTCTCTGTCCTTCTTTAGTGTTTGTTCTAAGCTGCTCAGCCTGTATCTATGATGTCACTTAGAGTTCTGTAACGACCAATACACCGGTTTAATTGTAAATCCTTTATTCCCTGAGAAGCACAAAACGGCACGTCTATATCGTGCCTTGTAATACAACCGTCTGCCCCAACATTCCCCGAAAGCATTCCAAGAATGCTTGACAACAACAGGTTGCCAAGCAACACAACACTTCCCCCTTCTCACAATACAAGGAAACAAAACAAAAACAAAAAAGGAAACTTAATAAAATAACATTATGTGTGAGAGAGCAAAGAGGAAATGATACAATTATATATTATTAACAACAAAGTCTTTGAGCCAAGTAGGTGCCTTTCTGTTCCTGGTTAATCTTTGTTTAAGACTTCCTGTCTCACGAGAAGTAAGACACGAATTCTCATCCAAAGAGGATGATGAAACCGAAACCATCCCATCCCCCTCCTCACAATTGGAAGTGAGGAGAGACATGTCAACATTGGAAGAAGAATTATCAGCCACAGAATTTGATTCCCTGATAAGATCATCCTCCATCCATTCCGAACTTCCATTACTGTGTACATTAGTTCCATCACTACTTTTGGATTTATCCATAGCCACTCTTTTAGATTCCAAACTTCTCCATTTCTCAACCTGACAGCGTTCTGTAACACTTCAACTACTTCTTCAGCATCAAAAAAACCACTTTCACCCTTGCTTACAAAACCAGGTTTTTTTACACGTACCCAATCCCCAACCTCAATATGGGTGGGTTGAGTGCCATGTTTTGAATCAAAATAACTTTTACTTCTTTCATGAACGCGTTCCATCCTACTCCACACATCATCTTTTGACCAATTAACAACACCGGAAGGACACAACCAACCAGGATTAAATTTAGATCTTGGTTTACGACCTCTCATCAGCACAAAAGGAGGAAGACCAGTGGCCTCAGTGGAAGTTACTCTATATGCCCAAATACTTTTTACCAACTTCAGTGGTCCAATCCTCTGACCCACTAGAAGCAAGTTGAATGATACCTTTCAAAACCCGGTTAAATCTTTCAACCATTCCGTTCCCGCTAGGATTATATAATGAGGTGGTTCTGTGTCTAATGCCTAATTTCTCAAAGTAATTCTTGGCCTTGTTGGACACAAATTGTACCCCATTGTCACTAATCAAACAAGCAGGAATACCTTCTGATGAAAAAATTTCATCTAAAAACTCCAACACAGTAAGTGTATCTGCTCTATCCACAATTTTAACAGCTGGCCAACGCGAAAACAAATCCATAAGGACGATGATGAACTTTTGTGAATCACCACATGAGTTCCTGACTGGTCCTAAAATATCGATTGCCACAGTATCCCAAGGTTCTTTGACCACTAAATTCTCGTACATAGGAGGTCTCAAGGTCCTCAGCGATTTGTCAGCATTGCTACACAAAATACAGTCTCTGACGATTCTCTCCGTCTCAATGTCTACACCAGGCCACCAAAACAACTTTTTTAAAACTGACTTAGTTCTGATGATGCCTGAATGTCCTTCATGGCATAATTCCACAATAATGGACCTCAAACCACAAGGAGGAATAATTCTCTCCCCTCTTAATAAAAATCCATCATTGAAAGAAAGTTCAAATCTAACTTCCCAAAAAGGTCTCATAGAGTCTCCCAAATTGTCTTTGCGAGGCCAACCATTCATAACGTAAGAAACTACTTCCTCCAAAATCTTGTCCTTTTTAAATTCAGTCTCCCATTCAACTTTGTTAATAGCAGAACGGCCATGATCACAGACCAAAGCAACTTGAAAATTATTCCATTTATCATCTTCGCACCTTTCCAACATAGTGGGCATCCTGGAAAGAAAATCAGCAACTAAATTGTCCTTACCAGGAGTATAAACTATCCTATACAATAGATTTTGCATCCGCATAGAAATCCTTGCAAGTCTTGAGGACACATTCATAGAACCATCGGAGGTCAAAATTCTCACCAACGGTTTGTGGTCACTTCTTAAAGTACAAACTTTACCCCAAGTAAAGGACTTGAAATGATCTAAACCCCATGCACAAGCTAATGCTTCCTTCTCGATAATAGGATATTTTTCCTCACATGGTGACAAGAATCTGGAGGCATATGCAATAATACGCTCATTACCTTTCTCATCTATCTGAGACAGGACAGCCCCCAAGCCTTTATTGCTTGCGTCAGTTGTGATAAAGCTCTCAGCTGTTGGATCAAAGCTATTTAAACTAGTGGCATCTGCAATAGCATGTTTGATTATGGTAAAATCTTTCCCACATTCATCTGTCCATACAAAATTAACATCTTTTTTTAGCAGTTGTCGAATGTTGTAACATTTTTCCGCAAAATTCGGAACATATTTTGCGCAAAATTCAGCCATACCTATAAAGGATCTGACATCATCCTTATTGGACGGAGTAGGTGCATTCACAATCGAAGATATAAGTGAAGCCTTTGGTCTAACACCATTACAATCAATGGTATGACCAAGGTAAGAAACACTTTCACATGCAAATTTACACTTAGAAAACTCAACAGTGAGTCCTTGTTTTTCCAGAATGCTCAACACCTTCATAAGCCTAGAGTCATGCTCAGACTTGCAATCTCCGAAAATTAATATGTCATCCTGAAAAAATGTTACACCACTTTCCTTATTGAAGAGGTGGAACATCAGACGTTGAAAAACCGCCGCAGCTGACGCCAGGCCAAAGGGCATACGAGTAAATTGGAAACAACCGAAAGGGGTAATGAAAGATGTAAATTTTTTCGAATTAGGAGAGAAGGCTATTTGATGATAAGCTGACGAAAGGTCGATGGTTGAAAACCATCTGGCACCTTTGAGACAACTTACCATTTCATTTATTTTTGGGAGGGGAAATCTATCCACAACAATGTTATTATTTAAATGGCGTAAATCAACACACAACCTGATTTTGCCATTGGATCGCCTAGCGATAACAACTGGCGAAATCCATTCTGCTGCTTCTATGGGTTCAATTACACCGGCAGATACAAGCTTTTCAAGTTCTTTGGCTACATCATCCTTTACTAATAAAGGAACATTGCGGCAGCGATGAACTTTGGGAGTGGCATTATCTTTAAGTCTAATTAAATGTTCAAACCCAACGAGTTTGCCCAATTTGCCACTGAATACTGAAGGAAACTGTTTAATCATCTTATCTCCCAAAGAAATGCCTTCGTCGATAACTAATACTTGCTCCTTGCTGTTAGGGTCTAAGATAATGTGTAACATCTTTGGTCTAGCCAGCCAAGAACAGGTGGACCATTTTTTGCGACATACAATTTCCCCCGGCTGCTTCTGTTTTTAAATTCAAATGAAAACCATCTAAATCCTAAAAGATCAATTTTTTCTCCACTAAAACCTTCAGGATGTACATCTGGTGCCAATAAATGTGTACCTACTCTCTGAACAAAACATTCCTTCCACAACCTTTCATTAATAATTGTATACGGTGAGCCCGAGTCTGCAAATATATTAATATTGACGCCACCAATAAACATATTGCAGATAGGTTTGTTGTAACATGTAGCATCATTAATGTTGAGCATCAAATTGGTTTTAAAGTCTAATGACAAATCATTTGCCGGAAGAATTGGGTTAGAAGTATTCTGAACATTGTTGGAACTATTGTCTTCATTCAAATTTTCTAAATCACCTATATACTTAACCCTTGAATTCTTTTTTCTACAAAGTTTCGCGTAATGGCCTATTAATCCACAATTAGTGCATTTTTGTCTAAGTGCAGGACAATTCCTACTATAAGCTAAATGACCCGGGTTACCACACCGGTGACATTTAATGTTCCCTCTAGTGAAGGATCTATCATTAGCATATTTTGTAAAAGCTGGTTTTTCATAAGGAGTATTAATCTTATTTACATAGTCGTGTTCACGAGTGTCATCTTTTAAAACAACAGCACACCTATTGGAAATTTCAGCCTTGCGCACAATAGCTAAGACTTCTTCCAATGGGGAATCTCCATTTACCCACAACCTGTCCTGAATGGCTGGGTTTGAGGTATGCATGACCACTTGGTCTCTAACAAAGTCGTCGTGTAAATTGCCAAATTTACAATCAAGTGCCAACCTTTTAATTCGGAAACGTAATTATCTATAGGTTCTGATTTCCCTTGTTTCCTTTGAAAAAAACGGTATCTGGTAACACCAATGCATACTTTTGGCGAAAAATAGCTGTCTAACTGTAATAAGGCTAAATCAAATACATTAACATCCCCTGAAACTACCATTCTAGTCATTTGACTAAAAACTTTCAATCCAATAGGACCTAACGAATGTAAGAGTAAACGTTTCTTCTGTTCTGCAGACATTTTCTTTGTTTCATCGATGGCATCAATGTAATTTGTGAAGTACGGTTTCCATTCAAGCCATTTAAGAGGAGGTTCAGTTCCTGAAATCCAAAAAGGTTGAGGAGTAGAAATATTGTAGGTTTGTGCACTCATGGATATTGAACTGGGCGCAGGAGTGGTCATCTTGCAGGTAGAAAATGGAGACAAACACTAGTATAAAGTTCTCCCGAATTCACCAATAAAGTTAAACTGAAAGAGGGCCCAAAATTTGATATTCCAAACTTCTTGTTAGTTCATATATCGTTAAAACATCGATAAATACCTGAAACAGGCAGAGAATACCTTCAAATCGTTCCGGTAGCAGCAGCGTAAGATCGGTTGCCAGGATACCGAGTATATAACAAACAAAAAAAAATTCCAAAATGGCTGCCAGTGAGGGCACGCAACGTGACCTCACGTGAATGCGTGTACGCGTAATGCGTGAAGAGCGTAGCACACAGAACGAAGGAGATCACCTGGAACGAAGCGGAGGAAGCACCGAACACGGAGAGAGATGGATTCCTTCTGAGTTTGAAGAATGCCAAAGGAGCAACGGCGAAGATGACGTAAGCAGGCAAGTCTTCACTAACCGTTGATGCGTTTTCCTCAGATAGGGAAAAATCACATAGAAGATGAAGATTCCTCGTGCTCACCAAACGTAGGCTCGAAGATGCGTTTCACAGTCCAAAAGTGCCTCTCTCTCCATACAAAAGTGACGATCCTCCGAAAACTAGGTATTCAATAAAATTGAAATTCTGGAAACTTTTTGTCCATATCTTTGCACGCGTGGTTCGTAGGCTCCTCAGGCGCAGTCCTCGTTGCCAGTGTAACGACCAATACACCGGTTTAATTGTAAATCCTTTATTCCCTGAGAAGCACAAAACGGCACGTCTATATCGTGCCTTGTAATACAACCGTCTGCCCCAACATTCCCCGAAAGCATTCCAAGAATGCTTGACAACAACAGGTTGCCAAGCAACACAACAAGTTCCTTTTGTGTATGTTTGATTCTATTGTCAGTTATATCTGAGGCTGAGCAGCAGGGCAGCTGCTCCCGGTGGGGCCTTAACTGGGGCCTTTACTGAATTACATGCTTGCTTGTATCCTGTACATTTATTCTTGATTACTAAGAATAAACCCACTTCTGGACGCAGCAACACAAGGACTCATCTTTTATTTATATGAAATGTTACAGGTGGATTTTCTGGAGAGGGGTTCACATCGCCTTCCATGCCTTAGGAGTGGTGCTGGCTGAATGTGGACACTCCTCCTCATCTAACTAAGTTTCCAGTCTGTCCTCCTGCCAAATGTGGGACAGGACAGGGGGGTTGACGTACCCCACTATCTGGGGGAGCCTGGGCGGTACTTCAAAGGCGGCATCACCTTTGAAGCTTACCTCTCTGGAAGGCCATTCCGGCCTGGAGGAGGTGTGAATCACCTCCGCCCAGAGCAGGCTTTGTTCCTGGCCTGTGAGAGGTCTGGCTCTCACCCCATGAGGTCAGAAACCTGTCTGGTGGTGGCAGGCTGGCCATAACTAGTCAGAGACCACACCAGTACTTGGTAGGTTTTCAGGGGACCCTCTAAAGGGTCTCCTGTGTGCATTTATTAATAAGTCCAACTCTGGCATCAGAAAGGATTTATTAAGATAAGATCTTTGGTACCAAACACCTCAGGGCACTGTTATGTTTCATATAGGTATCCCAATATAGGTTCAGGTAGCAACTTAACCTTTTACCTATATTCTCCCCTACCATTACACTACATAACGGTTCTTGGGACTAACCTTTTACCTAGTTACGGTACTGCTTACAGGACGTGGGGTTTTCCCTGAAAACAAGCCTCATCCATTATGCATGAGGATTCGTGGAAACTCAGCAGGACTACCATCTCCTGCATAATAACTATGTACAAGGGTCATTCCTTCTGTTATCCTAAGTCTGACATGACACAGCAAGGTAGAACCCCTGAGGGTACCACTTTGGGTATATAAACACCATATCTTGCTAAGGTAGTCAGAGGAGAAAAGGACTTCCATGCCGACACACTGACGCAAGACGCTGAGGTTCCTGCATGCAGACACTCCAGCTCGCAGTGGTCTGACATCCCTTGCGGGGTGTCCATCTCGAGACCAAGACG
Organism: Calotriton arnoldi; assembly: GCA_963921515.1. Lineage (NCBI taxonomy): Eukaryota > Metazoa > Chordata > Amphibia > Caudata > Salamandridae > Calotriton > Calotriton arnoldi. Next base: position 422,299 of record CAWUFW010008603.1, on the reverse strand, counting down.
GGGTCCCATAGTCTCTCACTTCAGGTAATGGGGTTGACTTTATCCTAGAGGGACTCTTGGCATTTACACCTACATACACACTAGGTACACTTAGGTACATCTAGTTAGGGTCGCATCATAGAAGTACGCATTCCACTGTCATGTATTTTATATACTTGCCTGTATTCATTGTTTTAGCACAATGGTAGAAATCTACCATCCTTTTACTCTGTTAGTGCTTATAATCATTTATATCTGTTTCCGTCTAGTGGTTGTTTCAGCACACCTATTTTACACTAGAATGACGCTGGTTCAATAAATACTTATTGAAAAACGTCCCCACCGTTTATTCTGTGTATCTCTCTGAGACAAAGTGAGCACGAGTGACTGAGCGAAAAGTATTGCACTGTTTCCACGATCCTGAGGGATCAGGGTTGTCCTGTTCGATAGTTGCCAAGAACTATTCTCTCCTTGGTAAGAGGGGTTTCTAGTGGCACTGTGAGCTAGCTGGTACACAGGCTAACATACCTGGTGTGGGTGTCTAGAATCACTCCGGACACTAATCCTACAGTGTATGCTGTCTAAATGCGCAGATCCTATATAGGTTTATATGAACTACAAAACAGTACAGTGAGGCCATCATGGAGCTAGGAAACTTGTATTGACGAGTATCCAGCCCATGTACTCCTTATGGCTTCCCTGTGCACTTACATTATCTAAGAATGGCTCAGATATTGCGGGGTCATAGCTGCTCAAGCAGATATGTCCACACCTGAGGTATACTGATCCCTGCTTGTGGGCTATAAGGCCTGCAGTAGGGGTGACTTACCTATACCTCATGCAGTGTAAGAGGGCATGGCACATAGGGATGTGTGTTATGTCGACCCTTCAGTTTTCTCTGCACCAAGACACGCAGCCGGCAATGGCAGTTTGCATGATCTTGGTGAGGGGTCTCTGGGATGGCAAAATTCATGCTGTAGCCCCAATGGACCCTCTTCAGCACCCATGCCCTAGGTACAAGGGGTGCCATTTACTAGGGACTTGCAGGGGTGGGCAGCCGAAGGTGTGCCAATCATGGTACAGTGTTTGAAAAGAGATCTAGCACTGGTAATCTGGTTAGGAAGGCCCCAGTGCACTTACAGTTTGAAATCACATCAAGCATCAAGCAAAAAGTGGGGGCTAACCATGTCAAAAGAGGCACTTTCCTACATGACCCCCCCCCGCAAAATGAAAGAGGGTGAAACTAACCTTGCCCTAGGGAGTCTTCATTGTCTAAGTGGAAAAACCTGGAAATGCCATCTGCTTTGGCATGGTCAGTCCCAGGTCTGTGTTCCACTGTAAAGTCCATTCCCTGTAGGGGTATGGGCCACCTTAACAATTTGGGTGCTTTCTCCTTTCATCTGCATGACCCACCTGAGAGGTCTGTGGTCAATTTGGACAAGTAAGTGAAAACCAAACAAGTATGGTCCCTGCTTCTTCAGGGACTAAAACACAGCAAAGGCGTCCCTCTCTATGGCACCCCAACACTGCTCGCTGGGGAGAAGCCTTCTGCTTATAAAAGCATCAGGTTGGTCATGGCCGTCATCATTGGTCTGAGATAGGACCCGTCCTATCCCATGTTCAGAGGCATCTATCTGCACTATGAACTGGTTGGAGTAATATGGAGCTTTCACAATGGGTGCTAAGTGCATTGCTTCTTTCAGGGTGTGAAAAGCCTTTTGAGAGCTCACTGTCCAGTTTACCTTTTAGGCATTTTCTTGGAGGTCAGTTCTCCGAGGGGAATCACAACCGACCCATATCCATGCAGAAATCTCCTGTAATACCCGGTCTAGCCAAGGAATGTCCTGACTTGACTCTGGGTGGTTGGAGCTTCCCAATCCAGAATAGTCTGGATTTTGGGCTGTAGTGTCTGCACCTGGCCTCCACCCACAAGGTGGCCCAAGTATAGAACCTTGCACTTTCCTATCGGGCACTTCCTTGCCTTGATAGCGAGCCCTGCACTCTGAAGAGTTTTCAGGACATTTTGGAGGTGTATCAGGTGAACTTCTAAGTGGAGGTAAGCAAAGCAATTTCATCTAGATTAGATGCAGTAAAGGATTCCAATCCAGCAAGGACTATATTCACCAGCCTCTGAAAGGTATCCAATCCAAAGGGCATCACAGTAAACTGGAAGTGCCCATCTGGGGTTGAGAATGCTGATTTTTCTTTTGCACCAGAGATCAGATCTATATGCCAGTACCATGATGTGAGATCAAAGGTACTCAGATATTTGGCTGCCCGCAACCTGTCAATTACTTCATCAGCCCTTGGAATTGGATGTGCATCCATTTTTGTGACTACATTGAGGCCCCTGTAGTCCACACAAAACCTCATTTCTTTCTTTCCACCCTTGGAATGAGGCTTTGGGAATAAAATAACTGAGCTGTCCCAGGGGCTCTTTAAGGGTTGAATGACACCGAATTCCAGCATCTTGCTTACTTCAGCCTTGATGCTTTCTTTGACATGAACAGACTGCCTGTAGATTTTGTTTTTTGACGGGTAGGCTGGCACCAGTGTCCACATCATGGGTACACCAACTAGTCTGACCGGGGGTCAAAGAAAAGAGCTCAGCAAACTGATTTAGGACGTGCCTCCAATCAGTCTGCTGTTGGTCAGTGAGGGTGTCTGAGAAGACCCCTTCCTCAACCGAGCTATCTTTAGGCTCATGAGAGAGGAGGTCAGGGAGAGGTTCACTCTCTGCTTCCTGATCGTCATCAGTGACCATGAGCATGGTCATGTCCGCCCTGTCATTATCATTATAGGGTTTAAGGCGGTTTACTTGTATGACCCTCTCGGGGTTCCTACATGAGCAAAGGTCTGCCAAATAGGTGACCTCCCCTTTTCTTTCAAGGATAGGGTAGGGCCCAGTCCATTTGTCCTGGAGGGCCCTGGGAGCCACAGGCTCCAAAACTCACACCTTCTGCCCTGGCTAGAACTCCATCATGCTAGCCTTTTGGTCATACCAGAGCTTCTGGAGCTCTTGGCTAGCCTCAAGGTTTTTTTGGGCTTTTTTCATGTAGACTAGTAGTCTCCAATTGAATGTGGACCAGACTTCCAGCTGGTACCACAGATCAATGCCATACCAGTAAAAGTATGGTAATCTCTTTATAATGTATTCATGTTTTTAGAGCAGAGTGACGAAGTGTATGGTCCTAAGGAATGTCAAGAACCTTTCGGTCTAATTAGGCAGAAACATGTTGACCAGATCCTGATAGGGAACATCCATATCCCTATTTTTCACTTAGCTTTTTTAATCTATCCACTGGAGACACTAATAAAGTATTGACTTCGTCATCCAGGAGGTAGTTTTAAACTCACATTTGATTTTTTGCACTCTGACCCTCACTTGACCCTACATTGGATGATGCAAAACACCTCACGCTCCTCTCCTGCGGGAGAGTTGTAGCCCACACTGGGTACCTTGCGGTCCCAGTGTGCAAGACAGAACCCAATGATGAAGCATGTCACCCTAGGGTGAGTGAGGGTTCTCGTCTTAACGCATGTGTGCATCTGTCCCATCCTCACAGTGAATATCTGATGAGTAGTGTAGATACACCATCCAGTTACCCTTTGTGAGTTCTGATTATATGGAGTGGTACCGTGGATGGTAATAATTTCTCCTTATAGAACCCCTATTGTGAGATTATGCTTCAAATCTTTGCCAAGCAGACACTGTACAGGGATATCAGAAGACATCACTACCATTTTGAGACAAGAAACCCCTCCCCAATCGAAGGACACCAAAGCCATTGGATGCACCTTAGCCTGATTGTCAGCATTGAGGACTGTATATGTCTCTCCCAACAGATATTGGTCTGACGATGCCAGTTGCTCAGTCACCATGGTGACACTGCCACCAGTGTCTCTCAGGGCTTCCACCCCAATCCCATTAATATTAGGCTCTTGTCTGTTTCTCTCCAGGTTACTGGGCCAAACATCATCCAGGGCGAGAAGGACTGCAGCAGTGCCTGCAGAGACGACCATCATTAAGGATTGTCCTTTTCCTCCCTGCACCTCATGGAGGATTTTCAACCATCATTTAAAGTTATAGGCAAAAGTCTGCACTTATAACACAAGTTAGCTTCGAGCAATCGTGCTCACTGACGAGGAGTGGTAAGTGATTCAACTTACCCATACTACACATAAAGTGTTCTAAACATCAGACCGCTTACACACTGGTCCTGATGCAGGTCACCTGAGCCGTATGGGCAATTCATGGCCGGAACATGTCAACCTCTTATTAGGTGTTAGGGTCCGATAACCTACCCACTCTAACACTGCCATTTTGTTTAACTTTATCCCTTTCCTGACTAATAAATTACTACACAGGAAGGTAGAACATTTGAATTTTCTTCACAACTGTCTGTACCCAGACAGTCTCCCTCCTGATGGAGGCTGGTAGATCACTTGGAGAACCGAACACTCAAGTGATAAGGCCAATGATGATACCATCCACCTAACCACACGAGTGGAGAATAAATGTGCACTGCACACTGTGAATGTGTGGTTGAGGGTCTCCGATACAACTCTCTTGAGACTCTGGAATGCTGACACAATTGAGTCAATCCCCTCTGATTATGATACTGGGCCTGACAGCTAGGGTAGCTAAATCCACCCCTCTCTCTGAGATTAGAGTTGCCTCAGTGAACAACTTGACATGGTCAGGGCTCACTTGTGATCCCATCAGGAGACTCACTGTTTTATTTACTGCCGGTGTACTAGAGGCATTCTTTTTGTTTTTATAGCTTGGGTATCCAGTTTGGTGTCCAAGGGCCTTACAGTTGAAGGAAGTGGCCCTTAGGGGCCACCTGGGTTACTTACAACCACCTGCTATGCCTTCCCAAGAATGAAGAGTCGGTCAGACAGTAGAGAATACAAGCTTACATCTTTATTAGTAATACTCTGCAGAGGAGTCCGTCATGACCTGCACCCTAAGATGTCTGCCGAGGGACTGGCCCCTCAACAGTCTAAAGTGGATAATCATTCCTCCCGAGAAGCCTCCAACCACGCCAACAATGGAAAACTACCGGCATGGGCCGATCATGAACAAAGAGACACAGTAGGATGAGCTGGCACCTGCCAGATGGGTACATGTTATCAGGGAGTCAAGGCTACGGTACTGGATCTCAGCATCTCCTAACGTTGGAGCAGAAGCTACACATTCAGATAGGTATGCGAGGGCAGAATGTCCTATTCATTAGCAAGTCAGAAAACAGCCTTGAGCAGGAGAGTAAATAATAACGAAATACAGTGTTCTGCTGAGGCATACAATACAAGTAATGAGGCCTAACTCAAGCACAGTCTAAGCAGCCTAATAGGGATAACGAAATGCAAAATGGAGTCACACTCGCTAACTGAAGCCTGCGCATTACGGGATAACTCAGTGGGTTGCATAACGTGAATACAAATGGCATCTATTTAGCCACACACTGCTAACTTAATATAGCATGAAACGAGTGTGTTGCAGGAATGGGAATTTCAAACCTAACAGACCCTCCTTTTAGCAGAAGTGGCTAAATTCTTTATTTGGCTATCCGGTAGGGTCTTTACAATTCTAGGGGGAGGGGGCGGGCAAATGCATAGGTACTCATGTGACAATCATGTAACACTGGAAAAGAAAGCAACACACTTAATATGAAAATTCAACTAATATTCAAAGATGCCCTCATCAATGAGCATAATATCCTGAATATCCTGCATCATCATAGTAGAAACATTATTATCACGTCCTGAGAACCTAGGAGTAGGGGTGAGCTTGCTCACACAATAGGTGCAAAATGCTGGGAGGCAATTAATACATAAGCAGCAGGTAGAAATTATACCTGCGATAGCTATTAGGACAAGTAGTATCTTCCAACCCCATGATGTCAATAGACCCCAGAGCCACCCTTTAAGGGACCATGAACCGTTATCTTGGTGGATTTCTGAAGCAAGTCTGTGTAATGTGTGTATTGTATACAGTAGGGGCACTATCAGGAATGTACACGCAGCAGCTGCTGCCGATGACGCGACAGGCTCCACCCCTATCAGCCAGGATGACGTCTAAAACCATCCAATTTTGAAGAGCAACGAGCCTCGTAGCCTGAAGCTTGACTGTAATATTAGTCAAGATACCTGCAGTAGTATTAATAACTCCCTCAACTACTCTGGCAAGGTGACGAATATTACGGCTATTGAACATGGGATCCCAGAACAGCAGAATGCCCTTCATTATATCAGTGTATTGCTGCAGAGAAGTATCTATCTTATCAATATCGTCTGCATTGACTACTCTCTTAACTCGAGAGGCTAGAACACCCCTACGCTGTAGGCGATGAGTTTTGTGATAGTTGGAAGGGGCTAAATAGACTGGGGGAAAGAGGTAAGAAAGGTAGCACCGCCTGCACCATCCCTCAGGGAGCCACACATAACCGCGAGCACCACAAACAAAATAAACATTAGGTTGCGGGATCAAGGGCGGACTTTGTCATTCTCAATATGGAAGTGGTGTTGCATCTACTGTCTCCCACCTCTATGTCTCCTGCCCCTTGAACACAAAAGGAGCCAGTACGTCTACCACCGCCAGGGGTATGGGCTTATCGTCGGTGACACTGCGGGCTTGGAAGGATTGGTAATATTCTGATATATTGAACTGTGAAAACCTATCTCTATCCATCTCTGTTCTGTTTGCCTTTCTACCTCGATCTGCCGCAGTGAGGCAAGAACTCGATCAAACCGCCCACCTCCAATGGAAACACCAGGTGGGGACCTATGATGGGAATACACATTCATTGTCAAAGAATGGGAACTGGTGCCCCTGTGTTCCAAGGAGTCAACTTGAGAGAATGAGCGGATCAAACTAAGTAAGGTGAACCATCCCTCACAACTATTAACTTAGGATAAGGGCATAGGCAGGAAGTTCTCACTGCGATGCGTGACAGAAGGTAACAAACCACACTCCCAACATTTCGTTGTATTATAAACAGCATGCGTTTGGTGCAACGTCTGAATAAAAACATTGTCTTTATAGGACTTCCGGTGTTCTTCTTTGTGAGGCGCTAGGGTACCAAAAATATGTTCATCAGGTGCTGGCGTAGTACCGATCCAAGCATGTACAGGATATTTCTCTTCTAGGAAGAACAGCACCCCAAATACAACCAGCAGGGAAAGCAAAATGATTACGACAAACACTATTTTACTCTTAGTGGACCAAACAGGCCCATCTGAAGTGGGACGCGGAGCCGCAAAGGGCTGCTCCTCATCAGGGATAGGACGACTAAAGGGATACATTTAGAAAACTGCAAGGGCAACTTATATGTGTCACAAGGAAAAAGAAAAATTCACAGGCTAGAGCCCCTATTGCGACAACAGTACCAGGGGGCAAATGTCACCCAGTGTCCTTCAGAGCCTCACTGGTAGACTCCTATTGTTGATCAACGATGGTGCTATGAAGTACTCCCACGGAGGAGCTGCGCAATCGCAGCCCTTGCAGAAAAACAAATCCTCTTCTTTCAGGATAGGGCACCCTCCCTCCTGGGCAAGTACCCTCAAATATCCGGTCCAGTGTCCAGGGCTGTGTACCAGTGGAGCTCATTCTAATCTAATACAGGCACCTTAGGCACGGCGCCTGCGCCCTAAGCTCAAGTCGTTCCCTAACTCCTAGACTGGTCGGCTGGTGCACCGTCCTTCTTTCGGGGCCGCAGATTATACTTTGTTACTCCAGGCACTGTTTCATCAACAAAAAGAGGCAGAAACTCGGGGTCAGGTGGGCATCGAGACTCAGATTCCGGTGTATTAGGAACAGTGTTATCCGGGGCGGCCCTTATCTCTGGTGGGATCGCCTCGAATAGGGCTGCGTCACTTTCTTCGTCCGTCTGCGCCCACCTCAATCGGGCGTCAGAGAAGGGAACGAAGCGTGGCACCCTCTCTCCTTCCTGTACAGAAATGCCTTCGTTGACCCAGCGGTCATACGGGAGTGGCAGAGGTATACGTTTAACATGCGAACCATGGATCCAGTGCTTTCTGACATCCACTTTTACTGCTGTGCGGGTGGCGAGGAGCACGAGGAGAGGTCCCTTCCACCTCGGCTCCAAACAGCTTCTCCGCTGAATATTCTTGATAAGTACAAAATCGCCGGTCTGTATCTGGTGCCCGGGCCCCTCTGGCACTGGCCACAACGTGGCATGTATCTGTTGGTGAAGAGAACAAGATCTTTAGACAACTCGTACAGATAGTCTGCAAGCAGGGGGTACTCTATCTTGGAAAAGCGCTTGGGTCTTGGAACGCCCCAGACATTAGCGGGTCGTCCGAAGACCACTTCGTACGGGGACAACCCTGTTCTAGAATGCGCTGTCGCTCTGGAAGATAACAAAGCCAAGGGTAACGCATCTGGCCATCGCAATCCTGTACTTTCTTGAATCTTTGCTGGCTTCAGCTTGAGAGTAGCATTGTACTTCTCAACTAGGCCTGCTGACTGGGGGTTGTTCGCTGCATGAAACTTCTGCTTAATATGCAAGCCGTTGCACACCAATTCAATGACTTTTGAATTGAAGTGACTTCCGTTGTCACTCCAAATCATGCGTGGCAATCCATAGCGCAGGAAGAACTCTTTCAAAAGTGCCTTCGCCATCGCAAGAGCTGTATTCTCTTTAGTGGGGTAAGCCTAAATCCATTTACTGAATGTGCAAAACACTACTAGCACATATTTCAGATTGTTAACTTATTCCATTTCGATGAAATCCACCTGGAGAACCTCGAAAGGGAAGGAAGGCGGTGCAAAGTTACCAGCGGGTGTAGGAGTACCTTTCCCAGGGTTATGCTTCAAACAAATGATACAATGCTTCACTAGGTGTGTGGCTACCTTAGCGATATTATCATTCTGCCATACTGGGTCTACTAGCTTGCATATTCCTTTGGCACTGATATGCGCTGGACCATGGGCCATGGTAACAACAGGGAGCATGTATGAATTGGGCAGCAACCATCGCTGCTTCCCAGACAAGTCAGTCCAATACCCATCCTCATCCAAACGACCTGTTCTCTCCTCCCACATTGCCAATTCCTCTAGAGTCGCCTCACCCTGAATTTCCTTGACATTCTCCAATGTGTCCTCGAACATTCCATTGTCTGGAACCCACCTAGCGAGACCTGCCACAAACATCTTTCTCAACTTTGATCGAGCTGTCTCCTTAGCTGTCTGGTCTGCGAACGCATTTCCCCTCCCAACATCATCTGTAATGGCTTTATGAGTGCTACATTTCACTATTGCTAACTCATCGGGAATTGTCAATGCGGACAGCAGCCTATGTATCAATAGGCCGTTCTGTATTCGCAGTCCGTGCGAAGTCATGAACCCTCTTTCCGCCCAGAGGCGCCCAAAATTATCGGCCACCCCAAAGGCGTACTGGCTGTCGGTGTAGATATTAACAGCCAGTCCTTCACTCAACTCGCAAGCCCTGAGGAGGGCACCCAACTCTGCAGCTTGGGCCGATTGGTGTGGGATTGTTCGAGGGAGCGTATTTAGGGGTAACTTAATTTGAGGTGGGGTGTGCGGGAACGCTCCTACTAAAAATGAAGGAAACAAATGTGTGAGCCATGGAAACCAAGCCAAAAGGTTTAACTAATTTATTTAGAAGGTGCAACTTCAGGAAAAAGGCATTCAAATACAAAATATAGTGACCTCGCATTCACAGAGAGCCACACTTTTACATGATTTTCAATAGGACTCAGAAAGCATTGAACTCGTTAGAAGAGAGACACTTCAGAAAATACAATATAAGGTGTGCAGATTAAAACCTCAAAGACACATTTGTAAATACAACATGGAATGCACAACTAGGATCAAGAAGGAATACTCTCTAAATGTCAAACAGATTTTGGCTTGAGATGTCAAAAAGGCACATGCTTAAACATGAGAAAAACAGCTTTGCAATTATAATGTAAGTATTAAATTCTAAATAAGAAAACACCAGTCTAGAGACAAAATAGCATATGTGGCATGTATGGCACATATATTGGCAAGTTAAATTGTATCTTAAAAAACAAAAAACAAGAACTCTTGGGGAGCACCCACACCTGCCTGTTATCTACAAACAGACAGGGCGGTAGTCCAACAAGAACCCGGTGGGCTTCCCTTTTATACCCTTTAATGCAGTGAGAAGTGCTCATAGCAATGTCATCTCACGCCAGTCCTACCTACATCGTACCTACGTCAATTACACCACGGGCTGCACATTTATCAGAAGTGTCATGCTTATCCTACTAAATGCGGAACATAGACCAGGTCAAGGGTTATGTTCTCAGGCTAAGCGCTCGTCTTAAGTTGCATAGGGCAAGCGGAAAAAAATGTAATGTAAGGAATAAAATATATAGCAATGTCTTGGTTGCCACATCCATCACCCTGGTCTGACGCTCTTGTGGTGCGAACTTCTCTGTTCTCATGGTCAGACGTACCCAGGATGTGGTGTGCTATATGTAGACTGGGTAGAGAGAGAGACAGTGAACTTTGCGCACAGTGAACTTTGCGCACACGGGAAGGGTGGGGGCTAACCAGTCTGGAGTAGTATGCCTCACAGAGAGAAGCTGGCTGGGAATATTAGTCAGACAGGCCTAGAGCCTGCTGTTCAGAAAATTAGGTGCAGAACTCTGGTCAATTTACCAAAGGCCTACAAATCAGGCAGGCAGGGTGTATGTAAGGGTTTCATACTTCAGGTGTGGGCAGAACAGGCCTGGGGTACTATATGATAAAAAATAGACCCTGCCTCAATCCCTCCTCTTGTTCATTCTTGAACAAAATCCTTACAGCATACCTTTCAGGCTTTTCAGGTATTTGGTAATGGTAGCAGGCTGCATTTGGTGAAGTCATATTGTTGTTCCTTCTACAACTTCTATAAGTGCTAAGTTATTCACAATCCCTGTTCTATCCTTGCTCTCCCTTTGCTAATTCTGCTATTCTCAGGAGGTGCAACTGCTACGGACATGGTGTGCTGACTGACGAGCATATTCTACATTAGGACACAGCCCACGTATTTAGAGACAGATATGACATTGTAACACATGCTGTTTTCTGTGTCGGTAGGCCGGTGTGTGCAAACATAACATCCTGCCCTGTCAACTGTCCCCCTGTCCAGTCTTTATCAATGGCTATTTATTCAATTTGGTACAATATCTCTGTGTCATTTAAGCAGTAGCTCAGGTACAGCACTGTGATCACAATACACTATAAGGAGCGTAGTCATAATAATGGCAGCAATGGCGGTCAATACTGATCATTTTCTCTTATTGTTCTGAAAGTCCTGAGGCATTGTTCCAATCGTTGGTACATGTGGCTAGTGTGACTAGTTGGAAGAATGTCTTATCTTCTGCTGTACTTTCACTCTTTTAAAAAGTCTGCTGAGGAATAATGTAGAGCCTCAGAGATGATACCTGTAAACAGAAAAAGTAACCGTTGGTGCCTGTCTTCAAGTAATTTGAGAGGTTACAAGCACTTCTATTACTTAGGCACTTTCAATATGAAGAAAACAACGTGCTGAAGAAGGTAAAGATGTCTTGTTGTCACAACTTGTAGACTGAGGGGTTGGGGCATTGATGTTTCCAGACGTTCTTCGTTGATGTATGCTTGGGGTCCGCTTACACACTCTTCGTTTCTCTGCTGTGTGTAGCACATGCAACCCTTCAGGATGAGCTTGGGATACCATTCCCACTTGGTAGTTTCCGTGGAACACATGTAGTTTCTGTGTGGCTCCTCGCCCCTTGCACAACCCCTCAATCACATGTGAGATGAACGCCGGTCCATTGTCAGAACCCAAAAGCGCAGTATGAACTCTTTCAGGAGGCATTTGGCAATAGTTTGTACATTGCAGTTCTTGGATCGGTATGCCTCAGTCCATTTGCTAAACATGCACACACTAACCAACACGTACTTGTAGTTTGAGTAGAGGGCATGTTGATGAAGTCCATTTAATGTGGGAAAATGAAGTGGCCTGGGGCAGTGGAAGTACCCTACATGTGATAGACCATGGAAAAGTGGGGCCATGGGAGCAAGCATTATCGTTGGTAAACATATCTTTCCATTTGGGCCTATCCATATTCCCTCTTCTGTTTGCCTACATCCTCCCCTTTCCCATTCTTCCTTTTCTTCCACCCCTTTCAATAATATACTTAGGGTCATAGTACATATCATCATCCTTTATTTTTATATCATGATATTATGTGTAGTAGAAGCAATCTGAACCATTGTGTACTCAAAACCAGTTAATGCTATTCCTTTTTTACGTCTGCATCAATAAATTCTTTACCTCATGATACATAGTCCTTGGAGGAGGTGTGTGCAGCACATTCTACAAAATTGAAACTTTGGTAGCCACAGGCCTTGCAATAGTTGAGCTATTAATGGTGCATGCTGCATTTGTTGGCCAGCTGAGATAAGGAGGGAACTCCAAATGAAGGAAAGAACCTAAAAATTATATTGGCATCCCTATACGACACTTTAAAGAGAACTCCATTATCTCCAAAAGCAAAAGAAGAATTAAAACCTTGTACTATAGCTTGACCCAACAGCAAAACACAGATGAAGAAATCTGTCACAGTAACACCTTTGGGAATCAAAATACTCGTTTTTTTTTGTTTAAATATCTTTATTGGTAGTTTCAGTTTTTATCATAACTGGCATTACATTTCTATGCAACAGTTTCAGATGTCCACCGCAGAAATATAAAGCACATGCAACTAACAATAGGATATGTGTCAATAATATGAAAGCAATTCTAACACATTATTCCTGACGACAGATACATACATTTCGTAGGAGACGTATGGATAGGTCCTAGTGTGCCATTGCTCAGATGTGTTGCTACATCATGGCCTATGAATCTTAAACGAGGTCAAACACATCATAATCAGGACATATCTTGTCCGGGCCAGCACCACGATACCTGACATATATGCAATCCTAACACATAAAAATAGCCTGCCTGTCGGATGCGAACAACATTATGAATAGAATAATATAGATTGGCAATGCGTGATAGGAGGTCACTTGTGGATACCAATAAGACCAGTTTTTTTAAAACATATAATCAAAACTAAAACTTACAATACTACGAACTGCCATTCAAGAAATGTTGAACAGGTCGCTGTTTCATATCTGAGCATGATGATGTATTGTCTACGCATCCTCACCTTATGGCTCACCTAGTCGGGGGTTAAATGGAAGCGTGTACCTACATACATCTATAAAAACAACATTGGGCACCTTCCCTCCCGGAAGTATGTAGGGTGCTGATAATCGCTAATGATGTACCGGGGATCTCATTGATGTGCAAATATCTGTGCGTCAGTGTGCATCAGCGTCGCGTAATCATGCGACTAGACACTATTGTGTCTGTCACAGGTCAGCTTACTGCGCATCCTCATCGTCCACTGCGGCACCACCTTGAAGGGCAGTCAGTATGGTGTCCCAGCCCTGCGCTATGGGGTATTTGCGAAGCCCCGCCGTCTCTTCCCTGTGCAGAGCCGTGCTCTCCGCCTGTGCCCAAATTACAAGTGAGCGTTTCCAGCTGGCCACCTCTGGTGGATCCGCCTGTTTCCACCTTTCAGTTATTAGTCTTTTCGCAGTAATTAAACCCAAATCCTGGAATCTTGATGTGACCTTGTTGTTTTTTGATCTGGCGTAGAGTCCCAGAAGGCATATCTCCCACGACATTGGCAAGAGCGTGTCTGTGCATGAGGCTAGTTTTGGGGAATCAAAATACTCATAGTTGTCAAACTGTGCCAATCCTTTATACCTTGAAATCTAATTGCAAACACCCTTAAAGACTGCACCTGTATACTAAAAGACATATTAAATCCATACACACTGTATCCCAAAAACAGTATAATATGAAGCACAATTATTCAATGCACACTGCCCTTCTGTATTTACATATACTTATATTCTTATTACTAAACCTCAATACATAAATACAATATTACTATATATTATTCATTCTTTGTAGTCCCTGGTGAATGCACTGCATTAGAATGCATTTTAGCACATTCCACCGTACAATGTAATTTGAACCTAGAAATGAAGAACCTAGAAATGAAAAACATCAATATACATACACATTATTTCTTCTAGATACACATATAAAATAGTACTTCTCCTTGCGCCATTTAAGTAGGCAAAACCCTTCAAGAACGCAATATACCTAGTGCCATTCTATATATATCTGCTTGTGAAGATGGCGGTGTTATATGTTAGGTGGCGGTCAGAACATTGGAATATTTGTGAGTGAAAACATGGTGATCCATGGGCAATAAACTATTTTTGCTTTCTCTTAATTTTTATTTATTTATTTCCCTCAATTGTGGCGCTTATCTTGCCTGTTTTATTTTTAAGCAGCTCGTTCAGGCATTACTGAAAGTTGTTGCAGCTTTAATATCATAATGGACACATGGTCCAGCTGTGATCCAAACGTGTGGGAAAATGTAGCAGGGCCTGTGGCATGACAGGTCTTTCCTGTTGCAGTCTGCCTATAAATGAAATTTAAGGCATCTAAGTGTACTCCTCTGTTATATTTTATTCTTATTTATATTTTATTTCTAACCAGACAAGAGGTGATGAAAACAATAATATTGAGCTTATCTATGCAAACATCCCGAAGACAGGAAATCCAGTACACTTCTTGGGGACGCAGGGAAGAACCTAATAATAATAATGTTGCAAAACCTCTAATCATCAATTCACTCCGAAAGCGAAAGAAGAACCAAAACATTGTACTCTAATAGCTCCCAGGAGATAGAAACATTTAAGGGAGACAAAAGCTCATAGTGGTAAAAACTGCAAAATATATGCAACCACCTCTAAAGTCTGCAACTGTACTTTTAAAAGGCCTCTTTAAATCTTCACCTATTATTCGGACAATATTGTAATACTTAGCATTGCTTACTCCATCCATACTGTCCTTTAACATTGAAATCTACTTTATATCTGCACGTATTATTTATTCTTTTGTATTTTCCCAGCACTGGGGCATGTGTGGAGGAAGTTGGTGTGGTGGCTAACTGTGGTAATCTATTCCTACTGCTCTCTGGTCGTCTCATATTTTGAAGGCTGCACACAGCTGTGCATATCCCACAACTTATTCCTTCCCTCCTCTCACACAGCTGCACTCATGATAACCCTGAGTTAGGATGGCCTCTAATGTGTCATGATTCAGAACAGTAATCAATTAATTTAAGAGATGTCCCCAAAGATGTTGCCAGTCAGTAGTGTTGCTTCAGTTCAGTTGTCATAGGGGAGCGAAACATATATACGACTACCTCTCTTCTCTTGATTTGCTGCTGATCATCTCAAATTGCTGTAATTCTGATCTTTTAATTGAGTTGACATCTATTGTTTTAATTGAACTTGAATGCTACCTCATTGTATTTTTTGTTATTTCCATATCTACTCATGCGACCCGTGTAAAGCGCTCTGATACCCTTGGGTCCAGCCAGCGCTATATAAAACCTTTAAAATAAATAAAATATATATATTCACTGAAAAAACCATAGGTTTTAGGGACAGTTATAGTTAGTTGGACATTTCACTCGTACAAAACCCGTGAAATTCCCCCGTTATAGTTAGTTCAGCTACCTATAACTCGCGCCCCCGCAATGCACTGCTGATGACGTCACATATTACATCACTCATGACATGGTCAGTGACATCACTGATGACATCACTGATGACATCTCAAATGACATCACTGATGACATCATCCATGTGATAATTTGATGCATATTCTCACACCCTAATATAACTTTTGATACACCCACTGTAAATTACAGACTGCCATTGTCAAAACCATAGACACTCCAACACCAATAACTACATACACACTCACTTATTCTTAGGTCTACACACACATCCACTCACTCACCTGTACAGTCACTCATACTTACGGTCACTCAGTACAGGACTATCATATGCACTCATACACCTACATAGACACTCACACACCGCAACTCATCCATACAGGTACTCACACACCTAGTCAGTCATGCAAATAATTAATCACACTGCCATTTACTCACCTATACAGTTATACACACACCAGCTCACTTACTCATACAAATACTAGCACATTCTTACGCTCTTATACAATCACTGATACAAGTACACACTCATCCATACAGCCACTCTCACAATCACACACTCTCACTTATAGCCATTTATATACTCCAACACACATGTATACTGCCTTTGACATATTAGTTACTCACACATGTACCACTGAGATATACATTCACTCACTAACAAACCCATACACACACTCACCCACCCATACAGTCCATCACAGATGCACTCTTGAAACCATGCACCCAGTGAATCATCCACTCACACATCTATGCGCACTCACACACACCCCACCCACACAAACACTCAGGCACCCATACAGATACTCAGACAACCAATCAATAACCCATGTAGACACTCATGTAGCTATTCGCAAACCCATGCAGCCGCTTACACACCAACAGACAGACGGATACAGACATTCACACAGTTTAGTCACTAACCCATGCATTCAGTAAGATACGTTTAATCACTCACTTATAGAGTCAGTCACGCACCTACTAAATCATCCATCCAGACACTTATACACCCACTCATTCTTCAATACACCTTGGCATATATATTAAACATATTTAAACTTTATAGAAACACACAGTCACTGCACGATGTCATCAGTGATGTCATTTGAGATGTCATCAGTGATGTCATCAGTGATGTCACTGACCATGTAATGAGTGATGTAATATGTGATGTCATCAGCAGTGCATTGCGGGGGCGCGAGTTATAGTTAGCTGAACTAACTATAACGGGGGAATTTCACGGGTTTTGTACGAGTGAAATGTCCAACTAACTATAACTGTCCCTAAAACCTATGGTTTTTTCAGTGAATTTCAAAGGTTTTTAAATGCTAATTTCTAACTATAACGTGTCTGAAACCTATGGTTTTTTCAGTGAATTTCAAAGGTTTTTTAAATGCTAATTTCTAACTATAACGTGCCTGAAACCTATGGTTTTTTAAGTGAATTTCAAAGGTTTTTAAATGCTAGTTTCTAACTATGCCTACAGAGGTAGGACATGTGAAGAAAGAAGAAAAACGCACAGAAAGAAGCAAAAGAAATGCAGAAAGAAGCAACAGAAGTCCACAAAGACGAAGAAAAGTGCAGGAAGAAGCAAAAGATGTGCAGAAAGAACCAACAGAGGAGCAGAAAGAAGCCTTGTTCCAAAATCATCCTGTGCCCACAACTTTTTCCGACGTGTACTGGTGGTAACTGACTCTGACTAACCAGAGCCAGTGCAATGCTAAAACACACTTAGAATACAGTTAAAACACCTACATACACTAGGGAACACTATGCGTTGGGGTACCCCTGTGATTAGCATGACCTCCTCTGTAAGTCCCTAGTACATAATAGGGCAGGGGGATTAAAACTACCTCTTAAAACGCGCTACAGGGCGCGTTTGCACAGTGGTGAAGGAAGTGGGGGCCTAAATCTAAATCTAAATCTAAATCCGTATTTGTAAAGCGCGAACTACTCACCCTTACGGGTCTCAAGGCGCTGGGGGCCGTCGTGGAAATTAAGTGAGCTATTGCCCAGAGTCACATGGTGCTGAGCTGAGCTGCCGCCGGAGCCGGGGATCGAACCGTGAACCCTGTGCTCCGAAGTCAGCTGCCCTGGCCGCTGCACCACACCTCTCCACCTGAGGTGACATGTGTGCAAACGCACCCCGTGGCACGTTTTAAGTTGCGGGATTAAGTCCCCTTGAATCCTGAGTGTCCCTGGGGCCCACCTAGCCCCCCAGGTACCTACAGTTAGGACCACAGAGCTGAGTTGCAGAGAGGCGTTCCGAGGCCACGCACCTTTTTTCACCTCTCTGCAACGCAACTCTGTTGTGCTTACTGAAGGTACCTGGTGGGCTAGTTGGACTCCAGGGACCCTCAGGATTGAAGGGGACTTAATCTCCCAACTTAAAACACGCCACGTGGCCTGTTTGCACACATGTCACCTCAAGCCCCGCCCCTCCCTCACCACTGTGCAAACGCGCCCCGTGGCGCGTTTTTAATTTGGGGATTAAGTCCCCTTGAATTATGAGCGTCCCTGGGGTCCAACTAGCCCACCCTGTACCTCCAGTATGCGCCAGGGAGCTGCGTTGCAGAGAGTGTTCAGAGGCCACGCCCTTTTACACCTCTCTGCAAGGCAGCTCTGTGGCGCTTTCTGGACGTACCTGATGGGCTAGTTGTCCCTCAGGGACCCTCAGGATTGAAGGGGATTTAATTCCCATCTTAAAACGCGCCACGGGGCCTGTTTGCACACATGTCACCTGAAGCCCCGCCCTCCCTTCAGCACTGTGCAAACGCGCCCCGTGGCGCGTTTTAAGTTGGGGGATTAAGTCCCCTTGAATCCTGAGGGTCCCTGGAGTCCAACTAGCCCACCATGTACCTCCAAAAAGCGCCCCAGAGCTGCGTTGCAGAGAGGTGTAAAAAGGGGCATGGCCTCTATACACCTCTGCAACGCAGCCCCCTGGCGCATACTGGAGGTTCCTGGTGGGCTAGTTTGGCCCCCAGGGACACCCAGTATTCAAGGGGAATTACTTCCCCTTCTTAAAACGCGCCAGGGGGCGCGTTTGCAGACTGCTGCAGGGAGGGGGCGGGGCCTCCGGCACCATGCCGGTCTTTTTTTTTTTTTTTATATATATGGGAGGGGGGCTGCATGGCCCCCTTCCCTCGGCCACTTTTGGCCCCGGGGACCCCATCCACCGGGGCCTGAGGATTTTCTTTTTTTTTATAAATAAAAAAAAACGGGAAGGGGACCGCGTGGCCCCCCTTCCCTGGGCCTCTATTGGCCCCGGGGACCCCATCCCCCGGGGCATGCCCTCTTTTTTTTTTTTTTTTTTTAATATTTGGAGGGGGGCTGCGTGGCCCCCCTCCTCAGGCCATTTAAGGCCCGGGGGACCCCATCCCCCGGGGCCGACCTTAACGTTTTTTGTTTTTTTTAAAAATGTTCTTTATGGGGAGGGGGCTGCGTGGCCACCCTCCCAGGCCACTAATAGCCCCGGGGACCCCATCACCTAGGGCCTGGCCACTCGTTGGGGACCGTGGGGGGTCCCCAATCCCCGCACGGTCCCGCCGGCTCCCCGCGTCCTGCAGGAGCCGGCATTGCTTTTCCATAAGGGGAGCTGCTGACATGCAGCTCCCCTTATGGAAAAGCAATTCTGCTTAGCTTCATTGAAGCGAGAGCAGGTTTCCCTGCTCTCGCTTCAATGAAGCAAAGCAAGTTTGCAATCACAGGACGGGAGCCGCGAGGCTCCCGCCCTATCATTGCAAACAGCAGTGTCCCGGGGGTGGGCACCCCGGGACACTGCAGGAGCCGGCCCTGGGGGGGTGGCGGTCCCCAGGCCCACCACAGGCTCCAGGAGGGGGGCCGCGCGGCCCCCCTCCCACCATCTACAAAGCCCCGGGGCTTCGGGGGTCCGAAACGGACCCCCACATTTCTTTAATTAGTGCCCCGGGGAGGTGGCGGTCCCCGGGGCGTGTGGGGGGGCTGGAGCCCCCCCACACAGGTATTTTTTAATAAAAAAAAGAAGCCCCAGGGGGTGGCGGTCCCCGGGGCTGCAGGGGGGCCGTGAGCCCCCCCGCCAGCATTATAATTTCCAAGCCCCGGGGGGTGGCGGTCCCCAGGGCTTGGGGAGGCCTCTAAGGCCCCCCCATACATAAATTTGAAAACCCTGCATGCCCCCGGGACTTGGCCCACCCGGGGGCCAATTAACAACGAAGCGCGGGAGACCGCGCTTCGTTTTTTTTTGTTATCGGCTGGATCCGCGCACCCAGTGCTTTTTTGCCGATTTAAAAAATATATATATATTTTTTGGGGCCCTGGGGGTCCTTGTAGGACCCTCTGAGCAGGCCTAGGGGGTCAGGGTGTTTCTACCCTGCCCCCTTTTTGCGTTTTGCGCCCTTGTTTTTGTCTTTTCTTGTGCCTCGGTTCTACCGAGGCACAAGATTGCTGCCAACACTTCCTGGTTTGGAGTGTTGACAGCCAATTAGCATGCAGCTCGTGATCGGGAGGGTACGCGGACCCTACGCGGCCATAGATATATATGTGATTTTACTTGTGATTTTCTCAGGAACTACTGAACAGATTTACACCATTTAAGCAAAAGGCACGACTCTGAACCAAGGGCTACCTTTTTGGCAAATTTGGTGTAATTCCGTTCAGCAGTTCGGGCTGTAGCTGCGATGAAAGGTCCCTATGGAAAAATGAATGGGGAAAACACGTTTTGGGACCCCCCCTTTTTTCTCGGCCCCCGCTGGACGAATCACCCCGAGACTTTCAGGATAGGAGCAAACTGGAGCGCCCCACGAGTTTCGAAAATTTTGCGAAGATTCGTCAACCGGCGCCAAAGTTATTTCAAATAGAATGTTGTGGATTTCCTATGGAAAATAGGTCCTAACTATAACTATCTACTGGCGACCGCCAGTAGATAATACACATATATAGATACATACATACTCTGTCACTAAACTGCACAACGTGAAACCTGAAACACTGTATTTAATCTCGGCTTCCCCCTTTACCAAATTGTGTGATCCTGGTCAATTTATTTCTCTTGTTCACTTACACAGCTCAACGTGTTCTTCTAACTGTATACACAGATATATTTCTGCATATATATATATTGTTTTCCTTCTCAATCTCATGTTCGTTACTAACCACAGGAAGTCTCTTTCCTGCCTGGCTCAATGCCCAGAATCTGTGGCTTAGCCAAGAGAGCTACTTCTAACGGCGGCCCAAGAAAAAATCTATTAACCCTTTGACACCACGTAATATCTAAAAATATGTGTTTTCTTATTGTAAAATAATATGGTGTTTTTGTAAAGCGCACGTTCACTCAGAATGGTATTGTGACGCTAAACAGCAAATCTTTATTGTTCCCCTAACTCAATGGTACTCATTTTATCCACCTTAGAAAGATGAAAGGCTGAGGAGACCTAGCAGCATTTGACGTATGACCATGAAGTCAAACCATGGGTGTAGCTAGCGTGCATTCCATTCCATCAATCCATCTCCCCTCTTCTCTCCCTAGTTCTGGGCACAAGAAACCGGAAGAGAACAGTCTTATCTTGCTAATTCCAATCCTCTGTCTAATGTTCACCATCTGCTCCGACATTTACGTTGCTCTAATTCTAGTGTCACTAACTTCCTTGGCCACGAGACACAATTTCAAAATCTTTCCTATTAGCTAACTCCAACTGTGTGCGCTCTGTGGCAGTACTTCCTGGATCTGCCCTAGCATTCTGCACTTTTTCTTGCTTGGGCTGCCGTTAAATTGGACACAGGTAGGAGTAAATTATTTCATACCTAGTTGCCTGGCTCTGCCATATGCTGTGTTGATATAATCTATTAGTATGACTCTTGTGTCCACTTGACCTCAATATATTATGCCATTGCTCATTGGTGCCAAGGGAAATCCCTCCTCCCCCTCTGGCTACCACTTGACTGAATAGACAAGAGGGAAGACCTATTACTATGGGGCCAAGCACGCAGAAAAGGAGACTGAAGAAGCGCGTGTGGTGAGGAAGAAGGAAGTACATATTAGTCACGTTTTAATGAGGTAAAATAGTAGAGCCTATTAAAGGAGATCGGAACTTGCAAGACAATATTACCATTAATTTTGTAGTTAGGTGGGGCTACTTAGTTATCAATGTATCGTGTAGCATGTGTATTGAAATGAAATGAGATGGCAGAAGAAATGTAAAGATGCAAACACCCAGTCAACATTAACTAGCAAGACGTACACCGCCTAGTCGTTTTTTCTAGTGTAGGTCGAGCAACTTGAAGCAAGGGCAGGGGCGGGAAATGGTGCTTAAATTGTGCTTATGTAAATAATACAACGATATACAGCAGACAAAAAATTAATCCACATATATGTAACAAACATAAAATTAAACAGAAGACAATCAACGTGGAGTTTTACAATCAACTCCGTATAACAAAGACAAAATGAAAAAAGATCAAAAGACAATAAACGCAGTTTAGAAACCTACGTATTATATCCCGCTAAAGGATTGAGAAGACTGCATGTGTAAGAAAGAAGTACACCCATATATAAGATAAACAGTAGCGAAATCCTGTGGTACCACTGTGAGAGAAAGAGATGAGAAAGGCCCATAAGCCAAATAAGAGAGGGAGACATGCAAAATGCAGACCGAGAGAAGGCAGAGAGATAGTATATCTATTAAAGTACACTGCATGTAGCTGAAAAAGGAGACGAGCAGAGGACACTTTTTACAATGTGGAGAGAGAATTCGAAAGGCGTTGGGTGCTGCCAGGCATGACAGAGGAAACCACAAGGCGATCTGATGAAGGAAAGTAGTTCCCCTTTTGGAAGCACGCAGTTGAAAAAAGACACTGTTAATTTCAATTGCGATAAGATGCCTCCCATTCCCTGCAGAATTAAACGTTCAAACAATACAATTTACACCAAATAATTAATCAAAACAAATGTGAGCTGCCAGACGCAGTCCCATAAACACGCATTTGTGGCACAAAGTGGGAGACGCCCGACGCGACCTCCTGTCGCCAAATACAGACTCCAAAACATTAATATGAAGAACTATTTCAACAATTCGGTGTTGGTTGTTGTGCATTACGTGGTCAGTTAACTGAAGGTGACTTGCGCTAGTTAAATGTGGTGCTGCGCCACAGAGGTCAGGGAGGGGCAGGGGGTATTGGCTGATCCTGGGGAATGTAATTCTACAAGTGGTAATGCAGATACTCTCCCTTCAGTTGTTGGTGTGAAGGTGACTCCTAGTATCTCCCAAAATGTTCACTTACTTCTTCCTAGCGGGGTCTGTAGAGCTGGTGGTGGGGGGGCTGGTGTACTACTACAGACCACAGCATCAATAACTAGCGGCGGTCTGTAAGGCTAGTGACTGGTGTAATACAGACCACAGCAACACCCTACATAGCGGGCCTTTATCCTTTAGTGACGGAATTGGTATAAGGCCAGTCAACTTTAAATTGACAAGATGTGCTCATACAATGAATATATGCATATATAATCAAAAAGAATCAACAGGACGATCAATATGCACCTAGATATTATGGTCTCACTAATGGATCAGCCGCTGCACCAGGCAGTGGCCTCCAATACAATGATCACAAGAAGTTTTGCTGCAACACTTAGTCAATGCATAAAGAACAAAACCCTATATACATAGATAAAACACTAGCGAATAACACAAAGTCCTAAAGGTGCATAGCATAACATTTTGTACATGTGCTTTACAATAAAAAGAAAACAATGCATATGCTTTAGTGTTTGGAACTTTTAAACATCAATTGCGTACTTTGGCCACATGAGGGCGATAAAGCGCTTTCTATCTTAATGCTTCACTACAAAAAAAAGAACACAAAAATGCTTATAACTAGCGAACATCTAATATTTACTCTTATACATCCCGGGGAAACCACTTTCTTCTCTTTTACACAAGAGGAAACCGTAAACTGTCCTGCACAAGAGGAAACCGTAAACCTGTTAGCTAGGCAGGCACGGGATTCGTCTTCTTTCTCATGAATATTGAATGAGAGTCTCCTTTGATTTTCATCAGAGGGGCACGATAAAACAAAAATGATCACTGGAAGACGCCAGATGCAATCTTCCCTTACCTGTCAATCCTTGCAACTAGACAGAGGTCCTCCCTGGTTTCAGATCGGCACAAATAACAACTTATATCTATTTATAATAAAAAAAACATAATTCGTACAATCGCCTAACGTCACTTTTTGGCTCAGAGTCCACTACGCACAAGTTTCCTCAGCTTGGGAATGTTCTTTTAATAAGCGAGACCAGTTAGACAGGAAACTGAAACATCGGACACAGATGTACCACAAGTGCCCTTAATCACTGCTCCCAGACACAGCACATCAGGCAGCCAAAATAAACTTACCCGAGCGCTGTTCTCTGTGGTTCAGTCAGGAAAGAGGCACGAAGGTCAGTC
Source organism: Calotriton arnoldi (assembly GCA_963921515.1). Taxonomy (NCBI): domain Eukaryota; kingdom Metazoa; phylum Chordata; class Amphibia; order Caudata; family Salamandridae; genus Calotriton; species Calotriton arnoldi. Next base: position 398,261 of record CAWUFW010008603.1, on the reverse strand, counting down.
TGCGCCCGCGATCACAGCGGTCTCCTGTCAGCCGGTGCTGCAGATCACGTCGGGGTCACCAAATGTTGGAGGGAGCGTATTTAGGGGTAACTTAATTTGAGGTGGGGTGTGCGGGAACGCTCCTACTAAAAATGAAGGAAACAAATGTGTGAGCCATGGAAACCAAGCCAAAAGGTTTAACTAATTTATTTAGAAGGTGCAACTGAAGGAAAAAGGCATTCAAATACAAAATATAGTGACCTCGCATTCACAGAGAGCCACACTTATCAGAAGGCACTTTTACATGACTTTCAATAGGACTCAGAAAGCATTGAACTCGTTAGAAGAGAGACACTTCAGAAAATACAATATAAGGTGTGCAGATTAAAACCTCAAAGACACATTTGTAAATACAACATGGAATGCACAACTAGGATCAAGAAGGAATACTCTCTAAATGTCAAATAGATTTTGGCTTGAGATGTCAAAAAGGCACACGCTTAAACATGAGAAAAACAGCTTTGCAATTATAATGTAAGTATTAAATTCTAAATAAGAAAACACCAGTCTAGAGAAAAAATAGCATATATATCATATATGGCAAATATATTGGCAAGTTAAATTGTATCTTAAAAAACAAAAAGCAAGAGCTCTTGGGGAGCACCCACACCTGCCTGTTATCTACAAACAGATAGGGGGGTAGTCCGACAAGAACCCCGTGGGCTTCCCTTTTATACCCTTTAATGCAGTGAGAAGTGCTCATAGCAATGTCATCTCACGCCAGTCCTACCTACGTCGTATCTACGTCAATTACACCACGGGTTGCACATTTATCAGAAGTGTCGTGCTTATCCTATTAAATGCGGAACATAGACCAGGTCAAGGGTTATGTTCTCAGGCTAAGCACTCGTCTTAAGTTGCATAAGGCAAGTGGAAAAAAATGTAATGTAAGGAATAAAATATATAGCAATGTCTTGGTTGCCACATCCATCACCCTGTTCTGACGCTCTTGTGGTGGGAACTTCTCTGTTCTCATGGTCAGATGTACCCAGGATGTGGTGTGCTATATGTAGACTGGGTAGAGAGAGAGAGACAGTGAACTTTGCGCACAGTGAACTTTGCGCACACGGGAAGGGTGGGGGCTAACCAGTCTGGAGTAGTATGCCTCACAGAGAGAAGCTGGCTGGGAATATTAGTCAGACAGGCCTAGAGCCTGCTGTTCAGAAAATTAGGTGCAGAACTCTGGTCAATTTACCAAAGGCCTACAAATCAGGCAGGCAGGGCCTATGTAAGTGTTTCATACTTCAGGTGTGTGCAGAACGGGCCTGGGGTACTATATGATAAAAAATAGACCCTGCCTCAGGATACGGGATGTTTCAACTACAGTGTGTTTAGTTGTGATTGCATAGGCTGCAGTGGTGGTGCCATCTGGTAGTTTGAAACAAGAGCCATCGACATATAGTTCCCCTTGGGGGTCAGATATGGGAACATCAGTCAGGTCTACCCGTCCTTTCGTTTCTTCCTCAGTCCGAAATAAACAATCATGGACATCATTGTCCTTTTCTTCCAAAGGGAGGGGTAGTAACGTGGCTGGGTTCAGAGTAGCACATCGTTTGATGGTAATGTGCGGAGCTAACAAGGGCAATTCATAGCCGGTCAGAAGCGCACTAGTAAGGTGCTGCGTCTTTGTCTTATTCAATAGCGTATCCACAGCATGAGGTACCATTACTGTGAGATCAGTATCAAGGACGCGCCCTGACGATTGCCTGATAGAAACTGCCGCGGCAGCTCTCAGACAGCTCGGGAGAGCCCTGGCGACGTTATCGAGCATGGTAGAGAAATAGGCGCAGGGTCTCTGCTTACCACCGAAACCCTGTGTTAGAACAGAAAGTGTGCAACCGTCCGCCACATGCACATAGACCACAAAAGGCTTCTGGTAATCAGGAGTACCAAGCACAGGAGCAGAGCAAAGCGCAACCTTTAATTGCTCAAACGCTTGCTGGCATGCAGGTGTCCAAGGCAGGGGTTCATGCACATGTTTGGTGGTCAGGTAAAGAAGGGGTTTCCTTAGTAGGGAGTAGTTAGGGATTCAGTGCCGACAATACGAAGTTATCCCAATGAACGCACGTACCTCGCGTTGGGTCTTAGGAACAGGCATATTAGTAATAGCAGCTATGCATTCAGGTGTTAGTCTGCGACCCTCCTTCGACAGTAGGTGACCTAGATAGGTGACCTCCTGTCGACAATATTGAAATTTCAAGAGTGACACCATGTGTCCATGATGTGCCAAATGCAACATTAATTTAACTGTGGCTTCTTTACAACCATCCTCAGTGTCCGAAGCAACAAGGAGGTCGTCAACGTACGGCAGCAGCACATTACCAGGGGGAAGCTCCAGGGAGTCCAATTGAGCTTTCAAAGCTTGGCTATAAATACCAGGACTTTCTGTATAGCCTTGTGGAGCACGGCAGAATCTAAAGCTCCAACCGGCTATTGCGAATCCATACAGATATCTGCTATCTGTATGGATTGGAATGCTGAAGAAAGCAATCTTTAAGTCAATTATGGAAAATAATTTCGCTGATGGGGGAATCATTGTCAGGATTGTGGTAATGTGTGGGACCACAGGGTACTGGGGAACCACAATCTTATTTACCTCTCTATGGTCGATCATAAAGCGGTAAACATCAGGGTGGGCATCAGAAGAATCCAAGGGTGTCTTTTTAAGGATAGGAAGAATAGGGCTATTACACACATTCGCCACTGTTTCCTCAACCACACCAGACTTAATCAAATCCTGTATTATTTGTAATAAAGCCTTTTCCCCTGCCTGTGAGATCTTGTACTGGGGAATACGTGGCAATTTGGCATTGTCCTTTATTTGAATGGAGACCGGTGGGATCTGAAGTAACCCCACATCCGTGTCCCCTGTGGCCCACAGTGTGCGTGGCACATCTTTGAAATCTGCAGGGAGGGGAGCATCTTTTGCGAAGCATTGCTTTGCACGGGCCACCTGTGGTCCAACAGTCATGTATACACCATCAGGAGAACAAAATATTGTCGCATGTAACCTTTTTAACAAATCCAATCCCAACAAATTCTCCTCACAATTGGATGTCAATAAAAATTGTGAATCAACCGTGAAGGGGCCAATAGTCAAAGCAAGAGGTTTGGAAATGGGGTTAACAACCGGCACACCTGAGAAACCCACCTAAACATTATTTTGGCCAGACAGAGTTACCCCCGGGACCAGTGAACGGGAAACAGAGCTATTCATAGCCCCTGTATCAACTAGAAATGTTTCTGTGGTGCCCTGTAAATCAGCAGTGACGTAGGGTCCGCGCTGATCTATAGGCACCAGAACTGGTCCCTTGCCCTGTCCCTAGCTGTGAGACAATCCCGTCACCTCATCCATGTCATAATCATCGTGATAGTACTGTCGACTTCCCACTCTGCCTATTGTACGATGTATCCTCTGACTGCATCCCCCCTCGGCCTCCTCCTCCTCTTCCACGTCCTCTAAACCCTCGACCTTTTGGGGCCTCTCCTTTCTGCAACAACAGCAGACACTCATTCCGCCAATGTCCCTCCTGCTTACAATATGCAAATTGGTTAAGCCCAAGGGGCGTACTCAAAGCACCACCCCTGATGGACCTGGGTAACCGCTGAGCCGAACCCGAACATCTGCCTCTCCCCCTCGCAACCTGCTGCATCAACACCCTTGTCTTCAAATCCTTTGACTTTTTCTCCACCTTCTCTTTGTCCTCATTCTCTCTATGCTTGTAGTACTGTGCCTTACTCAAAATCACTGACGGGGATGAGGTCGTCCAAGTACTTTCCGAAGCCTGCAACTGATTTGCAATCTCGGGGAGCAAATTAGTGACAAATCTGTTGACAAACAAACAAACACCACCCTCCTGTGACAGGTCCTGACCACTAAAATCTAGAAACACCCCTTTGAATCTAGTAAAGAAACCCGACACACTTTCATCCTTCTTCTGACAACACGCAGTCAACTTATCCCAATCCACACTCTTTGGTGGGATAAGGGGGTGCATGTAAGTGATAATACGCCCCGGTAAGGCTAAGAGCTCCGCTTTCGGCTTGTCGCCGGGCTTACGCTCCTTATCCCAAGCCCTGATCTCATCCCACGTGCCGCCCAACTCTGGAGCATGGTCCTGCATATGTACCTGCCTCCATATATCTACCGGTACCAGCAGACCAAAGCAGCTGACTCTTTAGGGATAGGACCTCACTCCTCTTCCAAGGCTTATAGATCCACTGTTCCTGAAACCGAGCGTCGACTCGTGGCCTAATCACAGTGTCTGTGGAGTCGCGCAGTTCTGGTATTTCAGGATGGTAAATGGGATGGACCTCTCTCATGGGATACTGGGTCACCATCGTCGGAATCTTTTGGAGCAATCTGCCTCGGTAACCCACCAATGTCGATACATTGCTGAAAACCTCATTGGGAACCATAGCATATACCCTGTCCCATATGTCATAGATGATCTGCGGGGCAACACCCTGAAAGCACTGTTCCCACAGTCCTATTAGCGTGGCCGACATGTGTTTAAGAGCATGCTGCTGTATGAATGGCCCATAATATTTCATCACACTCCACACATCCTCCACACTATAGATCAAGTTCCGAGCCCACTGAGCTGCCTGATTTGCAACCATTCTCTTTTCCTCATAACCCACAGCAGAACGCACCAACACTCTCTCCATGCGGTCTCGCGCTGCTGCCCAATTCGCCTCATGCATCCCACGCGCAGGAGTTTCAACATTCGACAGTCCTTGGGGTGCCACACTCACAGGGGAAAGAGCAGATGCAGAGACAGGTATCATCATGTAGGGAGACAGGGTTGTAGGGTTGAAAGGGGGAGTAGCAGTTGATACGGAACCGGCAGACAGTGTGGGTAGAGGAGAAGCAAGTGGGGCCAGGGCCGAGGCAGTAGTGCTAGAAACAGAAGCACTGGAGAGAGCGGCACTAGGGGCCGAAGACTGGGATGTCGGAACTGTCGGGTATATTCGTTCAGGGGCATAAGGAGGAGGAGGGCGAGAATCTAATAGCTCTTCAACAAAATCATCACCCTCCTCTCTAGAAACATAACATTTATTTGTCTGTAACCGAAACTTTCTATCTGCACATTCTATGCATTTCTCTATCTTTTCCCTTTCATAGGCGACTGCTTTCTGCATTATAGTTTGCGTCTGCCTCTTCCGGGCCTCTGTCTCTGCTCTCATACGTCGCTGCTTTGCTTCTTTCTGCCATACTCTTAGAGAATCAAACATCGACTGCCTGCTCTTTTTAGCGAACAATTTATCCTGCAAGAAATTCAATTTGTTCATGGAACGAACCTGTAAGTGGCCATTGCAGCTCAGCATTGCCCCTCGTATATTTATGCCACAATGTGCTAAACATAATAGGGCCAATACCGTGTTTGACATATACGTCAAAATTTGGTGAACCGTCCGGAGGGGCAGGCTGGCTCTCTTCCAATCAAGCATCAGTAGAACAACATCGACATCCAAAACACCCGAACTTACTTAAACAAGGCATCTTAATATGAGACACATGCACTGTCCCCAACGAACAAATATGACATCAACGAGAATAAGAAAAGGAGAATAAACAAGAGAACAATTGTTCAAGAACCAAAACAAGACAGTCCGCAAACCGCCCACTGCAATCCGGAGACTGTACCAAGTTCAAAAAGACAGGCTCTAGCCCCAGACCTTTTGCAAGAAAAAAAAAACAAATTACCAGTTGGTCTGGCAGTTCGTTCGCAAACACTCTGGGGCAGATTTACAAGCCCCTTGCGCCACTTTTGCGTCACTTTTCCCATGTTAAAAGTGACGCAAAAGTGGCGCAAGGGGCTTGTAAATCTGCCCATCTGTATCTTTTAAAAAGGGTCCACAAACCCACCAAGTTCAAACCAAAACAGCCCAAAAGACCGTACCAAGACACAGCCCGTCGGCCTGTGCTGTTCAAGCAAGACAGTCTAAAAACCGCACCGAGGCAGTCAAGAGACTGTATCAGGACACAGCCCACAGACTCGCGCCGTTCAAGAATGGTGCCATTTTCCAAGAATCAAATCAGTCACCTGGTGCACTCAGGTCGAGTCAAATTATTCTCCACTGCCGACTCTTTGGACCAAACGGTCAACTCCAAGGTTTCGCCTTCTCAGGACCCCAGCCGGTGACCACCAGACAAGGAGTCGCCTGATCAGACGGGCAGGGCAGCTGCGAGAACCAAGCTCGATCGTGTGGGGTGCCCAGATCCGCCCGACCGACCAGATGCACCCCGACCCTGCAAATCACCTTGCGGGGTCCCTGTTTGGGCGCCAACTGAAGGAAGTGGCCCTTAGGGGCCACCTGGGTTACTTACAACCACCTGCTATGCCTTCCCAAGAATGAAGAGTCAGTCAGACAGTAGAGAATACAAGCTTACATCTATATTAGCAATATTCTGCAGAGGAGTCCGTCATGACCTGCACCCTAAGATGTCTGCCGAGGGACTGACCCCCCAACAGTCTACAGTAGATAATCATTCCTCCCGAGAAGCCTCCAACCACGCCCACAATGGAAAACTACCGGCCAGGGCCGATCATGAACAAAGAGGCACAGTAGGATAAGCTAGCACCTGCCAGATGGGTACATGTTATCAGGGAGTCAAGGCTACGGTACTGGATCTCAGCATCTCCTAAAGTGGGAGCAGAAGCTACACATTCAGATAGGTATGCAAGGGCAGAATGGCCTATTCATTAGTAAGTCGAGAAACAGCCTTGAACAGAAGAGAAAATAATCACAAAATATAGTGTTCTGCTGAGGCATTGTGAGAAGTTGGCCTGGTATATGCTGTCCACTAGTTATAGTGGGCACCTTGCACCAGTCCAAATGACCCTTATTGATGATTAGGTTAAAGACAACCTTTATTGAAAGCTATCCTAGTGGTAGCTATGGAGAGCAGCCTTCAGGCTAAGTCTCGAAGGAATGTAAAGTAGCTTGTTTTACCAGATCATAACCTCCTGAATAACCAAATGAAAGGAGAACCACACAAAAAATATATATAAAATATATGTATTTATTACTAAACACTCTCTACTAACCTCTTTATGAGATTAGAGAACAAGGCACACAATATTACAGTACTAGAACGACAGTAAATAGCACAATACACAGCGGGCTCCAGGGGGAGACCGAACCATATACTAAGAAAGTGGTATAACAACCACGACTTGACTAGACACAGTGCCTAGAGCACGTAGAATTGCTGGGACTCCAAGGAAACACCCAAGGTAGTGACACAGGGGACCCACGGGGGATGCGTGCAGTGTGAGAACACAGCCGCGAGCTCCGTACAATCCTATGGGAAAGTCGCGGTTGGAATTTTAAAGATTAAGGACACTTAGGAGAGGACTTTGAGCAAACCCTTTTAAACATAGAAGTTTCTAAGGCCAGCACCCATGTGAGCACCGGAGTACTCGTGTTACCTAACCCAGGGAAGCCGGGTGCATAGGTGTCAAATGGTGTCGGGAATCTTCGTCGTTTTCAATGGCGTGATGCTGCAAAGTGCTGCTGCCATGAAGAGGAAAAGTGTCCGGTGTGATCCAAGCCTGGATCGGAGCTATGAAGAACCTGAAAGCAGAGGGGACAGAGTCTGGGTCACTTCAGAGTGACCAGGGGCTCAGTAGACGAATGCCCACCGAAGTCGGGTGCTTCCGGTGAGATGAGGTGAAGCTTGACTCTGCAGCCACGGGGACCAGGAGATGTCGACGATGACCAAAGTCCACAGGTGAGGTGTCCCACAAAGGATGTCGAGTGCTGGCGGGTCAGTGTCCATATTGGAGACCAACAAGCCTTGGCAACTGCAACCCACGCGGTCAGAGAAAAGATGCTTCGGTGAGGACCAGCAAGGTCCTGGGGACTCCCCAAGCAATGGAGAGTCAGGGCACGTCTGGAGCAATCAGGAAAGCCCACGGAAAGTTAAAGTTCCCTTCTCAGGGACCCACAGGTCGACAGACTAGGGATCGCAAAGGGACCTCGAGAGGAATCACAAAATACCAGCCCACGGAACACTCGTGGAGTGTAGGATGGTAATCTTTGGTGGAAACACTGCTCGGGGTCGGGACTACAAGTATCCCAAAGCACAGCCTCAGGGATCACCAAAAAGCATCTGCTGCTGCAAATGTGCACGGTGTCCAGGGGTACAGGTTGCACGGTCCCCACGAGGGCTGCGGGTCTCAGGTTTGCTGAAAGCACTAGTCAACCTCGGGGAAGTTTGGGAACCCACCTCCTGTGTTGCAAAATCTTCGGAGTCCTTCAGGAGCTGAGTAGATGCAAACTGGTCAGATGTGTTTCAGGTGCCTGCCTTGCAGGGGAGTAACTCCTTTACTCCAAGGGAGATTCTTCAGTTGTCCAGCAAAGCGTAGATCGTCGAAGGATACTTGGTTTCTGTAGCAGCATTTCGTCCAGGTAAAATCCAAAGTCCTGTAGTCAGGGGTTCCTACTTTATACCCAAGGAAGGGGTGGGACAAACTCTGGGGACCCACCTATGGGAGGGTCAGGACAGAGGGGTGGCTACACCCATGTCCTTTGTCCAGTTTCGCGCCAGAGCAGGAGCAAATGGCTCCTGCAACCGGTTTGAGATGGACTATGCACAGGGACACCAAATGTGCCCCCAGTGCAGACATCAAAGCACTCTTGGAGTGCACCCACCCAGCCCCAATACACTAAAGCCTGTCTGGGAGGTGGTCACACCTCCCTGTGACAGGAAACATATTGTCCAGCCGTCCCCTGCCGGAGTTTCATCCAGCAGCAGGAGGGCAGACTCGTGTCTGTGGCTGGCAGCATCCATCTTGTGATGCAAGGGTCGAGAAAGCTGGTACCAGGTGTACCAGTGCTGTCATATTTCTCCCTCTAGGAGGGTGGAATCATACCTCCCACACCAGTTACTGGTGTGGAGGTATGATTCCAAGGACTTTGACACCAAACACGACATGTTTCCATGCAGCCGTTTTAAAGTTAGCATTTACCGCGAGGTTATAATTCACTTAAGAGTATATGGTAGGCTGCATCACAAACAACCCCGGAATAGAGGTTCCGAAGGCTGAAGAGGGGCTCTGCTCATGCAGGAGCACCCTCTCACATAAAACCCAGCCCCTTGCCTTCAGGATTGATAAGGCCTGCCATAGGGGTGACTGATAGGTTTATATGTGCAGTGATATGGATAGATATAGTGAACCTATATCTAAGTAAGGGGTGCATGCACCACCTTACACAGGCTGCTGTAGCAGACCTGTTGTGTCATTTTTAATGGTCTCCCAGGGGTGGCATAATACATGCTGCAGCCCCTGAGAGGCCTCTTTGGTACCTATGCCCTGGGTACATAGTATACCATATACTAGGGACTCATAAGGGTACCCCAGAATCCAATCTGGAGTGTACTTAAGGTACATACAATCAATTTAGGGAGAAAGCAGATAGACTGGGGTCCTGATTAGAAGGATCCCAGTCAAACTAAGTTGAAAACCAGCAAAACACCAGGCAAAAAGTGGGGGTAAACATGCAGTCAGATTCCACCTTCCTACATATCCCCCCCCCCCCAAACAAAAGGAGATAAGGCTAACCTTGCCCAGTTGAGCCTTTATTGACTAAGTGGCCATATAAGGAAGATCTTGCACCAGCATGGATACACCCTGTCTTATGGTCCACTAGGCAGTCCCTACCCCTAAGGGTATAGGATGGTCTCCAAAAGTTGGGATTACTACCTGTAGGGTGTTTTGGCAAAGTAAAAGGCTGGTGGGGTGTCTGAGTGGAGAAGTGAGGCCCTAATAAAGCTGGTCTCAGCTTCCTCAGATCACTGGTCACCATGGAGGCCTTTCTTTCCATGACTGAGTTGCATCTGGCCCTAAGGGTCAACCTCTGGCTGCCTACAGCTGGGGGTTGGGTCCCTTTGGTTGGAGCACTCGAGGGACATGGTAGGTTTGGAACCACTTGGTCCCAGGTTTGTCTTTGCCCAACAGAGTCCATCTGGGGGTGGTCCCTATTCAATGGTAAGAGGGGTCCCTCAGTGTGTTGAGGAATTTTCACCTGGCTCGGGCTACTAGACTGGGTGCCCCTAATCTGTGGATGAGGGGGTTCCTCTGGACAGTGGGCCCTTAGGGGGCCACTGACCTCCCTGACCTCTGCAGCCCTGGGCTGATTGAGGTAGGGCAGAGAGGGGCAGGTTACCTGCTCCAGACTGGGTACCACCTTGGAAGGGTCCCCTGCCATCAGGGGTGTTGCCAGGCTAGGCCTGACCACCTCTGGGGCAGTTCCTTCACTAGGGGTAGGATCAGTTCCCTGAGGAAGCTGACCCTTACCTATAGTCTGGGGGGAAGAAGACTTTTCTTCAACCCTTGTGCTCTCTGGTGGAGTAGAGTGGGCCATTTTTTCAGGCTCCACCACTCCAAAATTTCCCTGGGGTTGGGCTGAGGCCCTAAGAGCCCCATCAACTTTCTCAGGGAGGCCTAACATTCTTAAATGGGCCTGGTATTCAACTTCAGCCCAGGCTGACATTTCCAGATCATTGCCCAACAGGCAATCTACAGGAAGGTTTGGGGACACTGCCACTCTCTTTGGGCCAGTGACCCCTCCCCAGCTGAGATTGACTATGGCCATGGGATGATCTGTTCTAATACCATCAATGTTGGTCACCTGGTACTTAAACTCAGGTAAAAGCTGTTGAGGGGGGACTAGTTTCCCTGTCACCATGGTGACACTAGCCCCTGTGTCCCTAAATGCCAAAGCCTTCAGACCATTTATTAGTGGCTCCTGTCTGTACTTGCCCAAAGAATTAGGACTGACAGTGAAAGTGGCAAATCCCATGCCACCATCACAGACTGAGGAGACCTGTGAGGGGGACCTCTCTAACCATGGTCCACCTCAGTTCACCATGAGAACCCACCTAACTTTTTGGGTGCACTACTACCACCTGGAGGATTACTACTGGTAGTACCAGGAGGAGTGGTAGTATTGCTGGGAGGAACATTTTCCTTATTGCTGACCTTAGGGCAACTGGGGTCAGTTTTCCAGTAGCCAGGCTCCTTAGAGACATGGCAATAAGGTTTCTTTTCAGGGGAGGAAGGAGTTTGGGACCCACCCCCAGAAGAGGAATTTTGGGGCCCAGTAGTGGACTTATCCTTAGATTTATCCCCACCTTTCTCTTGGGACTTAGTAGAATCTTTCTTCTGGTCACCACCCTGATTCTTTGGCTTTACTCTGGTCCTGACCCATCTGTCTGCCTTCTTTCCCAATTCTTGGGGAGAGGTCAGATCAGAGTCCACCAGGTACTGGTGTAAAAGCTGGTTTTGACAATTATTAAGGATCTGCTCCCTCATAATCAAATTGTACAATCCTAAAAAGTCATGCACCTTGCTGCCATGTATCCAACCTTCCAGAGCCTTAGTAGCACAATCTACAAAGTCAACCCAGTCCTGAGTCTGTACCTTTTGGGTGTCTCTGAACTTAATCCTGTATTGCTCAGTGGTTAAGCCAAACCCATCAATCAGTGCACTCTTCAAGACTTTGTAATTATCAGCATCCTCTTCTCTAACAGTGAGGAGCTTGTCTCTACCTTTGTCTGCAAAGGAGAGCCAAAAGATTGCTGCCCACTGCTCCTGAGGGACCCTCAGTACTTTACAGGCCCTCTCCAGTGCAGTTATCCACTTGTGGATGTCATCCCCACTCTGGTAGGGAGGGACAATCTTGCTCAGGTTCCTTTGGTCATGAGTATGTTCTCTACCTCTAGGGACACTGTTGCTGCCACCATGGGGCTCTAGCCCCAACTTTTTAGAAGCTCTCTGAAGCTCCAGGGATTCCCTGTCTAACGCCAATTGCATTCTCTTGATTCTGAGCTTAGCTCTTTCAAAGTCAAGCAGTTGGCACTTCTTATCATAAGAGGACTCCCTTTTATTAGAAGCAGAAGTCCTATGAGAAACAGAGGTCCCTACAGAAGTACCAGAATGATTAGATTCCCGAGAAGGAGATCTTGATCTTCTTGGTAAACCGTTAACCCTTCCAGGTGGGGTAAAGAGAGGACCACTGAGGTCTTCTCCCTCACCTTCAGGAGGAGTTGGATTGTCCAGGTTAGAATCATCTTGATCCTCCTGATCAGCTTAAGAGTCTAGGTCCTGGATGTTTTCACTTCCTGGCCTTTCCTCTTCTGCTGCCCCACCCAACTTTGCCTGCCTCATCAGACCCTGGGGTCTTTCTGAGGTCATCTAAAAGCAAAGCCTCTATGAGGCGTTGAGTTCTTGGGTTTTTCCCTGTCTTCAGTTTTCTAGATGCACACATATTTCTCAATTCCTGAAATGAGAGATGGTCATACTTAGTTAGCAAGGAGCCACTGGCTTCTGCTCTAGAAGACATACTAGTGTTATGTGGTGTGGCAACTACCTAACCTAGTGGGAACTACTAAACTCTCTTGAGTTGGAGAAAGGGTGTGATAGACCCTTGGCTTACCCAACTCTAAGTTCAGTAGAACTTACTTTATTCTAGTCTTGATTATATGTACCTATGTACCTTTAGTGGTTTTCAGTTAGTCACTCAATGAGATTATTTGGTAAAGCAATAGCAAGCTTGAATCCCAACCGCTGCACACCAATGTGAGAAGTTGGCCTGGTATATGCTGTCCACTAGTTATAGTGGGCACCTTGCACCAGTCCAAATGACCCTTATTGATGATTAGGTTAAAGATAACCTTTATTGAAAGCTATCCTAGTGGTAGCTATGGAGAGCAGCCTTCAGGCTAAGTCTCGAAGGAATGTAAAGCAGCTTGGTTTACCAGATTATAACCTCCTGAATGACCAAATGAAAGGAGAACCACACAAGGTATATATAAAATATATGTATTTATTACTAAACACTATCTACTAACCTCTTTATGAGATTAGAGAACAAGGCACACAATATTACAGTACTATAACGACAGTGAATAGCACAATACACAGTGGGTACCAGGGGGAGACCGAACCATATACTAAGAAAGTGGTATAACAACCACGACTTGACTAGACACAGTGCCTAGAGCTCGTAGAATCACTGGGACCCCAAGGCACCACCCAAGGTAGTGACACAGGGGACCCACGGGGGACGCGTGCAGTGTGAGAACACAGCCACGAGCTCCGTACAATCCTATGGGAAAGTCACGGTTGGAATTTTAAAGATTAAGGACACTTAGGAGAGGACTTTGAGCAAACCCTTTTAAACATAGAAGGTTCTAAGGCCAGTACCCATGTGAGCACCGGAGTACTCGTGTTACCTAACCCAGGGAAGCCGGGTGCATAGGTGTCAAATGGTGTCGGGAATCTTTGTCGTTTTCAATGACGTGATGCTGCAAAGTGCTGCTGCCGTGAAGAGAAAGGTGTCCGGTGTGATCCAAGCCTGGATCGGAGCTGAGAAGAACCTGAAAGCAGAGGGGACAGAGTCTGAGTCACTTCAGAGTGGCCAGGGGCTCGGTAGACGAATGCCCACCGATGTCGGGTGCTTCATGTGAGATGAGGTGAAGCTTGACTCTGCAGCCACGGGGAACAGGAGATGTCGACGATGACTAAAGTCCGCAGGTGAGCTGTCCCACGAAGGATGTCGAGTGCTGGGGGGTCAGTGTCCGGATTGGAGACCAACAAGCCTTGGAAACTGCAACCCACGCGGTCAGAGAAAAGATGCTTCGGTGAGGACCAGCAAGGTCCTGGGGACTCGCCAAGCAATGGAGAGTCAGGGCACATCTGGAGCAACCAGGAAAGCCCATGGAAAGTTAAAGTTCCCTTCACAGGGACCCACAGGTCGACAGACCAGGGATCGCGAAGTGACCTCGAGAGGAATCACAAAATACTAGCCCACGGAACACTCGTGGAGTGTAGGCTGGTAATCTTCAGTGGGAACACTGCTCGGGGTTGGGACTACAAGTAGCCCAAAGCACAACCTCAGAGATCGCCAAAAAGCATATGCTGCTGCAAATGTGCACTGTGTCCAGGGGTACAGGTTACACGGTCCCCACGAGGGCTGCGGGTCTCAGGTTTGCTGAGAGCACTAGTCAACCTTGGGGAAGCTTGGGAACCCACCTCCTGTGTAGCAAAATCTTTGGAGTCCTTCAGGAGCTGCGTAGATGCAAACCGGTCAGATGCGTTTCAGGTGCCTGCCTTGCAGGGGAGTAACTCCTTTACTCCGTGGGAGATTCTTCAGCTGTCCAGCAAAGCGTAAATCATCGAAGGATACTTGGTTTCTGTAGCAGAGTTTCGTCCAGGTAAAATCTAAAGTCCTGTAGTCAGGGGTTCCTACTTTATACCCAAGGAAGGGGTGGGACAAACTCTGGGAACCCACCTATGGGAGGGTCAGGACAGAGGGGTGGCTACACCCATGTCCTTTATCCAGTTTCACGCCAGAGCAGGAGCAAATGGCTTCTGCAACCGGTTTGAGCTGGTCTATGCACAGGGACACCAAATGTGACCCCAGTGCAGACATCAAAGCACTCTTGGAGTGCACCCACCCAGCCCCAATACACTAAAGCCTGTCTGGGAGGTGGTCTCACCTCCCTGTGACAGGAAACCTATTGTCCAGCCGTCCCCTGCCGGAGTTTCATCAAGCAGCAGGAGGGCAGACTCGTGTCTGTGGCTGGCAGCATCCATCTTGTGATGCCAGGGTCGAGAAAGCTGGTACCGGGTGTACCGGTGTTGTCATATTTCTCCCTCTAGGAGGGTGGAATCATACCTCCCACACCAGTTACTGGTGTGGAGGTATGATTCCAAGGTGTTTGACACCAAACACGACATGTTTCCATGCAGCCGTGTTAAAGTTAGCATTTACCGCGAGGTTATAATGCACTTAAGAGTATATGGTAGGCTGCATCACAAACAACCCAGTAATAGAGGTTCCAAAGGCTGCAGAGGGGTTCTGCTCATGCAGGAGCACCCTCTCACATAAAACCCAGCACCCTGCCTTCAGGATTGATAAGGCCTGCCATAGGGGTGACTGATAGGTTTATATGTGCAGTGATATGGATAGATATAGTGAACCTATATCTAAGTAAGGGGTGCATGCACCACCTTACACAGGCTGCTGTAGCAGACCTGTTGTGTCATTTTGAATGGTCTCCCATGTGTGGCATAATACATGCTGCAGCCCCTGAGAGGCCTCTGGGGTACCTATGCCCTGGGTACATAGTATACCATATACTAGGGACTCATAAGGGTACCCCAGAATCCAATCTGGAGTGTACTTGAAGTACATGCAATCAATTTAGGGAGAAAGCAGATAGACTGGGGTCCTGATTAGCAGGATCCCAGTCAAACTAAGTCGAAAACCAGCAAAACACCAGGCAAAAAGTGGGGGTAACCATGCAGTTAGATTCCAACTTCCTACAGGCATACAATACAAGTAATGAGGCCTAACTCAAGCACAGTCTAAGCAGCCTAATAGGGATTATGAAATACCAAATGGAGTCACGCTCGCTAACTGAAGCCTGCCCATTACGGGGAAAACTCAGTGGGTTGCATAACAAGAATACAAATGGCATCTATTTAACCACACACTGCTAACCTAATATAGCATGAAACGAGTGCGTTGCAGGGATGGGAATTTCAAACCTAACACAGTCATGACACCAAGCCTTTTTGGGATCTCAGTTTTTACCCTGGTACCTACCTTTGGACTCTGAAGAGTTTGGGGCCCACCCTCCTGAGCAGGTTTTTGGGGGCCTGAAGAAGACTCCTTTCCTATTTTTCTCTTTTTGGTCACCATCTTTCCCTTGTGGGCTTTTTTTTTTACCTCTTTTTTGGTCACCCCCACCAGTAGTAGTTTTAGTCACACTTGTTTTGACCCAGTGGTCTGCCTTCTTCCCTAACTCTATAGGAGAAAGTGGACCTAGATCTACCAGATGCTAATGTAACTTCTCGTTGTAACAATTACTTAAAAGATGCTTTCATGATTAAATTGTACAGCCCTTCATAGTCACGCACATTGTTACCAGTTAACCAACCACCTAGGGCCTGATTCCAGTGCAGTTAGGAAGGCCTCCTAACGGCATTTGCTCCATCCAAATAGGATCGGGAACGTGTCTTTCCGACCGAATCAGAAAGGTTTCCGACCGACCGAGTATGATGCGACTTAGGCATTAGGAATATCCCAATCTGAACTGTACGGCATTTGGAATGATCGAGCTGTACGGAGCAGAATCGTACGTCTGTACGGGTCACGTTTCCGAACGACCGAGTACGATGCTGGATTCGGAGAGCCTTTCTGAAACGAGCTGTCCGACTCGAATCAGCAGTGTGAATCAGACTTTGGGGGCCCGTAGCGGGACCTCCTGCACATGATGTAGTGTAGCTCCTATTTCCCTAATAGGCTCTGCGCATTGGAATAATATATCCTGTAGGTTTGACATAGGACTAAGGTCGGTATGTCCCTATCGAGTATATTAAACTTAGGGGCATATTATCAAGCACGACGTTAAAATTATCGCCGGTTTAGCGGCAGAAAACTGCCGCTAAAGCGGCGATAATGGGCTTGATAATATGCCCTGGAGAATTCCAATAGAAGCCCATGTTGACACCAGAACATGGGCTTCTATTGGAATTCTCCAGGGCATATTATCAAGCCCATTATCGCCGCTTTAGCGGCAGTTTTCTGCCGCTAAACCGGTGATAATTTTAACGCCTTTTCTTGATAATATGCCCCTTAATTACTTGTGCCAGCTAGCTCAGAGGCCACTAGAAACTTCTTGACGACAAGAAGGGAGTAGTTTCTGGCAGCCGCAAAACATGACCACTGTGTTTCCCTTACAGAATCAGGACGTGTCCCAGAGTCGTAGAAACAATAGATAACTATTTCACTCAGCTCAGTCGTGTATGGTTCAGTTATTCTCAAAGTTACACAGAAATAACAGACGGGCGTTTCAATAAAAAGGTTTATTGAACAGTCTTGTTTCTGTTGTAAGTTAGATGTGCTGTTACGATCACAAGACAGTATGCAAGATAAATAATGTACAGAGTGAGCAGTAGAAATAAATAATACTGCGTTAGCATTATCTTTTCAGCATATATGCATTTACATAAAATGACACAGCCTAAAAATGCGAGTACTCATACGATGCGTTTCTAGCCTAGTTCTACCCCAGTGTTCCTAACCTATCCTAGGTGTAGGGAGAAGTAGAAGTAGGTGATGTATTCCTGACTAGAGTATACTAAGAGTATGTTACGCCTAGTATGCCAAGAGTCTAATATGCCAAGAGTCCCTCTAGGTTCTAGTCTGCTCCATACCTGAAGAATGAGAGAGGTAGGAATCTCTTTCCGGACTCGAACTCCAACACCCAGCAAGGGAAGTTAGATCACTGGAAGCTGGACTCTCTGCGTGCAGGAATGACAGCGTCTTCTCAGTGCGTCCGGCCGGGAATCGGGCTCCTCTGAAGTCGAGGTCTCCTCTGATTTACAGGGGTTTGGGAAGGTATATTTATACCTGAAAATGTTAGCATTGACGTGAGTTGGGCAGCGAAAGACGTCATGAATGAACCCCTAAGGAATAATGGTTCATGCACAATATATGAGTCCTTGAAGAAATCAATAGTCCTGGGCAAGGGAAACTCCCGCAGCCTAAGGGTCTGTTTTTTCATGGACTCGTTGAGACGCTAGGGTGGACGGATGCCGGAATCCATGCCTGTATTTGGAGTGCATGGTTTATGCCTAAATAAGGTCTGGGATTTTATGCCTATATAAGGGCAAGGCGAATTGTGCCTATATAAGGACATGATTCTAGAAAAGCCCGTTTATGGACACCCTATAAAGTATACAACACCCACTCCTCTTTCGTGTATACGACACTACTAAAATGCTAAAACATTTAAAATGCTAAACATTAAAATGGAGTACCGCATATTAAAACATATCCTAAAAAGCATTAAAAGACATATTAAAAAATGCAAAGGTTTCTGTACATTAGTAAGCAATGCTTATCATTTCCTGCATACATTTTGAAATAAATGCAATCGGAATGTAATATAAAAGCAATATTTACATATGACGAAAATGATCGATAAGTTTGTTCAAAATCAAAGTCATTGCCTGTCATGAAAATTAAATGAACTGTTCTAGACACACAAGATGACTAAGTGTCCCTGGAAGTACTGCCCAGTCTGTATTATAAGGCTAGTTCTACTTTAAGCAGATTGAAGTGCCATTTTCGTTAAAAAAATGGGACAAAAGTTCAAATTTGGTAGAGTTCCAAGTCTTTGAAAAATGAAGGCCAAATTGTTGCTGTCTCTCTGGAACATAGTATGCCGAATCAGAGTCAGTTTACGGGTCTGGTGTAAACATGAGATCATCTATTTAAATAGACAAAACATCATCCACTGTCATTGGTGTAAGTTGGAACACCTCGTGTAAGAGATTGATCGCACAAAGATGGGAAGCATCGCTCTCAGCATAGGTCGCCGCAGCAATGTTCGCGTCCGTTGTTACCTGTGTGCCTGGAGTTGTTTCTCGTACCTCAGCAGCAGCAGGAGGCGACTGTGAGATCTCAATGAATGCTGACATCAGGATAGGGAGCCTCTGGGGACAACACAGAGCATGGGCCGTTATCGGGACCAGCAAAGTATCGACGTCCTTTGGCGCAGCTGATGGATATGTTAGACAAGCGTCCAACACGCATTCTTCACCACATAGCAGGCAGCGTAGAACAGCTAAGATGCAATCTTGCCAGATTGGTCTGAATGACAGGAACCACGTGGTATTAAGGTCCCGTAGACGAGTCATGCCCAATAGCTGTAATATTCGCTCACTGCACTTTCTTTCAAGGAGAGCTTTCTCCATTTCGCTCGGAGTGATGTCGGCGAATAGGCTGGCCGTAGCGCAATAGCAGAAAGATGAATAAAATTCCGGCAACAAGTGCGAGAATTAATGGTATGCCACCAAACACCGAATGTGCAAAGTTGGGGATGATTCCAAGTATTGCCTGGAAAGGTGCTAACAGACCGGAGCAAATGCTCTTAAATACATGTACAATTCCGGTCGTATCTGACATGTTAAAGATACGTGATACCATTTCTACGAAATGTATAGGGCAGTTTGTACGTATTAAAGTCTGTATCTCAGCCGAAGTCCTTGCTACTTGTAGATCATAGGTTTCTTTGGCCGAGGTCAAAGGCACTGTTTGCTGTAAAAGCATGGCTTTCATTCTGCTCAAAGTATCAAATCTTATAAAAGAGACGTTCAGCGTAGGCCATAGCGGCGACTCCCTGACTGTGTCTATTGGGGGAAACAATGCTTGCATACGGCAAGTGACCCTGGAGTTGACCGTTACTAGATATGGGATGCCTGGCAACATTCCACAGCAACTCTGATCATTCAACATGAGGTAACTCCCATTAGAAAGTTGTCCAAACGTTGGATTAATCACAGCAGCTGGTGTACCCCGCTGATGGCAAGACAAGTTTGCCACAGAACCATTACAAGTCCTGTGTAAAGAAATGTCCTGACATATGAGTGAACCGGTCAGTGCATGTTTACAGTTGGTACCGCTAAGAAACACTTCACGATCCCCACTCCAACATCTATGTGTATACGGTAAATCCCAAGATGTCTTAATGTATTCCTTACCCAACCTTTCATATTTGCCTGCTTGCATTTGTCTGAGGCAATACTGAAACTGAAAAGTTGTCACAGGTAATGTTATTTTGCCATGAATAACCCATTCTGTAGCTGGTTTTTCTGCCACTGTGAATGGTAATTTCTCCATTTTTTCAATGCTTAGCACTGTATACCTTGCTCCTCTTTGTGCCAATTCAATCTGTTTATCAGTGAGATTGTATTCTGCAAACAGAGACGACGTGTTGATGAAACGCCAAGGCACATAGCCCGCTCGCAAAGATTGCAGCGTCCATGTCAATGACACTATAGAACGTAATTGGGATTGACCTTGTTGTAACATAGCCAAATCTTGTTCTAGAATGTCGATAGGAGAGGATACAATGCCATCCAATGAATAAATTCTGGAGGACAAAGTTGTTAACCCATTGTCGACCACAGAGAGTGTTTTCTCTAAATTAATACGATCAAGTTCACGTATTCGTTCTGCGGCCTCTATCTGTGACACTTTCCATGCTTCATTATAAGCAGCATAAATGCCGGCATATATGAAACGTTTTTGACGCGGTTTTCTTGGTCCAAGCAAGAATTCCCTAAGATCTGCGTCTCCTGTAAGTAAGAATAAGTGTTGTTTCACATCCTGTAGTGTAGATTTATGCAGCCAATCGAGGCATAATTTTCCTACACTGTATGTTGTTACTACCCCCCGGATGTTGTCTTTGGACATATCTTGGGTCTGGCCTATGAATAGTAAAGCCCTGAGTTTTGTTCAAGAACCTTTCCTGACAGTTGTTTGTGTCTGTGGGCCAGATCAACCATTTTTTCCAATTTGGTTGAGTTCTGTTGAGTTGTAGTATATTGTCAACTGTCACCACTGCCTTTGTATTATTTTCACTGGCAGGTGTTGGCACAGAAGGTGTTTTCATCTCTTTGATCTTGGCTAATCCAAGACAAGATGTTTGTTGGACGGTTTCATTCAAAAACAGTATTTGTTCAGGGATTATACAGGCTCAAAATAAAGCTTCTATACCCTGTACTTGACAATCTTTACTACCCCAGACAGTTTTTGTCTCAATTGTGTCTTTCCATAAGTCGAAACCCTGTGTAGACAGTTGGGCAATAAATTCTTCAGAATAAATCTGTTTCGTATTTGTTAACATAATTTTCAGTTCTGTTTTGTTTACATTTTTATAGTAAAACGTTTCTGGGTCAGATGTATTGTAATCTGAAAAATATGGAAACTTACTAGCAAAAATTTTTGAACTACCTTGTGGCGGTGTAGGACAATGTTCCCATTGGTTAAACATAAACACATTTCTTGGATATGCAGTTTTGTGCAAATAATGATGACCATAGTGGTTATAACAATACAGTTCTTCATAGTCTGATGAACCTTCTAAATATTCATTTTTAGAAAATGCAGCAGATTTTTCTAGATCAAACATTATGTCAGTCACAGTCTCAAAGTCCCAATCATCTGAATAGGTACTGGACGTAATTAGATCACTTAGTGAAATTTTAAACAAATGTGGAATGTTCAATTGTTCACTCTTGCCAAAGATTTCATAATCTGTTTTGTCACACACTATACCATTCTGTATAGGAACAGCTGTGATGTTCACTGATGACAAGTCTCTTGCTTCACGATGGGAAGATTTATGAGGTTTCAAAAGTACATTCACGTCTTTTCCTTCACTGTTCACATGGATGTATCTGCCACTTATAAGCACGCTTACAGTTGTTACCAAAGCTAGCCAGAGCAGAAAAACAAAAAGTCCAGATGTAATCCAGAGTTCAATCCATGGAGAAACCAGATAAGTCTTTTTCAGAAAGTGAATACAGTCTTTTACTTGCTGCTTGAGTTTTGATGATGCTGGCGTCGTTTCAGGTTCGCTTGGATCTTCTGAGAACGTATCAAAGTCAATGAAATAGCCAGAAGCAGTTCTGTCAATTGTTGGAATTGCATCAGGATTTGTTGAAATCACAGGAGACAGTTCTTCACGTGTCACGTTGGTGTAGACAGGTGTATTTGGACGAACTGTTATTTGGTTGTCAAGAGGGATGAGTTCCATAGCTTGGTTGCTTAGTCCTTCATTTGTTACAGCTGAATTCTCGATCGTGATCAGTCTTTCAGTCTGAACCTCTTGAATAGTAGCGAGAGGAGTGAGTCTGCTACTAGGTCGGAGTCCACGAGGCCTACTGCTTAGTATTGGCCACATGTTGTGGTTTGATGAGGTCGATGGACACAAATCTTTTCTCCTTTCTTCCAGCAAGGGGCGGCAGAAGTACTGTTCTTGTTCCTTGAACTGCTAGAACAGGTACCGGTTGTCTGTAAGAAGGTCCAAATTCCTTCTTGTCCGCGATTTTTTCTCTGACTAGATCCCCAACTTTCGGAATCCAGACAGGCCTTGCTGGGACCGCCGATATTTCCCCAGTGGTGGTTGGCTGTAGGGAAACGTTGCTTTGTTTCGTTCTTAATTTGTTAAGCTCCTGTAAAACAGCCAAACGATCTTTGATATTAAATGCTTTATTTTCCACCACTGTGCCTACGTGTTCTAAGTCTGGAACCCACATTCTTGTCCCAAATAGGACCTCATATGGAGTGACCCCCCTAGAGAACTTCTTGGCAGATTATTAAGAGCGCGTTGTACGCTATTGAGGTGTTTGACCCACCCATCACCCGAACCTAATACCCTAGCTGTTATAGACTGCTTTATGTCCCGGTTTTTCCTTTCCACAACAGAATTTCCCTCAGGGTGGAATGGAGAGGAGTACCGCAATGCAACGCCCAGACTGGCCATGGCCTCCTTGTAAGCCCTAGAGCTAAACGCAGGACCCTGGTCAGAATGTAGCGTGCCTATTGCGTATGTGCCGATAAAGACTCGCAAATCTTTTATAACAGTTCGAGCGTCAGCCGAGCGCTGAGGCCATAACCATAGGAACCTAGATTCAGTATTTGCGGGAATGCCTTTGTCCAGTGGGACGCAGGCGAGTAGATAGCCTAATACTGTCTAACAGTGGTATCTGTACTGGGCTGCCGCATTCGCAGCATGGTATCTGGTGGCTTGCTCGCTGTAATTTACAGTCTAAGCAGTTGTTGATGAATATGTGAATGTGTGTATTCATTCCAGGCCACCAGTACATCTCTTTTAACTTCAAAATTGTTTTTGAGATCCCTTGATGTGACAGACCCTCCCCCAAATGAGTTTCATAAATCAAGGCTGCTCTTCGTTCCATGTTTGGGATTACCCTATCCCCCACTCCAGGGATTCGAGCAAAAGGAACGTTGTTCGCATCAATTACATAAGAGTATTTGAGTGGAAACTTTTTTGGTAACGCTGCACTGCTGCCTTTGCTTGAAGCATTGACAGCTAACTATTTCTCACCGTCTATTTTTGTTTTTGAACGAGTGATCGCAGCTACGGAAGCCGTCTGAACAGCCCCCTTTGCGGCTTCGTCAGCCAATGAATTCCCTGCAACGTGAACGCCATCACGCTGATGACTCAGTGTGTGAATCACGTGAGCCTTTGGTAGTTCGTTTTTCAACTGAACTACTTGTTCCCAAAGCAGTTTGTGCTTTATTGTGCCACCTTTCGCATCTTTGAAACCATTTTCAAGCCAGGTTTGTATATAGTCATTATACGACTGAACACAGTAAAAGGAATCGCAGACTATTAGTGTGGGGAATTCTCGATCCGTCCTCTCAAGTGCCAGTTTGAATGCTTGTAGTTCAGCTCGCTGAGCTGTACAATCACCTAGTGATTGAGTTTTTGTGACCATAGGTCTGAAGATGCCATTTCGCATGCGACCTTTAACGATAGCACACGCTGCACTGTAAGCTTGCTTACTCCCTGTTGCGGGCTGCGTGGATCCGTCAGTGTAAATTACGAATTCATACTGATCGAGAGGCAGAATCTCAGTGGGCAGAGGACATTCTTGTTCATACTGGAGAAATGCTTGTGTTTTTAAATCTGGATCAAAAACATATTCAACATCAGGTGCAGCAAGAGAATTAACCCATTGTATCCATCTCGGATTTAGTGCTTTAGCATTTGGAATGCTTGCTTTTGTGACCGCTTCTAAAGCTGGTACTGGGGTAACGACAATTATGCGTTTCCCTTGGGCTAAGGCTCTTTCTTTTGCTACAGCTGTTTGGACTGCTGTTAGAATTTTTCAGTTGAACTGAAGCGCATTTCCGCTTGTGTGTACAAATGGGATTTGTATGCGATTGGTACTTTCTCACCCTCATTGAAGGTTAAGTAGGTGAATCCACATTGACCCGAAATTATTCGAATCACCAAATTTCTTTGACTTACGCGTGTTTGTAAGTGGTTTGTTGCTAACATGTTAGCTTGGAGTGAACGCAAGATTTCTGTGTGTTCCTGTGTCCAGTTTTTGATTGAAAAATCAGGTTTGATTAATGCGTAGAGAGGTTTAACCCTTTCTGCATAGTTTAGAATGTATGTTCTTCCAAAATTTAGGAATCCCAGTATTGATTGTAAGTTTTTTAGCGTCTTTGGAGGTTGGAGCAGTGCACATTTCTCTAGAAAGTTAGCTGCCAAGCTCTTGCCTTCACTTGAAAGCTCCTATCCCAAAAATAGGACATTGAGATGGGCAATTCGGGACTTTTTAAAGTTGAACTTGTAGCCCTCAGAGGCGAATCCCAGTATAATGGTGCTCACCCTGTTCAAGTGTTTTTCCAAGTCATCGTCTGTCAGATAGATGTCATCGACATAGGACAATGCCTCGTTGTCATAAATTTGTAATAACTCCGTTACCCTCGCTGAGAATAAACCTGGACTGTTCTTGAACCCTTGTGGGAGTCGACAAAAGTGACGCTGGGTCCCCATTATGGAGAATGCCGTTAAGTACCTACTTTCAGGTGCTATATTTTGACAAAAGAAACCATTTGAGATGTCTAATGTTTTGTATTTTTTACGCACAATGTTATTCATTAATGCTGTGCTGTGTGCATTTTGCACTGCAAAAGTTTTAGAACAAGTATTTAGGTGTCTGTAGTCCAAAACTAGACAATATGTATTGTCTGGTTTGGAGACAGGAAACAAAGGATTGTTCATGGAGGAGGTGCATGTTTCAATCACCCCTTGATATTCAAGTTGATCTAAGATCTCCCTGACCTGTTTTTTAGCTTCTTGCTTAATTGGATACTGCCTCTGTGCAGTTGGTTCATGTTTCAGATTTATTTTATGGTGAGGTGAGTCCTCATCCCATCCTACATGATTTTTATATAATGCTGGAGCCTGGGCCACTGCCCATTTTCTGGCTGTTAGACCTGTCAGCCCTAGGGTGGTCTTGCCCTGTTTTTTTTCCCTTTTGCGCCTCATTTTTGCCACCGTATTTTTACTGGACCTAGGTCTCCGGGCGCCTTGCCACTGCTAACCAGTGCTGAGGTGCAGGTGCTCTCTCACTCAAGATGGCTGCCACAGGCCCCTGCTACTGCAGAGTGGCCTGGCCCACATACACACTAGTAGCCAGGGTCAGGCTGGGACATAGGGATACAGTATCCATTCCGTCCCCGCCTCTGGGCCACATAGCCAGACATGTGGAAGGTTCCAGAACCTTCCGGGCTGTGGGAGGAGTTATGTTTTGCCGCCTTTAGGAGGGTCACCTGACCTAGGGGTATAAGAGGCTTGGAGGGAAATCTTTTAGTCAGTTGGGGCACCACTGATCCTGGGAGAACCTCTGCCGGAGTACAGGCTGTAGGGCCTAGGGGGAGACCTACACTACTGCTGCTGACAAGGCTTAGGCACTGCTGTAGTAAGCTAGCTGAGGAACGCCAACCACCCACTGACCTTGCCCAGCGTGAGGGGACCCAGGGAACCACCTTCAGCGTGCTGGGAAGTATCATCCAACACTCCCAGAACCACCAACTCATTCCCCCCCCCTCATAAGAAGAAACTCCTGACAAGAAACTCATGACAAGAAACTCATGACAAGAAACTCCTGACAAGAAACTCCTGACAAGAAACTCATAAGAAGCAACCAATCAAGAACAGCCGCAAGAAACCTTAATTTGGGAGGCCTGACCGACCAGCAAGGCCTGAAACCTGAAC
Organism: Calotriton arnoldi; assembly: GCA_963921515.1. Lineage (NCBI taxonomy): Eukaryota > Metazoa > Chordata > Amphibia > Caudata > Salamandridae > Calotriton > Calotriton arnoldi. Next base: position 372,589 of record CAWUFW010008603.1, on the reverse strand, counting down.
TGCCAAACTGGGGATCACCAGGTACAGCGCCGTGCCCTGAAGCGCTAGACCTTCACCCCCTATCTACTCCTGCCTGCTGCTGGGCTGCCCCCCAAGAACCTTTCCAGTCAGCCCTGCCCACAGGCTGCTGGTGCGCCCCGCGCTATATCTCCACGAGGGAGAAACTGCCACCCAAGTGACTGACCTCGTGACTGAATTGCCGCAGCGGCCGCCGCCGCGTGAGGAGAAGTGCTGAGGTGAGGGAGGCCCCCCTCGAGTGCGTGTGGTGAGGCGCGCCGTCCGCGCCCTCACCGAAGCCTCCAAATTCCCCCCAAAGGTCACCGCCGGGCCCGGGGCCCCACCGACGAAGTCGCGGCCAAAGAAATCGCCGCCGCAGCCCAGGGGGGCCGCGTGAAGAAGCCGCGGCCTAGCGGGACCAACGAGGCCTCCAGGCCCCGCCGACGCCGTTGCTGGGCGACCGGGGACGCCGGCCGCGCCCCCGGGAAGGCCGCGCAGCGATTGGGCGCCGGCTCCCGCCACGCCCCCAGCGCCGACGAAGGCCGAAGAAGAGCTCCGGACCAGCAGAGGGAGACGGGAAGCCGGCCGGAGAGGACTGCCGGCTCCCGCTCCCCTTCCATCTCACCGCAATTCCCCCACTTGATCCCGGGGGCTGGAGGAGGGTGATACCGCCCCCCGCAACGACCCGCAATTCAGGCCGGAAGGCCGAGGCACCCCGACCGGGCCCTGCCCTTCAAAACACGGGCCGGCCCGGGAGATCGACAGTCGCATTGAAGCGCCACCCACGACCACCACATCAGGTGAGCCCAGGAGGCCCCTAGGGCCGCAGAGACGCCACTGGGGGCCGGGGGCCACCATTAACCCATGTAATTATCCCTATGAGGTGAGGCCCCGGAGAGGAGTGGGCCTGGCCTTAATTAACCCTTGAGGGACACAGAAGCCCCCCATTGCCAGGGAAGCCCCAGAATAAAGGACATGTTGAGGGGTTCCCTACATTGCTCATTAGTCTAATGATGACGCCTGCTGTAATTACTGTCTAGGCCTATGCTTATAACTGCAAAGTCTTTACCTAGTGTGAAGGTAATTGAATTGAGCTGAAGTGTACACCGCCAAGAGTTGAAGTGTTTTATGTTGCAGGTGTACCGGAGTTGCGACGCCCACTGTACTGAATGTGGGTGAGCCTAGATTAATGCAGGCTCTGTTTGAAATGTAACGTAAAATGCCCTCTTTTAAGTAATTGAATATTCCTGAAGTGAACTGTATGTTTAGGCCCATGGTTTATTAATGCACCTTGTGATCATTATTGGTGCTACGTTTAGGAGATGATTCCTGCGGCCTTTTAGTGGCCTACAATGTTGATGAGCTATGATGCTTTAATGAAAATGCGCACCAGTTGAGTAATGCAATGATTTTAAATGTAGATCTGAATTAATCTGCCTCATCTGATGCTGCCTGGATTTATATAAAAGATCTTGATTTTAAATACACAAGCCTGGTGTGGTGTCATGTTATTGCGTCCGCATTTCTGAGTCAAAGTAAAAGTGTGCTGCACAACTGCCTTACACATTGCCTTTGCGTGCTTTCCCGCCTCGCGCCATGCTACTGTGACGGACTCGGTAACCCCGTTTCCAACATTGGTGTTCAGCGGTGGGATAAGGACTGGTGTTTGTGCAGCACCCTACAGTGACTCAGTGTGCGCCGCAATTGGACACCTATTGTAATGCAAGCGCTAAGAATTCTTTTGTGATTGCCGATTGTGTACATTCCTGCGTTAGACCTGCTACCTACAGTCTAGAACCCTTTCTCTAAATTGTCTGGGGCCCCACCTAGGAGGATGGAGTTTGAGTTGGCCAAACTAGAAAGGTATACGGTGACACAGCTCAAGGAGTTCTGCCTAGAGAGGGTGGTGTCCGTCAAGCGAGGCGCCAGGAAGGAGGTGCTTCAGAAAGCTTTGAGCGCATGGGTAATGGCCCACCCGGAGGGAAGAGGGGACGAGGAGCAGGGGGAGGCAGACAACCCAGGAGAACTGGACCTACTGCACATTGACGTTAGCGAGAATGTGTTGCCAGGAAGACGATCCAGGGCAGGCAGTAGTGCGTCAGGGGGGAGTTTGTCGGCAGAGGAATTTGAGGACAGGAAGGAGGAGAGGCAATTAACATTAGAACTTGCTAGGATGGAAAGGGAGCGAGAACAGGCAAGGCTAGCCATGGAAGAAAGGAAGCTTGCGCATGAGCTTAGCCTGAAGGAACTAGAGCTCCAAGCCTTGCAGATGGAGATGCAGGGCAAAGTGAATGGTGGCAGCGTACCTGCTGGGGTTCCACAGGAGCCCAAATTTTATCTACCAAGAGAGGTGATAACCAGTTTTAGTGTGGGAGATGACATCGATAAGTGGTTGGCGGCGTACGAGGTGTCTTTGGTGGCCCATAGAGTTCCTGAGAGCTACTGGGGGGGATGTCTTTACAGGTACATACCTCCACCAGTAAGGGACACACTTTTAACCTTGGATAAGGGGGATCAGACCAACTACCCTATCATGAAGGAGGCCCTGCTTAAGAAGTTTGGCCTCACCCCAGAGAAGTACCGCCAAAAGTTCCGCAACAGCCACAAGCTTCACACACAAAACTGGGTGGATTTTTTTGATTATGCCCGGAAGGCATTGGAGGGTTGGGTGCGTGGCAGCAACGTTGATGATTACAAAGGGCTGTACGACCTGTTCTTGAGAGAGCACCTCCTAGAGAAATGTTTTCCGGAGCTGCGCCAGTACTTGGTGGACCGCAAGCTGACCAATCCTAGGGAGCTTGCAGAGGAGGCAGACACGTGGGTCAGCACTCGGGTGTCCCACAAGGGAGCCGGGGCGGACCCCCGAAAGGTGGACAGGGGTTCCTCCAGAAGAAAGAGGGGGGAGATAAAAGGAGGGAGTTCTTTAAAGGCCCCCAAAATAGACCGCCTGGGAGAGGGGTAGGTTCCCCATCCCAATCTGGATTCCAGAAACCCACTTACCCTGACAGGAGTCAGCAGCCCAGAACTGTCCGGTGCTACGAGTGCGGGGAGGTTGGACATTACAAGGGGGATCCCCAGTGTCGCAAGAGAACCCCAGCCCCCACAGGAGGTAAGAGCCCCGGGGTGGCCAGTGTAGCGCTTGGGGAGGAGTTGTCCCTAGGTAGGGGAGGTGAGTGGACAGGCTTGACCTTAGTTTCCCTGGGAGATAGAGAGATCATCCCACGGGTTCAGGTACCCTCGAACACTGCCAAGTATCGGCAGAGGGTCCTGGTGAACGGGGAGGAGGTGGAGGCTCTGAGGGACACAGGTGCCAGCATGACGATGGTGAGACGTCAGCTGGTGTCCCCAGAGCAGGTGATTCCTGAGGTATTCCACCCGGTTGTTATGGCTGATAATAGCCTGGGTCATTACCCCGTGGGCCAAGTTCCCTTTGAGTGGGGAGGAGTCTCAGGCCTGTTGAAGGTTGCGGTGAGCCCTGCCATGCCAGTTGACTGTCTGCTGGGTAACGACTTGGAACATACTGCCTGGAGGGAGGTAGAGTTCAATGCCCATGCTAAAATGTTGGGATTACCAGGATGGACTTGCGTCGTCACGCGGTCCATGGCTGCGCGACAAGGAACTCAGCCCGGGTTGGAGCCTGAAATAATGGCCCAGCCCACTGCTGGACGAGGAGATGTCCAGGAGGAGACACCCGGTGAGATGGATGGGGAGCCCGCGGAGGTGACCCCGGAGTCCGCTGAGGTGGTTGGTGTTCGTGTGGGGGACCTGCCAACCCCTGCAGAGTGGCAGGTGGAAGGAGGGCCTACCCGGGAGGAATTTTGCCGGGCGCAGAAGGAGTGCCCTACGCTTGAAGGCATGCGGCAACAGGCCGAAGCCCAAGCAGCTGGAACAGAGACTGGTAACTACCATGTCTACTGGGAGGATGATCTTCTCTACAGTGAGCCTAAGGCTCCGGTGCATGGGTCATCAAGGGCCGTGGTGGTCCCCCAATGCTACCGAGCCTTTCTGCTCGAGTTGGCACACGAAATACCACTAGCAGGACACCTGGGCCAGGACAAGACGTTTGCACGTTTGGTCCCACATTTTTACTTGCCCAGGATGCGCGTCACTTCTGACACTTTCTGCAAGACCTGCACCACTTGCCAGGCGAGTGGCAAGACAGGAACTAAAGTGAAGGTCCCTCTAGAACCTCTCCCAGTTGTCGATACCCCTTTTGAGCGGGTAGGGATTGACATTGTCGGGCCGTTGGACCCGCCGACTTCTGCAGGACATAGGTTCATTTTGGTGCTGGTAGACCACGCCACCCGGTACCCAGAGGCAATCCCTCTGAGGACCATCACTGCACCGGTGGTGGCGCGGGCCCTGATGGGGATTTTTACCCGAGTGGGATTCCCCAAGGTCGTGGTGTCAGATAGGGGCACGAATTTCATGTCGGCCTACATGCAGGCCATGTGGAAGGAGTGTGGAGTGACCTACCGGTTCTCCACTCCTTACCACCCCCAGACGAACGGGCTCGTGGAGCGTTTTAATAAGACCTTGAAGGGGATGATCCAGAGCCTACCCGAGGACTTGAGAAGGAAGTGGGACGTCCTCTTACCCTGTCTGCTCTTCTCCTACCGAGAGGTGCCGCAGAAGGGGTCGGTTTCAGCCCCTTTGAGCTGCTCTATGGCCACCCCGTTCGGGGGCCCCTCAGTCTTGTCAAAGAGGGGTGGGAGAAGTCTTCCTCGAAGCTTCCCCGTGATGTGGTCAGCTATATGCTGGCATTCCGCAGCCAAGTGGCCAAGCTGTGGAAGGAGGCCTCGGACAACCTAGAGGCTAGTCAGGCTGTCATGAAGAAATGGTATGACCGGAACGCTCGGACGGTAGAGTTGGACGCTGGACAGAAGGTGTGGGTCATGGAGCCAGGAGAGCTTAGCGCCCTCCAGGACCGGTGGACTGGACCGTTTGAGATCTTGGAAAGGAGAGGCCAGACCACGTATGTCGTCGATGTGAAGACCCCTCGTCAATCCCACAGGGTGTTCCACGTCAACCGCCTGAAGCCACACCAGGAGCGTTCAGAGCTCACTCTCCTGATGATAACAGATGTAAGTGAGGAGGAGGAGAGTGAGCCTCTTCCAGACCTTCTGGCGGCCCATGAGAAGGATGGCTGGGTAGAGGGAGGGGTCCTCACCCCATCCTTGACCCCAGAGCACCAGAGGGACTGCCGCCAGGTCTTGGGGCAGTACGCCTCGTTGTTCTCCCTCACGCCTGGGATCACGCACCTGTGTACCCATGATGTGGACACAGGGGACAGTCCGCCCGTAAAAACCAAGTCTTACCGGCTGTCCGATAAGGTCAAGGCTAGTATCCAGGGTGAGGTTACCAAGATGCTAGAACTGGGAGTGATTGAGCCTTCCAGTAGCCCTTGGGCTAGTCCGGTGGTGTTGGTGCCGAAAGCGGCCCCACCGGGCACCACACCAGAACTTCGGTTCTGTGTGGATTACCGCGGACTCAACTCAGTCACCAAGACCGACGCTCACCCGATCCCTCGGGCGGATGAGCTCATTGACCGGCTGGGAGCAGCCCGGTATCTGAGTACCATTGATTTGACGGCAGGCTATTGGCAGATCACCATGCCGGAAGGAGCAAGGGAGAAGACTGCGTTCTCCACCCCCGAGGGCCACTTTCAATTTCGGGTGATGCCCTTCGGGTTGAAAAATGCTCCAGCCACTTTCCAGCAGTTGGTGAACCAGGTGCTGTCTGGCCTAGAGGCCTTCTCTGCTGCCTACCTGGATGACATAGCTGTCTTCAGTAGCAGCTGGGAGGACCATCTGGAGCATCTCCAGGAGGTGCTACAGGCTCTGCAACGGGCTGGTCTAACCATCAAGGCCAGCAAGTGCCAGATTGGACAGGGATCTGTCGTGTACCTGGGACATCTGGTGGGCGGAGGTAAGGTGCAACCCCTCCAAGCCAAGATCGAGACCATCTTGGCCTGGGAGCCCCCAAGACCCAAACAGAGGTCCGGGCTTTTCTCGGCCTCACGGGATATTACCGCCGGTTCGTCAAGGGATATGGAACCATTGTGGGCCCTTTGACGGAATTGACTTCGAAGAAGCAGCCACGCAGAGTCATCTGGACGGCTGCCTGCCAGGAAGCCTTTGAGACCCTCAAACGTGCAATGTGCACCGCACCGGTGCTCAGGACTCCAGACTTTGGACGGGAATTTATCGTGCAGACAGACGCTTCTGAGCATGGCATAGGAGCTGTGCTCTCGCAGCTGAATGACGATGGCCAAGACCAGCCAGTGGCCTTCATTTCCCGAAGACTACTCCCCGGGAACAGCGGTGGAGTACCATCGAACGAGAAGCCTTTGCCGTGGTTTGGGCTGTAAAGAAGTTGAGGCCATACCTTTTAGGTTGTCACTTCCTGATCCAGACCGACCACAGATCCCTTCGCTGGCTCATGCAGATGAGAGGCGAAAACCCCAAATTGTTGAGGTGGTCCATTTCCCTCCAGGGGATGGACTTTCGGGTGGAACATCGACCCGGTGTAGACCACGCCAACGCTGACGGTCTCTCCCGGTTTTCCGCCTTAGCGACGAGAACTCCCTAGAGGTTGGGAAGCTCTCCCTCTTTCGGCTGGGGGGACGCGTGTTAGACCTGTCAGCCCTAGGGTGGTCTTGCCCTGTTTTTTTCCCTTTTGCGCCTCATTTTTGCCACCGTATTTTTACTGGACCTAGGTCTCCGGGCGCCTTGCCACTGCTAACCAGTGCTGAGGTGCAGGTGCTCTCTCACTCAAGATGGCTGCCACAGGCCCCTGCTACTGCAGAGTGTCCTGGCCCACATACACACTAGTAGCCAGGGTCAGGCTGGGACATAGGGATACAGTATCCATTCCGTCCCCGCCTCTGGGCCACATAGCCAGACATGTGGAAGGTTCCAGAACCTTCCGGGCTGTGGGAGGAGTTATGTTTTGCCGCTTTTAGGGGGGTCGCCTGACCTAGGGGTATAAGAGGCTTGGAGGGAAATCTTTTAGTCAATTGGGGCACCACTGATCCTGGGAGAACCTCTGCCGGAGTACAGGCTGTAGGGCCTAGGGGGGAGACCTACACTACTGCTGCTGACAAGGCTTAGGCACTGCTGTAGTAAGCTAGCTGAGGAACGCCCACCACCCACTTACCTTGCCCAGCGTGAGGGGACCCAGGGAACCACCTTCAGTGTGCTGGGAAGTATCATCCAGCACTCCCAGAACCACCAACTCATTCCCCCCCCCTCATAAGAAGAAACTCCTGACAAGAAACTCATGACAAGAAACTCATGACAAGAAACTCCTGACAAGAAACTCCTGACAAGAAACTCATAAGAAGCAACCAATCAAGAACAGCCGCAAGAAACCTTAATTTGGGAGGCCTGACCGACCAGCAAGGCCTGAAACCTGAACTGCCAAACTGGGGATCACCAGGTAAAGCGCTGTGCCCTGAAGCGCTAGACCTTCACCCCTATCTACTCCTGCCTGCTGCTGGGCTGCCCCCAAGAACCTTTCCAGTCAGCCCTGCCCACAGGCTGCTGGTGCGCCCCGCGCTATATCTCCACGAGGGAGAAACTGCCACCCAAGTCACTGACCTCGTGACTGAATTGCCGCCGCCGCCGCGTGAGGAGAAGTGCTGAGGTGAGGGAGGCCCCCCTCGAGTGCGTGTGGTGAGGTGCGCCGTCCGCGCCCTCACCGAAGCCTCCAAATTCCCCCCAAAGGTCACCGCCGGGCCCGGGGCCCCACCGACGAAGTCGCGGCCAAAGAAATCGCCGCCGCAGCCCAGGGGGGCCGCGTGAAGAAGCTGCGGCCTAGCGGGACCAACGAGGCCTCCAGGCCCCGCCGACTCCATTGCTGGGCGACCGGGGACGCCGGCCGCGCCCCCGGGAAGGCCGCGCAGCGATTGGGCGCCGGCTCCCGCCACGCCCCCAGCGCCGACGGAGGCCGAAGAAGAGCTCCGGACCAGCAGAGGGAGACGGGAAGCCGGCCGGAGAGGACTGCCGGCTCCCGCTCCCCTTCCATCTCACCGCAATCCCCCCACTTGATCCCGGGGGCCGGAGGAGGGTGATACCGGCCCCCGCAACGACCCGCAATTCCGTCCGGAAGGCCAAGGCACCCCGACCGGGCCCTGCCCTTCAAAACACGGGCCGGCCCGGGAGATCGACAGTCGCATTGAAGCGCGACCCACGACCACCACATCAGGTGAGCCCAGGAGGCCCCTAGGGCCGCAGAGACGCCACTGGGGGCCGGGGGCCACCATTAACCCATGTAATTATCCCTATGAGGTGAGGCCCCGGAGAGGAGTGGGCCTGGCCTGAATTAACCCTTGAGGGACACAGAAGCCCCCCATTGCCAGGGAAGCCCCAGAATAAAGGACATGTTGAGGGGTTCCCTACATTGCTCATTAGTCTAATGATGACGCCTGCTGTAATTACTGTCTAGGCCTATGCTTATAACTGCAAAGTCTTTACCTAGTGTGAAGGTGATTAATTGAATTGAGCTGAAGTGTACACCGCCAAGAGTTGAAGTGTTTTATGTTGCAGGTGTACCGGAGTTGCAACGCCCACTGTACTGAATGTGGGTGCGCCTAGATTAATGCAGGCTCTGTTTGAAATGTAACGTAAAATGCCCTCTTTTAAGTAATTGAATATTCCTGAAGTGAACTGTATGTTTAGGCCCATGGTTTATTAATGCACCTTGTGATCATTATTGGTGCTACGTTTAGGAGATGATTCCTGCGGCCTTTTAGTGGCCTACAATGTTGATGAGCTATGATGCTTTAATGAAAATGCGCACCAGTTGAGTAATGCAATGATTTGAAATGTAGATCTGAATTAATCTGCCTCATCTGATGCTGCCTGGATTTATATAAAAGATCTTGATTTTAAATACACAAGCCTGGTGTGGTGTCATGTTATTGCGTCCGCATTTCTGAGTCAAAGTAAAAGTGTGCTGCACAACTGCCTTACACATTGCCTTCGCGTGCTTTCCCGCCTCGCGCCATGCTACTGTGACGGACTCGGTAACCCTGTTTCCAACACTGGCATATGTATATTTTAAGTGAATTGGAATGTGATTGGAGAAGGCAGGCATAATCATGTCCTCGCCGTGTGGGCACTCCCTGACAAATTGTGGTGGCCAGTCTTTTTCTGCTAGAAGTATGTCATAACCCTTTGATAGTTTTTCCCAAAAGAGTGCTTTAACCTTTCTAGGTTTGTCTCCCTCCATCCGGAGTGTTATGTCATATAACTTTTGTGGAGCACTAACCCTGGTGTCTACAGTTTCTACTGTAATGTACTCATTCAAGTTCACTATCTCCAGAAGTTCCATCAGGTTCTGGCGAGCTATTGTGACTTCTGCTGCACTGTCCAGCATTGTCTGAGCCCATTCTCCGTTCTTGAGTTGCGTTCTCAGAATTCTCGGCATGTCTTACTATTAGACCTGCGACTTTCTTTTGGAGAATTGAGGTTTTGCTTTTGTTTTTGGAGCGTGTTTGTCGTCTTTCGATTTCACGCGTTCTTCTCTATGTTCTGTTCGTCCTCTTCTTTCCGAAGTCTGTGATGAGACCTGAAAGGGACGAGAGGAACGTGTATCAGTGTCTTGATACCTATCAGGTTTTCTCAAATTATCCCTATTCCTGAGGTTATACCTCCTTTCAGAGGGCTCCTTTTGAGGAGACCTACCTCGGGATTGAGATCGTTTCTCATTTGAATTTTGTTTATTAGTCTCCCACTTCTTTTTAGAAGATGTAGGAGTTTGTTTAATTGAGTCCTTCTCAGGACTTTCAGATAGTTTTGGTTTAACTGGTCTCCCACCCAAACTATCTCTGCCTAATTCTGCATAGGATTGTTCTATAATTCTGGGTAGCTCTGTTTGATGTTCTGTAACATCAAATTCCCTTAATCTTTGTCGGATCGCCACTGCTGCTGCCTCCCCTTTAATATTTGATAATATTATTGTTGAGACCTGGTCGAAATTTTTCAGTAATTTCATACCTAAATTTAAAGCAGGCTCTGCCCCTTTTTGGTTTGGATTTTGTTTTAGGTCATCAGGTATTACCGCAATTGACGGAATGCCGTGTGTTTTAGTGTAGATGGCAGCAAAGACTGAGCCCCAAGTGGTGCAGTCTTCCAGTTGTGGTGTGATCCCCATTGGTAAACTAATGGTTAGGATTCTGTGTTTCTCATGCGGGCTAGTATTTGGAAATACTGCTTCGATTTGAGTAATTTTTTGAGCTATCCAAAATGGAATTTGCTCACGCTTAGTGGGCATTTTACCCATGACTGCGTATAGAGTCTGTGGTGTAATTTTTAGAGTATTCCCCTGGTGAGGGGTTTGATTTGGAATTGTTAATGGTGGTTGGACTGTGAAAGTCCGCATGACATATTGAACCAATTGTCTGTAGATTTTTATTAATTCTTGTATTTGAACAAGTAGTTCCTCATCTGACATGTCAAGTTCAGGATGAGGTGTGTAGCCGGCTAGAATCGGCCATGTTGCTCCTGGTCTACCTAGTGGACCGAGCCTGGTTATATTTCTGTGATGTTTTAGGGCGCCTTTAAACCAGAGCTGATGCTCTTGGTATGTTAATGGAATTTCAATATCCTCAAAAGGAATGTATTCCTCTGGTGGTTCATCTTCTTTGTAGAAGTGGAACATGTGTGTCACTGAATTGGATTCAGGAAATATTACCCATGAATAGAATACCTCTGTCTGAAAGGATTCATGTACCTCTATCATGAAAACTGCTCTACCTCCTCTCGGTGGTAGGCCATGTTTTATAAGTTTTAGAGTAATGGCTCTTCTTAAGTTTGGAGTGATGTCAATGACACCCTCCTCGGTTTCATTTAAACCGGTGTTGTTAAAAAATGCTGGCTGGGCTGGATCAGCCGCAGCAACACCGTTTCCGATGTCAGTGTCGGAGACAGGCATTTGGTTTTTTGAAAAATGTAGAACAAGTTTCAAGGAAACAAAGATAAGGTGCACAATATTGTGGAACACTGTATCCTTCAACGTTGAGCAAACCAAACAGCTAATATATAGGGTACTGCCCTATGTAGCCATGGCGGATACTATCCCTGCCCACTCCAGACGTCTTTTGGAGTATATGGGAAGGGGTCTCTGAGAGAGAAAAGAATATTTGCACAGCTGAGTTACTCAGTATCTAACGTTGAATTACTGCCTTACCAAACCGTTGGGCGCCATGTAGTGTAGCTCCTATTTCCCTAATAGGCTCTGCGCATTGGAATAATATATCCTATAGGTTTGACATAGGACTAAGGTCGGTATGTCCCTATCGAGTATATTAAACTTAATTACTTGTGCCAGCTAGCTCAGAGGCCACTAGAAACTTCTTGACGACAAGAAGGGAGTAGTTTCTGGCAGCCGCAAAACATGACCACTGTGTTTCCCTTACAGAATCAGGACGTGTCCCAGAGTCGTAGAAACAATAGATAACTATTTCACTCAGCTCAGTCGTGTATGGTTCAGTTATTCTCAAAGTTACACAGAAATAACAGACGGGCGTTTCAATAAAAAGGTTTATTGAACAGTCTTGTTTCTGTTGTAAGTTAGATGTGCTGTTACGATCACAAGACAGTATGCGAGATAAATAATGTACAGAGTGAGCAGTAGAAATAAATAATACTGCGTTAGCATTATCTTTTCAGCATATATGCATTTACATAAAATGACACAGCCTAAAAATGCGAGTACTCATACGATGCGTTTCTAGCCTAGTTCTACCCCATTGTTCCTAACCTATCCTAGGTGTAGGGAGAAGTAGAAGTAGGTGATGTATTCCTGACTAGAGTATACTAAGAGTATGTTACGCCTAGTATGCCAAGAGTCTAATATGCCAAGAGTCCCTCTAGGTTCTAGTCTGCTCCATACCTGAAGAATGAGAGAGGTAGGAATCTCTTTCCGGACTCGAACTCCAACACCCCGCAAGGGAAGTTAGATCACTGGAAGCTGGACTCTCTGCGTGCAGGAATGACAGCGTCTTCTCAGTGCGTCCGGCCGGGAATCGGGCTCCTCTGAAGTCGAGGTCTCCTCTGATTTACAGGGGTTTGGGAAGGTATATTTATACCTGAAAATGTTAGCATTGACGTGAGTTGGGCAGCGAAAGACGTCATGAATGAACCCCTAAGGAATAATGGTTCATGCATAATATATGAGTCCTTGAAGAAATCAATAGTCCTGGGCAAGGGAAACTCCCGCAGCCTAAGGGTCTGTTTTTTTCATAGACTCGTTGAGACGCTAGGGTGGACGGATGCCGGAATCCATGCCTGTATTTGGAGTGCATGGTTTATGCCTAAATAAGGTCTGGGATTTTATGCCTATATATTGGCAAGGCGAATTGTGCCTATATAAGGACATGATTCTAGAAAAGCCCGTTTATGGACACCCAATAAAGTATACAACATGGAGCTTTCCCAATCAGGCCCATGGGGGTACCCATGGGTCCCCCTTTACCAACCATGCACAGTGTGGCAGCCACCAGGGGGTGCCCACCACAGGGTGCCCGATTTTCCCCAGCCACCCCTTTCTTCAATAGGAGCCTATGCATTCAGTCGGAACATAGGCTCGCATTGAAGTCAATGGAAGTCCAACCAAATCGTATCTGGAGGCATCCGGATGCTTCGTACTATGGTCGGTCGGACTCTTCCGATCTGAGTCGGTTGGAAGCCATTCCCAAACCCATTCGGTCAGGAAGATTTCCAAACCGCATCGGAATCGGGCCCTTAGTGTTTTCAGTGAAAAGTCAACTGATTCCACCCAGTACTGACTCTGAGTTTTTTGAGTCTCCCTGAATTTTATCCTGCATTCTTCAGTGGTGAGTCCCAAACCCTCAATCAGGGTACCCTTCATGAGGTCATAAGACTCAGCATCTTTCTCGTTCAATGTCAGGAGTCTATCCCTGCATTTTCCTGAGAATAGTTCCCAAAAGAGAGAAGCTCAATTTTCTCTGGCTACTTTCCTAGCTAGACAGGCTCTCTCAAAAGCAGTGAACCATTTGGTGATGTCATCACCATCTGAGTATTTTGTGACAACCTCTTTGGGGAGTTTTGAGTCAAAGGAATCTTCTGTCTCCCTATTTATAAAGTTGCTGCCACCAGATATAGGTTCTGGGCCCATCTCATTTCTTTGTCTTTCTATGTCCAGGAGTTCAGCTTCTAATTTCATCCTCCTGGCAAATCTTTCCAGCTTGAGTTCCTCCTCTGAGGGAGCCTCATCTGTTTCTGAGTGGATGGACTCAGTCACCCCCTCAGTTGGATCTTCAGTAGCGATCTCTGCCTCATGGAATGTAGCTACTATTTCTGGGTTATCTCTCTCAAACTCTGCCAAAAGCCTTCCAAGCTTTTCTATGGTAGCATGAGAGCCAGTTTTGATCCGGATTTCTGTCATACTACCGTAGAAAGGAGGTGGAGACTGTGCCAGCTTAAATCACCATTCCAGGCGCTAGGCTACGAAGTGTATCTTTTGAGTCCAGCACGACTTAAGGTTATACTCAACGGAAGGGTGCGGATGTTAACTTCAGAAATGAAGGCCCAAGACTTCCTGAAGGAGCTCCAGGAAACGAAAGAAGGTGCCGCTCCAACAAGATAAGAACAGAGAGGACCGTAGCTTACTAAATGAGCAGGAGCGAGCAGGACTTTGGTCACATTGAAATGGAGGAGAGTGGGGTGATGGGGCTAGAAAGATGGGGGTTGTTATGCCCCGAGGTAATGATATTGATTCTAAATACTGAAACTTTTTGTTAATAGTTACTTGGGGGGTTTGACCATTTTTAGGTCGAGCGTGAACCAGCACGCAAGCGCTGCTCTGCGAAGAGCTGTGGTAGTTCAGTAAGGAGAGAAGCTTCGCCCACTCCCCTGCCCTTCGTTTTCATTTGCTTGTGTGTTTGTCCTTTGTAAATGCTGTCTTCTGATTCATTATGAGGCTTGTTAGTCCCTCCTTAGTACAGCCATGTCGTCATTTATATCCTCCCATGGCTACTGGCCCCTTTACTTGGTTGTTACACGGGGAGTGTACAATTTCCTTTATTGAGTTTCTCCATTAGGCGGGAGGACGTGCTTCATGTACATTTAGACAACCGTGATAATGGCGGACGTTTGCTTGTTTTGGTAGGCTCAGGGAGATTAAGTGATTTGCCCAGACTCAAACCTGGTTCCCCAGCGCCATAGTCAGCAGCTCTGGCACTTACGCCACATCTTATCACAATGACAGAATGGGCTTAGATGTCAGAACGAGGAACTTTGAGGCCCCTCAGAAGGTGGGGGCATAAATAGGCGCCGAGGGAAGAGAAGCGAAGGAGCCATGGTGAACAGTTGGGCAAAAACTGAGTGAGGAGTGTTTTACTACGGTGAGCAGCACGAGGGAAGTGTGGGGGAAGTCTCTCAAGTACTTCTGGGCCCCAGTCTTTCAGCGCTGATTGTTTTTCCAGTGGTCCCACGGCAGAGTACCAGCGCATGCTATAAACAGTCTGCTGGTCTGGTAGCGATGGCCGCTCTGAAGTGGGCTGGTATCAGTGGCCAAAGGCCCTCTGTGCTGGAGTGTCCCGTGACGCTCATGCATGGACGGCCCTGGAGTTTCCATCACATGCTCATCCGTGTCCGTCTGTCTGTAGGGCAGGGTGCGCTCGCCCTCCCGTGCTTCTCTCCCCATTTAGAAGGTAACGGAAAGCACAGAGGGTTTATAGATTTGCCATGTTCTGCTCTCATCCCTTGAGAGGTTCGTGTTATGGACCTTTCCCGATGGGTGTCTTGCTATGAGAGAGACTACCTCCCAGTGGACTTATGCTTGCCAGAAGGCGTGCATTGCTTTCTGCCTGAGATGACTTTGTGGAACTAAACGTGGTCCCCTTACCTGAATTGCACCGAGTGCCCCATGTCAGGCCTGCGGTTCATTAGCAGAGCTGTTTTGGGGTTCATTTCCCTGTTACATGCTGGTTAGGTAGGTCCGCATTGAGGTGCTTCGCCCATGTGACATGGGTGGCTGGTACTGTCGGGCAGTGTTGAGGTGCTATAGCAGACCTGGGTTCATTCATTGTAGGACTGGGACACCACAAGACAGGAGGCGGGGAGTCTTGCAACCACAAAGGAACTGAACATGAATTTCAAGACTTTTTAAATTTTTAATTTTAAAGTTCCAGTATTGGGTGATCTCTTGCCTTGGACCTTGTGAGACAGAGCTGGGGTGAGCTGATAGGAGTGTGTGTACAGCAGGAGAGTCTCTAGATCATGAAGGAGGACCCTGGCTGAGCTGTGCGCAGTCTGAGATTGCAATAGTCAGGGTCCTGTAGCTCACAGGATGGAATGTGGAACCTTGCTGTCGGTCCCAGAATAAATGGTAAAGCTGCTGGTCAGAAGTGAGATGTATTGGTGGGAATACATGTGCTCTTCAAGTTCGGGAACCGCAGATTAAAAGGCCTTTATTCTGGTGCATAGACAGGCTTGTGTGTCGCACTGGAATAGCTGAAGAGTCTCCCTATCGTGGTTGAGGTGCATTGGCAAAGGTGTAATTGCGCAAAGTGCTCTGATAAAACGGGGCACGATGAAGGTACTGTAGAAGAGCTAAACGGGGTAATAGCCAGACCTGTGGGCAGGTGGTTTGTTGATGGAGCTATTGGCATTGTAAAAGGCAATGTCTTTTATTTATGTGTTTTGAAAACCTGCAAGCGGTGCATAAACATGCCCTTTGTACTTATAGTCCTTGCTTAGGAGAAGCAAGGCTGGCAGTAACAGCGCCTCTATTACTGCCAGCCTTGCTTCTCGTAAGCAAGCACTATAAGTACAAAGTGCATGTTTAGGCATCGCATGCAGGTTTTCAAAACACATAAATAAAAGGCATTGCCATTTAAATGCCAATAGCTCAAACGCTCCCAAAGGCGAGACCTATTGCATTGCAAATGCTTGTTTGCTTAGGGGCCGGGACACAGGGGTATCTTGAGGCTAGTGGAGCAGGCAGCATCACATAGGTCAATAATGACCTATTTGCTCGCATACGGGGGTGGGAATGGGTAAGGTGGGGGGGGGGAGTGGGATGGAGGGGCAGGGTTGGGTCGGAGGGGGCTTTGGGGGCAGGAAAGGGAGGAGGGTAACCATAGCAAAAACGGTATATGAGGTGCACCTCGGATATTGGAGATATAAGGCGAACATAGTTATTGTAGTAGGAAACTGGGTTAATACACAATTTGCGTTGGTTGTGTCTACATTAAGATTCTTTTTAAAACTATAGATGACGAGTATCCAAATTGCGACAGTAAATATCTGCAGTTTAAATGATCGAAGCGAAGGCAAAAAGTAGCAATAGATCTGAAAGTGCCTCGAGCCCATATTGTGTGTCTTCAAGAGACTCACATTGAGGGCACAAGGAGTAAACTAATGGAACAGCTTGGGTATAATATTGTCATCAATACCACACAGGGAGCTAGGACTAGAGGGGTTGCTATTTTATCTAGGAGGAGGGACATAATATTCAAGAAATACCAGTCCGATAAACTAGGGCACTGGGTGCTAGCGGAGTGTTGCTTCCACAAACATACCTTTACTCTATGTTCAGTGTACAGATCTACTGGTGATGACCCTGAGATTTTGGAATTTTTGAATGCTGAGCTAGCATCATGGCCATCACCAGGTATACTATGTGGTGGCCTGAACATTAATGGTCTGGGTGGGATACTGGGGGGGAACATTGGCAAATATGAAGGCCAAAAAAGCAAGCACTATAGAGCCCTTGTATCATTAACTCAAGATAACGGGCTAGTAGACATATGACCTTTGCTGAAACCCACTGACTCCGGGAGTACGTATTTCTCTGCTCCACATAAAGTAGTAGCACAGCTAGACTACTTTTTTACCTCACATCAATTGGTCCCAAGCTGCACCATATAAAAGTACCCCCGAGTTATGTCGGATCATAATCCCCTGGTATTGACTGTCAACCTCATAGGGGTAGAAAGGAAAGAGACAACCTGGACGTTTGAGAGAGGTTTATTGAAGGATTCGGGATACATCTCACATATGAACAGCTGGATTAAGGGGTTTATGGAAGTCAATAGGAATAGTGCAAGTAGTGGGGTGGTCTGGAACACATTCAAGGCAGGGGTTAGGGGAGAAACACTTTTCTATAGCATGCAACGTCG
The DNA here is from genome assembly GCA_963921515.1 of Calotriton arnoldi. Classification (NCBI taxonomy): domain Eukaryota; kingdom Metazoa; phylum Chordata; class Amphibia; order Caudata; family Salamandridae; genus Calotriton; species Calotriton arnoldi. The sequence continues at coordinate 355,440 of CAWUFW010008603.1, read as the reverse complement.
AAAGAACGAAGTCGGGCTGATAAAAACATTATATAAAGACTTGGCAGGCATTGAAGAAGAACTGATCAGAGCTATAGCTTGGGAGGCACCCCTAGAAAATTTCCCACATAAACTCACTTTAGCCAAAGCAGAAATTGGGGAAATCTCAGCCCCTAAGGCAGCAGAGAAATTTCTTGCGACAGTGGTGCTATGAGCTCAATGAATGCGTAGGACATATGTTGGCAGAAAAGGGTTATGGGGGAGATACATGAGATCCAAGATGAAGGGGGAAATCTGGTGATAGACTCTCCAGGCATATGGGAGGAACTCTATAAATATTATAGGAAACTTTACCAGGAGGAACAGAATGCAGAACAGATCGCAATCAGAGAATATCTTGAAGATGTTTAATTAGAACAATTCACCCCTGAAGATGCAGAATCTTTGGAGACCTGCTTCTCAGAGGAAGAGCTATATAATGCACTGAATGGCCTCCCTTCTGGCAAGGCAGTGGGACCCCAGATCCCTCTTGAGTTCTATAAAACCTTTTTTACTGCTTTAGCGCCCGATCTGATTAAAACATTTAGACAGGCTCAGATAGGGAACTCTGTCCCTGAGTCATGGGCCCAGGCCGTTATTGTAGTCTTTCTAAAAAAAAGGCAAGCCCCCGCGGGAAGCAGGTTCTCACAGACCTATCAACCTCATGAACAGCGATGTAAAAATATTCTCAAAGGCATTAGCGTCACGACTAAGTTTAATCATTGGCAAGGTTATCCATCCTCGACAGCATGGTTTTATACCTGGAAGAGGTACCACAGAACATATCTGTAGGGTGATAACGCTGCTGGATGCTGCAGCTGTCTCAGGAGACCCTATGGCGTTGATTCTACTTGATGCCAAGAAGGCGTTTGATAGGGTCTCCTAGGAATATCTGTGGGGCGTCCTCGAACAATTTGGGATAGGAAAGGGGTTCACTAAGACAATTTGGGGCTTATACAGGATCCCAGTGTCCCGATTAAGAGTGAATGGAGGGAAAACAGACCTGATATGGATTACAAAGGGGACTAGGCAGGGGTGCCTGTTTTCCCCCCTCCTCTTTGCATTTATAAGATTGACGCAAACAGAAGTATTAAACCTATGAGATTCCAGGAAGGAGAAACAAAAATCCTTGCATATGCCGATGATCTGGCAGTAGTCACACCTGATCCCCAAACAACAATTGTGGCAATAGGGGAGGAAGCTGTGGCATTCGGAAAGATCTCAGCGTATTTGCTCAACCAGCAGAAAACACAGATAGTTAAAAACAACTCAACTGACCCGGGTGACCCAGGTAGCCACCTATTTAGGGATAAATATCACTTCAGAGCTTGATCAAATGGTGGAGGTCAATATAGCCCCAGTCATCTGGAAAGGAAAAAAGAACTTCTACAGGTTGCACAATATTCATCTTTCTATTGTTGGCCGATGCAATATAATTAAAATGACTTTTTTGCCCAAGATTTTATATCTCTTTATGGCCAAACCCCTGGAATTTGAAAAGCATTGGTTCAAGGGGTTGGAGAATATTTTTAATAGATTTATCTGGGCACACGGGAAGACTAGGAGAGCATTAAAATTTCTGACACTTGCAAGAGAGAGAGAGGAGGATGGGGGTGCCATATTTTAGACTTTATTATTGGGCTGCAGCTTTATAATACTTGCGGGGGTTGATGGGAGGGAAGGCAGAAGATCGGTAGAGCCAAACTGAGTCACCAGATGTTTACGAACTACTACTTGGATACGAGGTCCAGGGCTGCTTTTTGAAATACAGTGAGCCTAGCTACTGCAAAAAGGTCAGATTTAAAACCTTACCAGCAGCTTTTCATATTTTGGTAGCCTTTAAAAGAACAAGCATTGGCATAGCCAATAGGTCTCACCTTTGGGACCTTATAAGTGTTTAGTTATCCAGCACAATATCCTTGGTGCAAGAACATCAAGTGTTGCATGGCTAAACACTTATAAGGTCCCAAAGGCGAGACCTATTGGCTATGCCAATGCTTGTTTTAATTTTCATTGGATAGACTATAACTTACCTTAGCACTCCAACATTCACTTCATATGAGCTAAGCTGTGTAGGGTTTTCCGTACATCAGGGAAATGGCGCTCAGACTCGTACGCGTCTATGTAACACTAGCTAATGTATGTGTACGGTGCTACCAGGTTGGGGGAAGTAACCCAATAACCCCCGTAATTCGTGTGAGTCAACAACCCACACTGGTAATATGAACACTATCCTGTGCACACGTAGTAGGGATAATAGATCAAAGCAAAGTCTCAAAAGTTGCCCAATTCAAGATCGACATCAGTTGTGTGAATCAAGATTATTTAATGATGAAACAAAGCAAAAGGAAGAACCAGCCGACACGTGTTTCGTCACAATGGGTGGTAGTCCCGTGACTCTTCAGGGCCGGAGGGTAGTGATGACCTGGGCGCAAGTGAATGGGACGTCTTAGATGAGAGACAACGGAGTCTTGAAGTCCTGTTCAGGAGCGTGTGGCCAGGGAGATTAGTCCCCGTACTGCCAGGGGGCAGGGCCCACAAGAACACGCTTGAGTAAAGCTACGTGAGTGCGGCAAACCGGGGAAAGAAATCACAGGCGGGTGAGCCCGGGACCTGCATAGAAATTGGAGGAGAAGTGACGTCCGTCTCTCGAATGACTGCCGAAGAGTCACGGGACTACCACCCAACACAACTGATGTCGATCTTGAATTGGGCAACTTTTGAGACTTTGCTTTGATCTATTATCCCAACTACGTGTGCACAGGATAGTGTTCATATTCACTTCATATGTTCCAGTCTCCCTAAAGGGTAAGAGTGGGTACATGGAATCTAGAACACTATGGGTAAACCCAGTGCAAGAAATTCCGGGTCAAATGGTTAATGGAATTGTTTTGTCAGTTTACTCTGACAAATGGCATTTTAGTCCACTTTATTTTGATGAGTCACAGTTGAAATATCTACCCTTTTAATCCTGCTTTTTAATTGAAATGCAATGGTATCAGTTGAAGTTTAGTAGAGTGCAGGAGATGTTCTGCAAGAGAAATCATCTTTATTCATGTACTTTAAAAACGGAATTTGGCTGCTATGTCCTTCGTAAACACTAAACAGCACCTGTACTGTGAATGTATCTAGGCTTATCAGGCACAACAAGGCAGAGGAGCAGAGGGCCCTGGAGTACGCGGCTTAAACTGGAATAAAATCAACCTTCAATATTGAATCGCACTGTAACATTTGACCTAAAATGGCCATTTCCTGATGCCTCAATTAGTGAGATGCTATTGCATTGTCACATACCATTTGTTCTGCTGACAGATTCCATCAACTGTGGAAAATGAAAAAGGACAGAACACCCACCTTGCACTCTAGAAGAAATGGAGACTCTACTTCCTGTCAAGGTTTTTGCTTAAGTTAACAGAACACTTTTTTGCTTTCCTGTAGTTTATTTAGATCAAAATCTTATACGCTAACATTTCAGCCATTAGAGGCATACCCGATTACACATTAAGTGTAAGCTTCTATTTCTTTACCTACGTTTGTTTCACCTACATTTGCAAAAAAAGTATTTTCCATTTTTAAGGTCTCGGCACTGCATTTCCATCTTAAATACTTGCACCTATTGCTGCTGTCAGAAAACGATCGAAGTGCAGAACACTCAAGCAGGTCATCATCAATTTGTGTTTCTAATTTCAAAGCAACTTCACTTTAGCAAACAAACACAGTGCTTTTTATTAGTGTGTGAGCGGCGTGACTTTGCTGTTTGTGTGCTCCATTTAGCTTTTTACAGCTAAAAAGCAGCATTAAAGCCACGACCTAAGCAAAGCTGGTTCCCTCTGTGCCAGCTCGTACGTCACCATTCTGTAACTCTTTAAAATTGGTTACAGCGATTCTATTTCAAAGAGGTACAAGGTAAATTATGTAATTTTTCTGTAAAGATGCTCCTTTTAAATTGGTGCAGCAGACAATGGAGAATTTCGAGACAACGTTGAGGAAAGTCTGGAGTCTAATAAAACAAGGCAAGCATTGGCCGCGCGGCCGTGAAACTGACACGGCCGCGCGGCCGTGAAAGTGAAAGTAATCGTGAGTAAGCGGGTTTTGGAAGTGCAAACAGTGGCTTTTGCTGTCGACCAGCTTGCGTTCACGCGAGCGTCCAGATGGCGAGGGAAGCCATATGGCACCTGATCGCGCGTGCACGCTCGCGTGAACGCAAGCTGGTCGCCAGCAAAAGCCACTGTTTGCACTTCCAAAACCCGCTTACTAAAACTCTCGCCAGAGCAGCGCATGCGCTGGCTCAGGCGAGACCTAAAAATGGGGCTTGGTAGAACACTCAACTTTTTAGAAACTCGATACTCCCACGAATCTTCCAGGATAACATTATGGCAAGATGGGAGGACGTGGGTATTCGGGTGGTAGGGAATCTTATGGATTTGAATGGGTTTCAGCTGTTTTTGATATCCAAATCAAATTTGGAATTCATTGGAGGGATTCTTTTAAATACCTGCAAATACGAAGCTTTCTTACTAAGAAAAAAGGAGTGTTAAAGGGCTTCAGCCAAAACAGCGTCATGGAGGTGGTTAGGGACAATATAGGTTGTACCATTAGGCATATTTATTTAAATTGTCCCAGTTCAGTCAAGAAGACCTTGAGAAGCAAGGGTCAAAATGGTAACAAAAACTAGGTATAGCTCATGGCAGCTTCTTAGATTCCCTGGAACTTGGAAGGACCATTTTGTGCTCGGCTAGATTACAAGCACAGCATCACAAAACGCTGTTTACATTATACTACACCCCAGCCAAAATAGCCCAACTGGGAGGGTTAGTGGGGATCACCTGCCCCCGCTGTAGCAGTACTGAAGCCAACCAAGTACATATGTTTGCAACATGTCCCAGGCTGGAAACCCTGATAAGGGAAATAGAAAAGTTTCTAAATCAATCACTGAAAATAAAGATAAATCTAACTGTAGAACTTATGCTACTAGGGGTTAGTGATAATGAAACACCTGAGGAATATCAATATTTTCTATTCTTGGCTATGGCAGTGGTCAGAATTTGTATATCAACGGCATGGTGGGATCCTCTGGCCCCTACCTTCCAACAATGGTTAGGGAGGCTACTAGCTATTTTCAACCTAGAAAAGGGGGCGTATGAAAAAAAGGGCTGAAGAGCCAAAAGATTATGGAAACATGTCTGGGCCCGATCTATAGATGGAAGGGGGGAAGATGTTGCACTAGACTGTAGCTGATAACCTAGTGGCGAATGCTGGTATTAAGATGTAATTTTAATCAAATATGATAACAAAATGCCCTTTTTAAACCATAGGTTTACCAAATTTCTTATCGATATTTTACTATGCAATATTGTATGATATTTATTGTTTCCATCCGTGGGAAAAACCTCATGAAATTTATGTATAATCAATGCTGGTGATGAAATAAAGCCAGTTTTAATACCATATCCTTTACAGAGAGCCCTTAAGTGGTCATGTCCACATAAGGGGTCAGGTCGAGCTCCTGAGCCTGGTTCTCTGTATTACTCATTATTTCGCTAAAGTTAAGAACTTTTTAGGAGGTAAAAAACAATTTAATACTGATTGGTTTGTCCTAACTGTAGCAAGAGACTTTTTAAATTTCTAACCACTTACTTTCAGGTACTCAGCTAACGCCCCATCAGTTAATTTTAGAAATTTAGAAAAAATGTGACCAATTGAAAAATACAACTAGACTAAAGATAGTTTTTGGATTTACTCATGTGGTCACTTATTGGCAAAGTGGTTCCAGAAAATGCAAAGTCTTCCATCCCACCACTGAACTACCAGTGTAGGAAGCTTGCTCTCTATATAGTGTACTAAAATGAAGTGCACTGTGCAGAGAGTCTAGTAGATCCCTGACTGGTACACACAGGTAAAAGCAAATAATACTAATGCTCTTTTTGTGGTAGTGTGGACGAGCAGTTAGGCTTATCAGAGGGGAGTGCTAAGCATTTGTTGTACACACAGAGCCAATAAATAAGACACACACTCAAAAATAAATGAGAGACCGATTTATGAAAATTATATTGATTTTTATGTATTTTTTAAGAACGAGAACTTTGATCTACATTAAGTACTTTAGGAGTTATGATTTTTGAAAGTTCGGTAAATATATCACTTTTTTGCGCAATTACTCACCTTTGAAGTCAATGGGGAAAAGCAGAAAAATGCATAGAAAATCAGGCAATGCTTTCACGAAGGTCACCTTCTCATTGTAGGTCAGTAGCAGGACCAGGGCCAATGTTCTAGCAGCAGAAGTTCGTGAGCGTCCCAGATTCAGCCGGGAGCAGGGTGCTGAAGGTGATGGTAGCTGGTGCACTATGACGGAGTGGGCCACCTGGAAAGACACTGCACAGGAGGACTTACAGGTAAGTCTATTGGGACCCCCTGGAGGGCCAGGTGCAGAGTAGTTTGGTCAGTCGGGCGCCGTTTGTCGAGAGGTCCTTGCGGTCATGAGCAGGCAACTTGGAGAGGCAGTTTTAGGATAGCAGGATGTGGGTCTCAGGGGTCTTGATGTCCCTTGATGGGTGCTTGCTTCTGGGGTCGTTGGAGTCCAGGGTGGATTCTTGGGGCTGATGTTTGCTGTAGGGGGTCTGGTATCCCGGCTGTTGCTGCAGTTCGGCTCTAGTAGGTCCTGGTGTCGCCAAACAGGCAGATCTGACCCTCCAGAGCTGATGTACTGAGTGTGATAAGGGTGCTGCGTCAGAGCCATTGAGGAGCAGCACGTCAACAAAGCGGGATCGGTGCCTGCGGCGTGCAGGGGAATGACACCTTCCCTCCAACTGTGACTCTTGGTGATTTATTGAAGTCTGGAAGAGCGCCAGGGTTCTTGGAGTCTTTACAGGTTCAGGATGACACAGTACACTTTGATTGTCGAGTCCTAGGAGCACCAGGCAGGGTTTGGCGCCAGTTTCTTATGCAGCATGGCATCAGTTCTCGGATAGCGAGTATTATTTGTCATTCTCTTCCTCTTGTCCGTCAAATCTTGGTTCCAGGTCTAGGGGTGCCACCTAAATACTGAATTTAGGGGCTTTATAGGGGGAGACAGGTAGTAGCCAATGAGCTACCTACCTTTAGGGTGCCTACACTCTCTAAGTGACCATTTCCTGTGGGAACGGGCACTACCCTAGCCCTGATAGGTTGTTTCTCCACCATCTCAAGATGGTGGATTTTCCGTAAAGGGGTTCACATTACCTGCCACACCTTATGGGTGGTGCTGGCTGAAGGTGGACACTCCTCCTAATCTAACTAATTTTACCGCCTGCCCTCCTGCAAAATGTGGAGCAGGACAGGAGGTTGGCATCCCCCACTATCTGGGGCATCATGGGTGGTACTTCAAAGGCGGAATCGCCTTTGAAGTTTCCCTCTCTGGAATGCCATTCCAGCCTGGAGGAGGTCCTTGACATCTCCCAATCCGGATTCCACAGCAACCACAGCACCGAGACCGCCCTACTCGCCGCCACCAACGACATCTGCCCCTCCTTGACCAGAGCCAAACGGCAGCCCTCATACTTCTGGACCTCTCAGCTGCCTTCAACACCATCTCCCACCGCACACTACCCACCTGACTCCACGACGCCGACATCCGAGGAAATGCCCTCAACTGAATACGCTCATTTCTCACAGGCAGAACTCAGTGAGTCAGACTCCCGCCCTACCTCTCAGAACCAACAGAGACCAGATGTGGGGTGCCCCAGGGATCCTCCTTCAGCGCCACCCTTTTCAACATCTACATGGCCCCCCTTGCAACCATCGTCAGAAACCACGGGCTTAACATCGTCTCCTATGCCACGGACACCTAGCTCATCCTCTCCCTCATCAAGAAACCCAACATCGCCAGGCACAACTTTCAAGAAGGGATGAAAGCCGTCGCCACCTGAATGAAGAAGAGCTGCCTGAAACTCAACTCTGAGAAAACAGAAGTCCTCATCCTTTGGCTCCACCCCCTCAGCATGGGATGACATCTGGTGGCCCGCTGCCCTCGGAAACCCCCCCCCAACCCGACAGACCATGCACGGAACCTCAGCATCTCTCTGGACTCATCACTCACTATGAACTGCCAGATTGACGCTGTATCCTCGGCCTGCTTCAACACCCCCTGCATACTCCGAAAAACGTTTAGATGGATCCCAACCGATTCCAGAAAAATTGTCACACACGCCCTCATCACTAGCAGACTGGACTAAAGCAACGCCCTCTACACCGGAATCAACAAAAAAATCCTTCGCACTCTCCAGACCGTCCAGAACGCTGCATCCAGACTAATCCTCGATATCCCAAGGCACAACCACATCACCCAATACTTCTACGACCTCCACTGGCTCCCCATCGAAAGAAGAATAACCTTCAAGCTCCTCACGCACACATAAAAGACCCTCCACAACATCGGACCAGCATACCTAAACACCCGCCTCTCCTTCCACGCAACCAAGGGAAACCTCCGATCAGCAACCATCCCAAGCATTTGCAAGACCAGAATGGGTGGAAAGTCCTTCTCTTACCTCGCAGCCAAGACCTGGAACAACCTCCCCCTCCACCTCCGGCAAAGCCCTACTCTGCTCCAGTTCAGGAAGGACCTCAAGACCTGGCTCTTCAGTGCCTTGAGACCCTCACGGGTGAGTAGCTGCGCTTTACAAACCCCTGATGGTTGATTGCTTGATTGATTGAGGAGGTGGGAAACACCTCAACACAGTACAGGCTTTGTTCCTGGACTCTGAGAGAGCTGGCTCTCACCCATTGAGGTCAGAAACCTGTCTGGTGGAGGCAGGCTGGCTAAGACTAGTCAGAGACCACACCAGTGCTTGGTAGGTTTTCAAGGGACCCTCAAAAGGGTCTCCTGTGTGCATGTATTAATAAATCCAACACTGGCATCAGAGAGGATTTATTAAGACAGGGTATGGTGAGGCCATCATGGAGCTAGGAAACCCGCAATGACAAGTATCCAGCCCATGTACTCCTTATGGCTTCCCTGTGCACTTACAATATTTAAGAATGACTCAGATATTGTAGGGTCATATCTGCTCATGCAGATATGTCCACACTTGGAATATAGTGCACCCTGCCTTAGGGCTATAAGACCTGCAGTAGGGGTGACTTAACTCCAATTCAATTCAATTCTTTCTTTATTCGGATAAATACATATCCATAAACGCATGAATCACATTTCAGCACATAAAAAATAAACAATTACATCATAATATAATGTATAAAAACAGGTAAGTTAAAAAAATTATTCATAAAGCACACATAGTTTTGCGAGCTCCCACTGCAGTTTTCAAAAAGGCACCTACTTGAAAGGCCAATTCATCATCTTCCAGAAAGGAGAATAGATCTGTATGCGGTTTCAAGGTGAATAGGTGAATTATTTTTAAAATAATAATAGGAGCCATTTAGCATATTTATTATAAAACTTACAAAAAAATAGGAAATGTAATGTAGATCTCCCACTCTGGCCGTCAGATCGAGGAGTCCCCTCTCCCACCGGCCAATAGGTTTTGTAAGATAACTAGCCAGCTGGTAAGAGGTGTTCTCAAATGACAAAAAAGCAGCTACAGTAGGTTTCTTCGACTCCCTGTCTAGTCTTACCTTACTGTAGTGCGTATAAAGTGCTGTGTGTGAGTCTATTTTGCTAACAGTGTCTGCCTCATTTGGGTTTGTGAAAATATGTTCATAATTAACCCTGCTTAGGCTTGAGCGCACCTCTGCTAGCCATGGGATGTCCATTCTCTTTTCACATTTAAGGCAGTCTCCTATAATCTCCCGTGTGAGGGTTGCCGCTTGATTGTTCCAGATAGCTAGCCAAAATCGGGCAGGCCGTGCCTGTATGTAAACTTCGATATAATGAAGATTCAGTTCACTATGGCAGACATATTGTGACGTGGAGAATGGGGCACCCAAAAGTTTCCGGCAAAACCTGTTTTCCTCAAGCTGGATACTGTGGCCCCTGAAGATTCCCCAGACTTCTGCACCATAAGTAGCTGTGGGAATGCACTGAAATTTAAAAATGTTTAAAATAGCTAGAACGGCCCCTGTCATCCTTGGTTGTGGAAGGCTGAGAACCGAATTATTGGCTTTGGTAAACTTGTTCCTGCAGAAGACCATGTGATCAGACCAGGAACCAGTAGCAGCAAAAACAAGCCCCTAATAGGGGAAAGTGCTAGTGAGTTTTAAACTCTGGTTGCCCACAGAGATTGAATTTAAAAGGTGCTTCCTTGGTCCACAAGCCATTATAAAAGAGGGGCCATTACACATCCCTGCCTGACCCCCCTGCCAACCTTGATGTCATTAGAGACCTTACCCCCAGTGTTAATCCTGACTTGGGCTCTCAGATCCTTATGAAGGTGTGCTAAAAAGTGTACCAGGGTCTTGTCTAACCCATAGTCTAACAGGGTTGACCACAGCCGTGACTGATTTACATAGTCGAAGGCTTAGGTCAAATCCATAAAGACCAGGTAAATGGGTGACTTCTGTGCCATGGTGTATTTCCCTATTATTAAATTAAGGTTAAGGCATTACTCGATCGTGCCTACACTGCTCCTAAAACCCAGTTGGCATGGTTGTAAAATAAAATTGTCTTTGGACCAAGTTTTGATCTTATTATATAAGACCCTCCCTAAGATTTTGAGAGTGTTGTCGATCAGGGAGATTGGTCTGTAACAGCTGGGTTGGGAGCGGTCACCCTTTTTAAAAATTGGGACAATGGTGCTAGTTGACCAGGTGCCAGGCAGTGGGGCACAGGATAAGTTGTTAAAAACATTCAGAAGCAGGGGGGCCCAAAATTCGGGTTTATATTTAATGAGGTCGATTGGTAACCCATCGGGACCAGGGGCCTTATTACCCGGACTCTGATGTATGGCTTCCCCAACTTCAGGTAAAGATATTGAGATCCCTATGGGAGTTTGGGGCCCGGGAGAGTCTTCCTCATGTAAGGTGGCGGTGTAGATCTTTGAGAAATGAGCTTCCCAGGCCTCGCTTATTATATTGCAGCTGATTGGTGTTAGTGATAGCCCCATGAATCTCATATCTTTAACAGCAGCCCAAAAAGGTTTCCCATTCCTTAGTGTGGCGGCGTTAGCAAGGACAGCCCATTGATCTGATAGTACTTCCTCCTTCCTGATAAGGCCAGCTTATACTTCTGTCCAAGTGTCTTAATTAGGAGGAGCACCTTGGATTGGTTGATAGGGCCTTTCGTTGTTGTCTATTGATCGCTGATCTCTCACCATTGAACCATCTAGGGCCTTGCTGCAAGGCAACTGGAGGTTTTGATAATGCAGACTTTACGGACTCACAAAGTTTGGTAAATGCGCTAACCACCTCGGGATTGGGTTCCTGGTCAGACAAGCAGGAGTTTAAGAGTTCCGGGTTGTCCCTGACTACCATATGTAACAGGTCCGCATTGTTAACCCCTCGCCATACTTGTCTTATGTTGTCACTCGAGAGTGCCAAATCCCTAGCGCCACATTCTGATTTAGGTGTCGGCCTCTGGGACAATTTAAACACAACTTGAATCAGGTTATGGTCACCATGAAGTGTGGGAACAACTACTGCTTTCACTAGAAAATCTTCAAGGGTGGGAGAAATAAAAATATAGTCAATAGTACTTGCGCAACCCCTCCCTCTGAATGTTGGCTCGGGTGAGTTGTTATCATTGGTTACGGGAGCTATGTCCATGAAATTACTTAAAGCATGATTCTGCAAGTATTCCTTTAGTTCCATGCCCCTATGACAAGTTTGTCCTCTGCTCCCTGACCTTAGAGCTACAATGTCTTTGCCAGGAATTTTAGCATTAAAATCACCGCCCAAGCAGATGTCGGCTTTTGTGTCCAGATCATTACTGTTCTCTAGAATGGTGACGAAATCAAATAGGTTGGAAAAATTTATGTTAGGTGAGTTATAAAAATCATTATTATAAAAATTTAGTATATATACAGAGGCCCCCCTTTTATATAGTAGTGCTTGAAATTTGTTGCTATGGGTATGTAAAACCTTTATGCTGCCCCCGGCAGCAATGTTCACCCAGATAGAGAGGCGGCCAGATGGGCGACCGAATTTGGGGATTGGGGCCAAAACATTAAAACAAGCAAACCCTTCAAGGTAAATGCCTTTGGTAGCCCAGGTTTCTTGAAACATCAGGATGTCCTGCTGTCTAACCAGTTCCAACCAGTCTACAAGGTCTATTTTTGATTGTAAGCCGGCGACATTCCAGCTGAGTATATTTAGATCGGTGTTTGCGGAGGCCTTGGTTGTTAATATGGCAACATGGTCCTGCGGCTCTGATGGTTCAGGTGGGTTTAAAACATGTATAGATGTGTGATCGACACCAGCAATTGCTGGGGATAGTGGTGGTCAGTCCTGAGAGTCCATGTCCGACAGGGCTGAAAATTTGTTTTGTGCGGCTGGGAAAGCAGGTTTGTTTGAAAGACTGCTGAGGGTTGGTTTGTAAAAATAGCCCAGTGGTAATGACCAGATGATTGGCGAATTAGAAGTTGTGGTCTCTTGACAGCTCAACATTGACTTGACCAAAGACGGTCTGGGAAAGTTGATGACAATGCAATCCCCCTCAATATTCTTAGGTGAGTCGCCCACCCAGCCCACTCTTTGTACCATGATGATCTCTTGCATATTTGACGCCCTGAACCTCTTGTTTTTGGCCAGCCAGTCTTTGCATTTATTGTGCAATTGATCCCAAGTTTCCCATTGACCCCTCTTAAGGGATGGCAGCCCTGCCAATACCATAACGTAAGGGCATGCTGCTGGCGGTAAACCCAGCACATCTTTGTTCGGCCTGTAGTGACTTCCACTTGGAGGATCAGGGATGGTACTAGAAGATGTTTTCAGGCTTGCTCGCTCACCGATTGGGCTGTTGATGGGTGCAAGCATGGGGATGAATGGCGAGGGTGTGGCAGACCCAAACAGGGCAGGGCGACCATGATTGGGGAGGCAGGATTTTGGCACTGTGTTGGTCTTCGGGAAAAAGTGTTCCCTTAGTTGGGTGCAGATGTTACAAGTGTTGCAGGGGGGGTTGCCCAAAGTCCTGACAGGTGGGCATGCAGTTGCAGTAGGTGGATTGGCTTTAGTTGAAGTGCTCGGTAAGCAAGGGATAGGTGCCCCCCAGGTACGATGTTGATTGAGGCTCTCCCCTCCCACAAAGAGAGCTGCAGTGTCCAGGCGATCTAGTCGCTCCCATAGGGATTTAAATTTCATATCTATTGAGTCAGCAATCCGTGAGCAGACCGAGTTAATAAAAACGTACCCAGTGTCTAATGCGGTCGGGCCTGCTTCCGTTTGTGTGCAGATGGAGTGGGTTGGGTTACCACTCAGTGCCAGATATTGAAGAGGACTGCATCCATGATGACAAACAGCTGCGGGAGTAGCTGGCACGTGGAGGCTGTTTCCTCTTGGAGCTGACCTGTTTCCCACCAGTTCTTTTATGTTTGGAGGTCGCAGCAGCTGTGGCTGTGGCTACGGCTTCTGAAGTGCCCTTGGGTTGCGATATCCTAGGTGAGGTGGGTGCTTGTTCATCGGAAATGCCTTCACTAAGGGGAGGGCCATCATTAAAACCAGCTACCTAGTACGCGAGGTAGCAAGATGTTGTGTTAAGTGCTAGGTTATCTGATGCTCCCCCGCTGGCCTTCCAGGTGTGAGGGTGGTATATATAGTCTCGTTCCCCAGGGACAGTCTGCGTTCTGTCAGTTCAATTTCGGAAGACACAATACTAACCACCCTCTCCAGCAAATTGTCCAAGATGATGGCGGGATGGGCGGATGATGATTGGCCAGTGGGTTCCCCATCATGTGCTAAAAGTACCTGGGTGGGTAGCTGGGGGGGCGGGGGGGTGGCAAAGAAAAAGGCTTGCAACTATAGGACTATTGAACCTTCTCCCAGATCGATACAGCCCAGTGCCTAGGCGCGCGCAGGTGCCCACACAGATAGGGTAAATGCCACAATAAGTTCAATAAATACTACATGTGATGCAAACAGTGGGGCACAGTACCTTGGAATGTCCTTGAATCCACAAGTTTATGGGAGTGGCCCAGCCCAGCCTCTTCCGGGCTCTGACGGGCGCAGACAGGCCCGCCCTTGGCCTGGGCTTGGCCTGAGCACAGCCGTGCGCATCCTGCGCTGCGGGGCCCAGCCGCTGGTTAAATGCACCTCCGAGCACAAGCTGAGGACGAGTGCGGGCGGAAACGGCCGCGGAGACTGCCGGGGCTTGTAGTCCTGCACCACCTGTTGCAATTATGGGCTCCCAAGCTGCTGGGCCCGGCCGCTGGATAAATGCGCCTTCGGGCGCAAGCTGAGGATGAGTGCAGGTGTCGACGGCCACGGAGACTGCCAGGGCTTGTAGTCCTGCCCCACCTGTTGCAATTATGGGCTCCTGCGCTGCGGGGCCCGGCCGCTGGTTAAATGCGCCTCCGGGCGCAAGCTGAGGACGAGTGCGGACGGCGACGGCCGCGGAGACTGCCGGGGCTTGTAGACCTGCCCCACCTGTTGCAATTACGGGCTCCCGTGCTGCTGAGTTCGGCCGCTGGTTAAATGCACCTCCAGGGGCAAGCTGAGGACGAGTGTGGGCGGCGACGGCCGTGGAGACTGCCGGGGCTTGTAGTCCTGCCCCACCTGTTGCAATTATGGGCTCCCGCGCTGCGCGGCCGCTGGTTAAATGCGCCTCGGGGCGCAAGCTGGGGACGAGTGCGGGCGGCGACGGCCACAGAGACTGCCGGGGATTGTAGTCCTGCCCCACCTGTTGCAATTTTGGGCTCCCGCGCTGCTGGGCCCGGCCCTGGTAAAATGCGCCTCTGGGCGCAAGCTGAGGACAAGTGCGGGCGGTGACGACCGTGGAGAATGCCGGGGCTTGTAGTCCTGCCCCACCTGTTGCAATTACAGGGTCCCGCGCTGCGGGGCCCGGCTGCTGGTTAAATGCGCCTCCCGGCACAAGCTGAGGATGAGTGCATGTGATGACGGCCGCAGAGAATGCCGGGGCTTGTAGTCCTGCCCCACCTGTTGCAATTATGGGCTCCCGCGCTGCGGGCCCGGCCACTGGTTAAATGCACCTCCGGGCGCAAGCTGAGGATGAGTGCGGGCGGCGACTGCCGCGGAGACTACCGGGGCTAGTAGTCCTGCCCCACCTGTTGCAATTACGGGCTCCATATACCTCATGCAGTGTAGGAGGGCATGGCACACCGGGCTGTGTGCCATGTTGACTTTTCGGTTTTCTCTGCACCAAGACACACAGCCTACAATGGCAGCTTTCATAGTCTTGGTTAGGGGTCTCTGGGGTAGGGAGATTTGTGCTGCAGCCCCAGTGGACCCTCTTCAGCACCCATGCCCTAGGTACCAGGCTTACTATTTACTAGGGACTTACAGGGGAGGCTGTGGGTGTGCCAATCATGGTACAGTTTTGAGAAAGAGATCTGGCACTGGGAACCTGAGGCACTTTCCTACATATCCCATCCGGAACACGTTGATCAGGATCGTGCCCGGCAATCTGGGCACAAGATTTGGTGCGTGATACGATGAATCGCACCAGACACTTCAGATCACACAACGAAGATTTTCAAATTCCGTATCACCCTGGAAGTGAGGCACTCTGTCCAGTGCACGTTGATGTAGGTTGAACAAGACGATTCTGGTCAGAAGCACAGGTGCAAGTTCAGCATATCTCACGAGGTAGAATGAGATACTGCAGCGGGTACACCCCCACCTCCAAGGGTTGCACATTTTGAATTGGACACCGCATGCAATGAGCATGCAGTCGGCGTGTCACACGAGAGAAATGTGGCACGCTCGATGAAGTGGGCCACTTTGAATCCTACATCTGGTGAATCCACTCACCAACAACAAGACGCTTATGCATGCCGAGGTCCCTGGTCCCAGCAGTACAGGGCCACTCGCCTGAGATGCGGGCTTGATTTCAGGGTTGTTCTCTGTCGTTTTAATTTGTTTTATCAATGCTATCTTTAAACGTAGGAATACCAACTGATGTGTATTTGCTGCATACAGCTGTGTTCCTAGACAGCATAGCGGGCCCTATTGCCTTTTTGTAGGCCTTATAGAGGTTTTTGCTGATATTATTTGAACCTGTGTAACAGCATTGTTTCTTTTTTTCTTTTTTTATAACAATCAAATCTATTTTAACCAGCATTGTACACCTTCTGGTCGATTTTAAATATTTGTGTAAAAATGTATCTGATGTTAACAACGCACATTGCACTTTTATGGTTTGATGACCAACATAAAGTATTGTTTCTCGATTTCAGGGTTCCGCACTAGTCTTACACCAGTCTTCAGGCATGATTCTTAGTTCCAAGATCACACCGCGCTATCCAGTGGAATTCAGAAAGCAAGGTGAGCACTTCGAGGGCACCGCTCTCCAGATGTCACCGGTGATGATGTAGGTCCCTTGTAGAAGATCTTGGATGTCCCTGAGAACTCTGAGAAAACAGGGGACCAGGCAACTGGTCCTTGTGGAGCCCACGTCAGGGTGCCACACGTCAGCAGGTAGTTGACGCAGGCCAGCCATTATTCAGAAAGGCTATGTGGTCCTTTCCAATGTCAGTAATCCTCCTTGTGCACAACAGAGTTCCTCTTACAGTATCCACTATGCACTCCAGGTTCTCTGGTCCTATGTCCCCACAAGCGGATCTCACCCCTTGTAGGATGGTGGCATTAGCAGTTATACGGCAGTGGGACTTTGAAGTTGGGGGGGTCAAAGGGCTGCGGAATGCAGATCTGTATTTTTATGGGGGCCATGATCTGGCTCCAGAGGTCTAGTGTCACAACCCCTTCCTCCCATCTATTCTGCCAGGCCCGCAAATGGCAGAGGTCGGCCATCCCTATTGCATGCCCAGTGGTTTATGGCTGTCGTTGGGGAATGCCCAGATGTACTCCCCCGGCCTCTGGTGTTGACCGGCACCAAGCACCATGGCACACAAAGACTTTAGAGCATAGGAATGTCCATATTTCTATAAGTGGCATTTCTAAGTGAGATATGCCAAATCCAGATTTACCACTGGAACAGGTTTGGCATTGTGAATCCATCAATAGAAAACATCAGGAGGCTGTGCCTCTGCAATCCACTATTTCAGCTGGAAGTACTTTTGATCACTTTCCCATGTTAACCTATTGGAAGAGCAGCCTCGTAGGTAGGGAAGCACGCATGGGTATTCCCATATACCTGGACAGGGCACACAACTGTGCACCTGCCCAGCCCTTCACCTTCCACTCTGAGTGGAAGTGAAAGGTACCCACAGGATGGCCAGGGGTTGCTAAAGGCCAGCCTGAATATGCTTGCAATGGTGCCATCACTGGCAGGATGGACACATGTTTAAAAGCACAATCCATGCAAGTGTGCACACCGGCCCACAATGCTAGACAGACACATGGGTAAACAACACAATTAGTGCACGTGCATGCAGGCAGGACTGCAGTGGCAGACCTGCCCCATGTTTAGAACCATACTTGGTGCCTGTGCGCGGTCTGGCCTGCAAGGGCAGGTCAGATGCCAGCAAAGCCCGTCGTTGGCACATGCACCCACATCGGGCATTGACCTAAGTCTTGAGAACATTATTGACGCCCGGGCACCGGCCGGCCTGCTGTGGTAGTCCGGACACACGCTAAGCACCTCACTGGTGCCAGCGCGCACACTGTCCTGCTGTGGCAGGCTGGTGACAAGAGTCTAGAAACATAATTGGCGCAAGTGCGCCAGCCTGTTTGCAATAGCAAGCTGGACCCATGCTCAGCACTCCCTTAGTGCCAGCGTGCACCCCGCTTGTAATGGCAGGCAGGTGATCTGTTTACCCGCATCAGGTAAGCACCACCTCCTACTACGGGTAGAAAAGGTGCACACACTTCCACGATGCCCAGGCAGTAGGGAATCACCCCATGCCTCTCAGCCACATGAGGGACCTTGGCCACCCTGGAAGGTGTCCCACTGGAGGGAGCCAACCTCAGAGGTAAGGAGAACCCACCTGGGGGTTCTTTCCTACTCGAACAGCGGACACGCTAGTGTCCCTACCCGGCCACTTAACGACCCAAGCTCTCCCCTCTGGATGTACCCTGGTGCTGCTCAGGAAGTAGGAGAGTCCCCCCTTAGCATTGGCTCACTAGTATGGGAAGCAAACCTGAGCAGGTTACACGATTGGCAGGCGAGTCCAGTGGGGTCACAGTAAGTGCTGGTTCCCACTACTAGCCAGTGCCGTACCAGCCCTGGGTATGTGGTGTATGTTTTTACAGGGTGCTCACAGGGACGACACCTAACCCAATCACATGGACACCCTCTCTTAAACTGTATAGGAGGGTCTCAGTTTTCCCATTCCAGTACAGTGGTAATGTGCCCAGGGTCCTAGAGTCACGAAGAGAGAGTAGGCAAAGACTAGGAGGGTAAAAAGCAAAACGTTTGGGGAAACTCTCCCTAAGAAAGCCATGTCCAACAGTAATATTTGGACTTAAACATAGAATCAAATAGGATTTTAAGGTGTAAGGATGAAATAGGAATGTTGGACCTGAATACTAGAGCAGAAAGAGCTTTAGGACCAGAGTCTCTGAGTTATTTAAGGATTATATCAGTAAATGGACCCCACCAAGTGATCCTTCTGACGAAAATTGCTGTGAATTGTATACACATGCCACATTGGATCCACACATCACACGTAGAGGGAAGACTGCAGATGAAGACATGGGGACACCAACCACTGATTCAACAGCCTTTTCCAGTCGAAAAATGCAGAGATCGAGTGGCAAGTGAAAATGAAAATGCAGCAGTTGTCATAAGTGGGTCCGAAGATGAAAACTGACTCCAAGATGATCTGTCTGAGAGTGTAAGAGGGTGGGTGGTAAAGAAAGCCAAAAGAAAACTGCAGGCCTGAAACAGTGGGCAAAGAGACAGAACAAGAGCCAGATCTAATAGTTGGATTCAAATGGCTGAAAATGAGAGCAACTAATGGTTAGAGGAGCCACAAGGACAAGAGTATCGAACAAGAACTATGCAGTACCTGAATGGACTTATCTAGCAAAAATAAAGTCAGAGCGTCACTTTTTTGCTCCTGTGGCGCACAATGCTTCACCAGATTTACACAGCCACGCAAAGCCATCCTGCGTGGCTTTTCATGGCTTTGTAAATATGTCCCCCTTTCACACATTACTCTGTGTGAAAGGGGGATCCATGGGTGTTGCTCTGGGTGTTCCCACACAACACCGAGGGATTCTGACGCATTCCCAGATTTACAAGGTTTCGTAAACTTGGGAATGCGTCAGATTCCAATGCCTTTCCAGGGCAGGTGTTAAAGTGGCGCAATGAGTTGAAATACATTTATTTCTCCTCATTTTTTTCTCTTTCTGCAGCACACATAGAAGGAGGAAAACACCATCAATTATTGTTTTGGGGCCGGAAGGTGTCCCTTCCTACACAAAAAATAATCATCCTTGTAACGCAGACACCCTTGCACCATCGTGCAAGGCTGCCTGCATTGGCGCTAGGCAGCTAATTGTGCACCAGCACAGGGATGTGTCATATTGCTGTAAATACGACGCATCCCTGCTCTTTCCTAATGACGCAGAGCTGTTAAATTTAGTTTTATAAGGCGCACAGCTATCCAACAAGGGTTTCCCAGCGCCAGCCTGAGAGGAATCAAGAGAAAGTCGAATTTTTGGTTAAACAACCAGGGGGCATATTAGCAAGACCGGCGATAAAATTATCGCCGTTTTAGCGGCAGGAAACTGCCGCTAATATGCGTTATAGAATTCCAATAGAAGCCCAGGTTACATGTGCAGGACATCTAACCTGGGCTTCTATTGGAATTCTATAACGCATATTAGCAAGCCCATCTAACCTGGGCTTCTATTGGAATTCTCCTGCCGCTAAAACGGCGATAATTTTATCGCCGGTCTTGCTAATATGCCCCCAGGTTTTTAAACTTTTTCGAAAGTTTCCGTACACAGTTTCATTACGGAGTGACATAGGAAGGGAGTTCCACAAAGAAGGACCCAACCAAGTGAAGGATCGACCACCCATCCATGACAGTCTGATCCTGGGGACTGAAAATTTAGCTTGAGTGGTGGAGCGAAGAGAGCGGGAGAGTAGGTAGGGGCAAACCAATGCTTTCAGGTATTGAGGAGCCGAGCCAGATTTGATCTTAAACATGTAACTCAAGGCTTTGAATTTAATCCGACTCTCTAGCCTAAGCCAATGAAGATCGCGCAGAGAGCCGGAAATGGAGGCCGCTCTGGGAACTTGGCAAAGCAGCCTGGCAGCTGAATTCTGCACCACTTGAAGCTTACGGATCACATCCCTGTTAGACCCTAGGTAAAGAATGTTACCGTAGTCCAGTCTCGAGGTGACAAGAGCCTGGACTACGGTTCTCTGGGTGGAACGAGGGAGCATCCAGATGATTTTTTTAAGCCATTTAAGGATGGTGAAACAGGTTGCGGCCACCTTCACGGCTTGTTGACGCATAGATAACTTATCTTCAATGATGAATCCTAAATTGCGGACTTGGTGAGCAGTCTGGGGCAAAGTGCCCATTTAAGCAGGCCAGTGATGCGCACCCCATAGATCTTTATTTTTCCCAAAAATTAGGGCCTCAGTCTTGTCAGCATTGAGTTTAAGTAGATTGGCTTGCATCCAAGATGCGATGTTCCTCAATCCGACTTGTAGGGCAGATGGTTCGGACACCTTCCTGGCAGAGAGAGAGAAAATAATCTGTGTATCGTCCACGTAGGAGAATAGGGACAACCCAGATTCCTCTGCAATCTCTGCCAGAGGTTTAACATAGATATTAAACAATAGGGGGCTAAGAATAGACCCCTGTGGCACCCCATAAGGAGAGGCATGAATTTTGGAGGTAAACATAGAAGAAAAGACCTGGAACGTGCGGTCAGTAAGGAAGGAAGTAAGCCAGTTTAATGCCGATCCAACAATGCCCAGAGATTGAAGAGCTTGTAATAACACGGTGTGAGACACCGGGTCAAAGGCGGCACTCAAGTCGAGTAGTATGAGAGCTACCGTGTCCCCAATATCCAAGCGGTTGCGCAACATTTCTGTAACTCCAAGAAGGGTAGTCTCAGTTGAGAAGCCGGCTCTAAAGCCTGACTGAGAGGGGTGTAAGAAATTTACGGTTTCAACAAAATGAGATAGCTGCAGATTTATGTGTTTTTCCAGGATTTTAGAAAAAACTGGGAGCAGTGAAATAGGCCGGAAATTAGAAAGTTGGTCAGGATCAGCATTAGCCTTCTTTAAAAGTGGAAGAACC
This sequence comes from Calotriton arnoldi, assembly GCA_963921515.1. NCBI lineage: Eukaryota > Metazoa > Chordata > Amphibia > Caudata > Salamandridae > Calotriton > Calotriton arnoldi. The sequence goes on along the minus strand of CAWUFW010008603.1, from coordinate 334,156 downwards.
ATAGCGTGGAACAATAGCCTCCCGAAGGGAGGCATTCAAAAGCTCCATAATTATGGTGAGTGAAGGCAGCTCAAGCTGCTGTAACACCGAGATAGGGAGGAGGTCACAAGGTGAATCTGATTTAATACTCCCTAATAGCCGCTTAAAAGAGTTTATATCAAAGGGCGACCAAAATTTCAATTTGTTTGTAGATTCAGAAATTGTACTTCCTCCATGACTGACAGTACTAGCTGTCTGAAAGAGGGAGGATAATTGCTGAGAGATGTTGACAGGCTGATCGCCATTCAGAGCGGAGTAGATTTTCTCTACTTTACTAAGAAAAAAGTTAGCAAGGTCCTCGCATTGTGATCCATTAAGGATAAGAGGGCTGGCCTGAATATCTGAACCAGCTAGTTCTTTAACCATCTTAAACAAGGTCCTTGAACAATTCTGCGCACTAGAAATAGTAGAGGAAACATAACCAGCACGAGCTGTCCTACATAGAGAGTGATAGTCTCTTAAGTCTTTTTTATACATGAGTTTAATGTCAGGTGAGTAGTTCCTCCTCCAGCATCTCTCCAACGCTTTACATTTTGCTTTCTCGATTTCTAATGTCTCAGTGAACCACGGGGCAGGGGGACGTGGTTGTTAATCCTCTTATTAGAGGGTGGAAGACAAGCGTCACAGGCTTTAAGAATCCAATTATGGATCTCCCCCAAGGAAGTGATAGATATTTGTTTAAAGGAAGGTGCACTAGTAGATAAAAAGTTATTGTAAACTTCAATATCCAATTTACCCCAGTTTCTGTTTTTTTCCTTGATATCAAATGCGACTATTGGCAGGTTCACAGATGTCTTGAACTGAAAACATACAGCAAAGTGATCAGACCCGCTCAAGGAGAGAGCTGAGGGGCATTGGATATTGGATAAACTTGAAAAAATAGGGTCCAATAAGTGGCCAGCAACATGAGTGGGGCCAGAATTGCAAAGCCTGATGTTCATTGCTGCCATATCAGAAATAAAGATAGTGCTATTAATACATGCAGGGTCATCAAAATGAGGATTAAGATCCCCAAGATGGCAAAGTTGGCTGCATTGAGAAGATGGGGCGTGATTAGATCAGGAAAAGATGAAACCCAAAGGCCAGACGCCCCAGGGGGGCGATACACTAATATACCTGAAAAGGTAAACTGTGGGGTCAAGGCAAGCTTAAAGGAGGCCACCTCACAGCCCGAAAAAGGCAAGTCATCAAATTTGCACGAGTAGGATTTATTATAAATTATGGCGATGCCTCCACCCGTTTTAAGAGCCCTATCCCTTCTAACTATAGCATAGTTAGATGGCAAAGCTGAAGCTACATCAGGGCCCGAGCTCTCATGAAGCCAGGTTTCGGTGAGAAAAATGGCGTCAGGGATTTCACTGACAAGAAGGGCAAAAATATCTGCCCTATGCTTAGGGAGCGAGCTGCAATTAATACTAAAAAAAAAAAATTCCTTATTACGTAAGTTATTGCAAAAAGTATCCTGGGAACTGGTAAGGATAGGCAAGGTTGGGGTATTCTGATCGTTACAAGTTCCTTTTACGAAAGTAAAGTTGCAGCACCGACAGCTAATAACACCATCTTCAAGGTGGAGTGGAGAACACTGAAGGAGCGGCATCATCCGATATTCCTTCAACTGCTTAGAGGAATAGCTTATTGACTTCAAAATATTTTGCCCAGAGTTCGTGGCCCCTGGTCCCGTACGGACGTGGACGGGCGCGGACGGCTTGCCTTTGGCGCGCCCGCTGCGCGCGTCCGCTGCACTGCACCATATTCTACAAAATAGGCCGCTATATGTTCATTTTTGAAGAACCACCATGAGTTTGTTGTGAAATGAAAGTGGAGTAAATCAACACTGAGTACTTTTTGATGGAGAGGCGAATATTGAAGTTTTGAGTGTTTGAATTTTTCAAAGTTCCTACCTTATTTTCCCTTAGTTAGAATTAGAGTGTGAGTTTGGCGTCCAGTCAAAGATGGTAGGTTTCCTATGAACACTTCTCAGTTTCCTATTAGTGACATATTGACATTTGAAACGTTGATGATGTTTGTGACTTGATTTTTGCACCACATTTAGTAGCTTCGACTTTGTTTTTTGTCAGATTTTTCCAAAAGAAATAATTGACAACATTAAGAAGAGCTGTTATATTTTCTATAATATTTTAATAATAATTTTGGTTGTTATTACAATGGTTAGCCTTCATACCTCAGTTGGATATGCTTCACCCAAATCTGAAATTGAATGATATGTTGGCATTAATAATTCTAGCAAAGAAGAGATTAGGTTGTAATGAGGTGCCCATTAATGATAATTCAAAGAATACCTATGGCGCAATCCACGAAGGCAAACTGCCAGTTACACAAAGTCATGTGACCCAGGATATTGGCTGCAGACACCAAATGGTTAGGAAAGAAATTGCCAACTTCATCAAATTGGCATTTTCAGAATTGTGACTTAAAATCCGCCTTTACCAAGAGGGTTTTAAATTACAATTCTTTAGACACCAAACTCGATATTCCTACTTGCTCCCATTTTAAAGCTCTCTTTTATTAAATGTAATAAGGTGACAGAATGTTATCCTATGGGAGAGGTAGTCCTTGCAGTAGTGAAAACCGAATTGAAGAGTTTTTCACTACCACGACATTTAAAACTTAAAGGTACATGTCCATCTGTTACACTGCACCCTGCCCTATTTGAGGGCTATTTGAGGCCTACCCTCGTGGTGACTTAGATGTATTAAAAAGGAAGGTTAAGGCTTGGCAAAAGGTTTATTTTGCCAGGTCGAAATGGCTGCAAGCCACAAAAAATAAGGGAACTGATGTCTTGTAACACAACCTTCACTTGGAAATACATCTTTTTATATGGTACTAACAGGAACTGACATCATAGGAGAAGACTGCCTCATTTTGTTTTGGGAATCTCTGTAAACCGTTGATGGGCAAACCACCATCATGGAGATCGCACTTTATAAGGCTTGTCACCACCCCAAAATGTTACTGACAAGGTATCAAGGTATCAAGGTATGGATAGGAAAACAAGAGAAAACAACCAAATATTGTTACTTAAAGCAAAATGTCATCTTTTCTTATCAAAGTACTCTTTTGTATTGGCCTTCGAATGTCACCAGCTTTCAGAAGCAAGTTGCCTTTCCTTCTCTAACTTATTTAGATAATCAGCATTCACAGGAACCAAGCGAGCAATATGATGACTAAATGGAAAATATTGTGGATGCAATCCTTACATACTGAAAAGGGTGAAACCTTGTTATCACTTTGAGTTGCATTATTATAAGTAAAGTCCATTATTTGTAAAGAGGAAGACTAATTATCTTGAGTGGCATTAAAGTAGCACCTCAGATATTGCTTTGAAAGTTGATTAGTTCTCTACTTTTGCCAATTTGAGTGAGGATGATATCTAGAAGAAAGAGTGTATTCAATTCCCAAACCCATATGTAAGACTTAAGCTACACCATTTGGAGTTCCCTTGGGGAAAGATTACAGTGTGAAATCTAGGGAGAGGTTAACCAAAGATTCCTTCTCTGCGAATAAAATCATGTCATCTACCAATAGAGAGATAGATATCTTTAAAAGGGTAAATGAACTATCAGCCTTTGAAAGGAAACCCCAGCCAATCACACCCACTCAGGAGCTTTGCGATTTGCTGAATGGCTAATTTATAGATAAAATTAATAAAAGGATAGAATCCCTAACATTCCTGGAGTCTGTGATGCCATGTCTGGTCTTGGTCAGGAAAACTACTACCATGTACAGATTCTCTCCTATTAACAAAGACCTCTTATCTTCTCCGATGTCTAAGATTAGATCTGGTTCCCCCTTGAATCCTTGCCCAACTCGCATTTTAAAATGTTTTCAATTGAAAATTGCTGCTCTGTTACTATCCCTTTTAAATGATTCCCTCTCTCAGGGAGCGGTACCCAGTTCCTTTATAGAGACCATTGTTATCCTGCTGCCAAAAAAGCTAGGCTAAGATTCCAAGTCCTTGAAAAACTATTACCATATTTCTTTGTTATCATTTCCTTCCACAGTTTTGGAAGCACCCAAAGCTCATGATTTGTGTCATCACGTACAGAAAACAAATTTTCTTGACCCCCTTCAGACAGGCTTTCGGCCAGGCCATATTACGGAGTCGGTTATGCTCGCTGTTCTTGATGATATGCGTGGTGCAGGTGACATTGGACAAGCAGTATCCTTGGTCCTGTTGGACCTCTCTGCTGATTTTTACATGATCACCCATGAAATATTGGTCAATTGTGTGGAAGCCACTGGCATAACAAGATCCGTCTTAAAATAGATCAAATCTTTTCTTCATAACCGCACCCAAGTTTTTCGTCTTCGCTCATTTACATCCAAGGCAGTCCGGGTCAACTGTGCCTCAGGGACCTACTGATGCAGCGGGATTACCGGCTCGGGTTACTCATAACTTACCATACTCACCTGGGCCCATAAACATTCACACAATAAGCCAATAATCACCGCTGGGAATCAGGAATTCTATACTTTCCCTCGTGATGAAATTACCTTTAAACCAATTCTTACCAACCCTTATCACCTTGGGTTTTGATTTCCTCTGGTCAATAGATCAGGTTGTTAGCAGAATAGGTAGAAATTACATTTACCTTTATAACTTAAAATGACCACAGACTTGAGAGATTTTTTAAGTTTTATCTAGTAAATAATTTTGTGAGTCAGATACCAATACATGTCATACACCGATTTCTTAAAGGAAATGATCAAAGTAAAACACAAAGACTTAGTTAAATCTCATGACGTTGGTACCTGGAGAGGGAGGAAAACAGAGAACGGTACAAGGACATACTACACGGAATTATATTTACCTAGAATGGTGTGAGGACCAACCCCTGGCCAAGGAGCTGGAAAAGGGACTCCCGAGTAGTCAGGAGCTGACAGTTCAGGACAGGTGACCTCTTCTAAGTGCAACGCCAGCGTCGCACCCCTCTCTGGTACTGCTCTCAAGTCTTCCCCCTTCTAGATGGACAGGTTCGTCTTCTTCAGCAATTTCGAGTTCTTCTATCTTCTATCAGAGTGCTCGAACAGCGTCTCTGACCTCCGTGGCATCCGCCGTCGTCTGCTTCAGTGATGGGTCGGTGACAAGTCTGACATCTAACTGACTAAGCCTACCTTAGTTATACTATTCTATGTGTATGTACCACCCCCCAATGTTTCAATATTCGTGAAAACCCCTATTCTGATTGGACAATGGGATGGGGAGAGGTCATCACACCATACTAATGTAATGATTTTCTTTTAGTTTATTGTTCAATATTACCGCCCCTTGATTTTACTTTCCCAATCTTTATTCCCACCCGCATTTCACATTAGAAACATATACATTGTATGCAAATTTGTCTTCTTTTCCTTCCCTTCTCCGGGTCGAGAGGTGAAGTTCCCAAGCGCTTCTTTTGCTAGAGCGTTCTTGGCTGGGTTTCAATGTTACTTCATGCATCATGGCGGACTTTGGTGCGCTTGCCCATAACCATGCGGGACAGAGACTTCAGTCACCCTCCAGGCCCAAATACAAACTAATAATAAAGTCAAAGAAAAACATATTAGAACACAGAAATAAATGAATGCACTGTATACCACTTATTCCTACTCTAATCCCATTACGTTATTTAATCTTTTTGCATTAGCAATTTAATAAACATGCGAGGTTTAGTTTAAGCGTGGCATGCGCATTAACATGTGAGTTTCAAGCAGCCATCTTAATAGCTACTGCGCAGCTGCAAAGATTTCCCTCCAAAGCAAAGGACGACATACTACGTAGATGCAGTAGACGCATGCGGAGAAGATTCCCGCGTTATTGGCAGCCATCTTTAGACACTCGGGTTACTTATTAGTAAAACACATAGGCAAGCTTCTCTCAGATATCAATGTAAAAAGTGTAATGCAAATATTAGTACTTACAAACATGTTGGTTACATTATTACATGTTATTTGAGAGGATTGCATCCGAGCAAGTCTCTTTACGTACGAAACCTTGCTCCATCAATCCCCTCTCTGATGGCATTTTATGCCATCACTAATTTCAATCACCAAATCAGATGCCAACTTTATCAATTTTCCATTTCAATTTCTTCAACTCTTTTAGGTTTTCCCTTTCCTTTCTTATTTTGTAAACCTTTCATTCTTTTGTAAATATCTCCTTTTATTTCTTCCAGCTGGATTTCATCATATTTTCTTTTCCTTCCTTTCTCATTCACTCCATACCATTTTCTTTTCCTGCAGCATTTGCACCAGAACATGATTGCCAAAACCAATAAGATTATTCCCATTATTGGCATTATTATTTTACCTATAATACTTTTACCTAGGTTAGAAAACCAACTGCCTATAGAGGAAATACCATTTGTTAGTTTATTCCATACACTATCAACTTCCAGTGGTTTTAATTCTTCTTCCAAATTTGTGATATTTTTGATATTTCCAATTTCAACACTTTTGTCTGGAATGTATGTGCAACAGTGTTGCGCCTTTAACATTTTACAGACTCCGCCCTCTTTAGCCAATAATATATCAAGAGCAAGTCGATTTTGTAAGACCATAGATCTGACCGCAACCAATTTGGTATTGATCAATAAAAATCCACCAGCAGTGTCAGTCGATAAGCGATCGACCACTGTGGATAATTTACAAATTCTTTGCGTATTCAGAATTACTCCCACTGAAGGTATCAATGCACTGAATATATCTCCTACAATTTCAGAAAAACTAGCCCTTTTATTGCGTTTTAGTACATTATTTTCTTCATTGCTTCCAGTGATTCTTTTTACATGATATACTTTAGGGAATACTATTCCGAAATAGCTACTCCCATACCAGTGGTCAGGCAGCTTAAAATAAGCTTTGTTTCCACATACATAATAAATTCCAGGAAATACTGGATCTGTTCCCCCTTTTAGTCCCCAACCCCCAATTACTAGGAAATTGTGTTCACATTCACTGGAACCAATAAATATATTGTTATATTCTGTCCTTAATCTATGGAGACAGATTTTCCCTTTCTTTTCAAGGTCCAGGGACATAGCAGCATGAGTCCTGCCAGTTGCAATTAATTCTTCTTTCTCAGCCCACTTAGGTATCTGAGGTTTGGGTTCAGAGGCTCTTCTATGGAAATCCTGTCTCCTTTGCTCAACTAAATTCAAAAATATATTTTCTTCTTCATGTAACTTACATGTTAAATTGTGCTTATGTGCTTCAGCTATATCTATTGTTTTCATTGTTAGAAAATATTCTCCCATGAATTGTGAATCTCTACTACTAAGGACTGGGTTCATGCTCTTTCGCAGAGGAACTTCAGAAAAAATCACATCTATGTTAGAATTATAATATTGTCACTTTCCAGTTCTATAAAATAAACTAGCTAAGACACTACAGGAAATACCATATGTCAATGGTAAATGATGATATGTTACATCTTCTGCTACAGATGTCGGCAATTTCATACATACATAACAATCACTAATTTCCATAGTTTCTACATAGTGTACTAATAGGTTTGCAAAAACATTTAAATCTGTATCGTTTTTATTCACAATGTAATGTAAATCTGTCTCATCTGGTGCTTCTAAATCTATTCTGTCTTGCTTAATGTTAGCTACTTTTCCCTGTGCATTAGTGTTATTCTGTTTGTTTGCAGTCATTAGATAGGGGATGGCTATTGTCAGTACTAACCATACTATAAGTACTAGAAATGTGCTACATATACATATTCTACAGCATCTCTTTACACAGTTTCGTTTCGGTTTTCCAGCAGCTCTATTGTCAGCCATTTTAGACTAAAAAGATTTCTCCCCTCTTTTTGAAATTTTCTACAAATACAACCTGGGGAATTGTTTCTTCAAGTTGGTCTCACTTCTTCGTCAATTCGATCAGCATTTAATTCTTCATCACTATCTCCACTTATTTCAAGATTCTCGAAATCTTCAAGAATTACATATGTCCATTCAGGACCCTTAAATTTATTATTTAGTCTTTTCAATCGTGGGCTTCTCCTTCTTGGTTTCTCAGTAGACGGTCCAGATTGGCTGGTTACTTCATTTACTTGGTCAGGTTCTTCATTTATGGTTTTAATGCGGTATTTCAGTCTCTTGATAATACTAGGCCAATTATCACCTTTCCTGACTCTTTTAGCTTGCACTGCGCTTTCAGCTTCTTCGAGAATTCTTTTATTTTCATTGATTTGTGGCACAACTTTATTATTTTCGTCTTCAGAATTCCTCTCTATCTGACCTTGTCCAGGGCTTATCACCTCAGCCGTTTCTGCCTGGATGAGTTCTTCTTTTCTAATCTGACCCTGTTCAGGATGTTTTGATTTGTTTTTCTTCTTCCTGAACTTGTTTTTCTTTTCCTAACTGGTCCTGCTCAGGTCTTTCAGTCTCTTGATTTTCTTCTGCCTGGGCGTTTTCTCTAAGACCTATCTGTCCCTCCTCAGACTTATAGGTGAGGCTTTTATTTTCTTCTGTCTGAGTAGATTGCTCTTTCCTTATCTGGTCCTGCTCAGTTTTATTTATAGCTTTATTTTCTGTTATCTGAGCGCGTTCTTCTATTCCTAACTGATCCTCACTCTCGTCCTGTCTTTCTAAACGAGTTTGACTTCTTGTTCTTACAATTACTTCAGGTATGTCCACTACTGGGATCCAGTCATCCTGACTAGTGCTAGGTTGTTCCTGTTCAGCTACTTCAGGATCTGTTACTGGCGATCCTTCAGCTGTACAACCATCAGCTGCCTCAACTGCTCGTTTTAGTTTGGGATCTACTTTGTCAGGTGCTGGCACTCTCTTTGTATGGCTGGCATGGATCCAATTAGGCAATCCTGCACATTTTACAACTGTTGTTGTAACCAATATAACCTGATGAGGTTTTTCCCACCTTGGTGCTAGGCACGATTCTCGAGTGTGGTTTTTCACAACTACCCAGTCACCGGGATTCAGATCATGTGCTTGGTTCGGCTGCCTGGCAACAGCGTCTTCCCCAACCTGATGAGAGATAGAACGCACTTGGTCAGCCAACTCTTTGCAATACTCCAGTACCAAATCATCAACAGCTTGTGTCCTGGTATACATGCTTGCCTCATTGCCCTTCCCATTAGTATTTCATGGGGACTCAGACCAGTATTTTTATCTGGGATACTTCTGAGTCCCATCAGGACAAGAGGTAAAGCGTCAGGCCACTCCAGTGGGGTAGATGCACACACCTTTCCCAGTCTTGAGTTGATTGTGCCATTCAATTGTTCTACCACTCCAGAAGCCTCTGGGCGGTATGCACAGTGCAGCTTTTGTTCAATTTTAAATGCTTCACAAATCAATCGAATTATTTCATTATTAAAATGAGACCTTCTGTCTGATTCAATAGTTACTGGAAAACCGAATCGAGGAATGAGTTCCCTCAATAGGAGTTTGGCCACTGTCAAGCTGTCATTTCTTCTGGTCGGGTATGCTTTCACCCACTTTGAAAATAAACAGACTATGACAAGTATATATTTCAGTCCTCGACAAACAGGTAACTGAATGAAATCAATTTGAAGTCTTATAAATGGACCTTCTGCCTTTCCAATTCTTCCTGTGCTGACTATTGTTTTCCTGCCTGGATTCATTTGTTAACATGTTAAGCATCTCTGGCAAAGACTCTCTGCAACATTCCTGAACCTTGCATTGAACCAATCTTGTTTGAAAAGTCGAATCATAGCATCTCTGCCTACGTGGGTGTCCCCATGATACATTCTAGCCATGGGTGCAAGCATACAATCTGGCAACACCGGTCTTCCATCCAGGTAAACCCACACAGCATCTTCAGCCCTTCTCTGACAACCCATTTCCTCCCACTCCTCCTTTTCTTTCATGTCTGCTTCATCCTGTAAGTCTTTTACTTCTTCCCATGTTCCTATGCCCCCAAGTAACATAAGTTGGCAGCTGATTCCACATGTTTCAATTTTCTTGTTTACTGCTAATTTGTATTTAGCACAATGTTGGGCAACTTGGTCAGCATATCGATTACCGGCTGTCACATGGTCATTTCCTGACTGGTGAGCAGCGCATTTGACCACTGCCACTTCTTTTGGCAACTGAATTGCTTCAATCAATTCTTTTACGAAATTTCCATTTTTAATAGGGGATCCTGAAGAAGTCATGAAATCCCTCTGCATCCAGAGCTGGCCAAAATCATGCACAACCCCGTAACCATACTGACTGTCAGTGTAAATGGTTACTCTCCAATTTTTCCCAACTTTACAAGCTTTAATTAAAGCTATCAATTTGGCTATTTGTGCAGACTTGACTCCTGGTAAATAGGATGCTTCGACTATTCCAGCCAATGTACATACAGCGTAAGCAGCACTCAATCCTCCTTCTTCATGGCGCATACACGAGCCATCTACAAAAAACTCATGTTCTGCATTCTTTAAGGGTTCTTCCTGTATGTCTGGACGGGGCTTGGTGCTAAGTTCAGTGACGTTGAGACATTCATGATCGACTTCATCTTTTACCTCTTCATGATATGGATCTGGCAACAAGGTAGCTGGGTTTAGGACAGTACACCTGACTATCGTTACATTCTCAGCCCCTAGTATAACTCGTTCATATTTTGTCAATCGACTAGGAGTAAGGTACTGAGTTTGTGTTCTTGTTAGCAGAATTACAACTGAATATGGGACGTACACCTTTACAGGGTGTCCCATCACAATTGACTCACTTTGTTCCAGACTCATGCATGTTGCAGCTACAGCTTTTAGACAACCTGGCAATGCAGATGCCACTGGGTCCAATGTAGCAGAAAAATATGCCACAGGACGTCGCATTAAGCCATGTCTCTGTGTTAAGACTGATAGTGCACAATTATCTTTCTCGTAGCAGAATAATGCAAATTCTTTTGAATAGTCTGGCATACCAAGGGCAGGTGCTTCACACAGGCAGTCTCTCAATTTTATGAAAGCTGTCATACTTTCATCATCCCATTCTACTCGATCTTTTGCTCGTTTCTTAGTCATCTGTATCAAAGGTTTGGCCAGTACTGCGAATCCCACAATCCACTGCCTACAATAACCTCCGACTCCAAGAAACATCCTTATTTCTTCTTGGGTCTGTGGTAACTGCATATGTCTTATTATTTTTATTCTCTCTGAGGTCACTTTTCTAACTCCTCTTTCTATTTGGTGTCCCAAATATTTGACTGAATTTTTGCAAAATTGTAATTTTTCTGGTGACACTTTATGTCCACCTTTAGCCAGGTGATTCAGTAATGCAATTGAATCAGTAACACAGTCACTTTTAGTTTGTACTAGGACTGATTGTCTGGGCAACACTAGAGATTCGAGACATCTTTTCAGAATTTGGTTAAAAATTGAAGGACTTTCAGTGTACCCTTGAGAAACACGATTCCAAACGTAAACACGCTCCTCAAATTTGAAAGAAAATAAAAATTGGCTATCCGGATGCAATGGGATGGAGAAAAAGGCATGGCACAAATCAATTACAGTAAACCATCCTGCTGTCCAGGGTATCTGATATAAAATTACTGCTGGATTTGGCACTATAGGGCAACATGGTACGAGAATCTTATTAATCTTTCTCAGATCTTGAACCACCCTATATTTCCCATTTGGTTTCTTTGTGCCAATTATGGGTGAATTACAAGGACTACTCATTATTTCTTTCAGAATGCCTTGCTCAACCAATCGATCAATTTCTGCAGCAACACCAGCTTTAATTTCCGGGCTCATTTTGTATTGTCGGGTATTTGGGAAAACTGCACCTTCTTTCACAGTTACTTTTACTGGATCTACATTTGGCATTAATCCTACTTCTTTTCCTGTAAAATCCCATACTGCAGGATTTACAGTAGTTTTGACCTCATCTGGTAGCTCGTCTTTTGACATCATGGAAAAAATTTTGTTTACTCCTGTTCCCTGTTTGGCTAACATGATTTTGTAAACTCCATCTTCATCAGGGGTCTGAATTGCAACACCATCCGGTGTGCAAAATATTGTGCAGTTCATTTTGCACAATAGATCCCTTCCTAGCAAGTTTACGGGACTGGAGTCACACACCACGAACTTGTGCATCTCTTTCAAATTGCCAGTACGTACGTCCATTGGTTTTGTAATTGGTGTCCTAATTTGTTTATTAGAAACGCCCACTACTTGGATCACTTCTCCCGAGAGGGGTAGGTTTGGGATGTCTGCTGTTCTCACAGTAGACCGGGTAGCACCAGTATCCAATAAGAAGGTGATGTCATTTCCTTCAACCTTACCATCTATATATGGACCTGACTGATCTACCGGCAAGGATTCGCCAAGTACGCACTCCTCTTCCTCCCCTCTCAGGCACCGTCATTCTATATCATTCTCAAAATAAGAATCCTGCAAAAGAAATTGTGGTGTTACAAAAAAATTTTTACCACTTCCCTCCTGGAATCCGGTGTCCACACTGTACTTGGCTTGACTCACAAAATTTGGCATAGGGGCAGGTGGCAATTGACTCTGTAGATTTACAACCTGCTGCGGTTGACTCATTAACACCTCATTCTGCGTCTGTGGATTTAAATTTTGATTTTGGGTATTATTATTCTGTATAAGTTTACACTCGTTTTTCCAATGCCCCAATTTTCCGCACCCGTGACAGGGAAACTTTTTCTTTGCCTCTTCTCTGTTTAATTTTCCCCTTGGTTTACCCCCACTATTTTCGCCTTGTCCTTGCACTTTTCCCGGGTTTCCTGCCTGATTATTTAACTGGAGTTCTTGCTGTTCTACTAATTTTACTTGGGCCCACATTACTTTTTCTTCTAAATTCTTTCGTCTATTGTCGATTTCATCTCCACAGTACTTTGCGTACTTGAGGATTTCATCTATAGGCTTTGCTTGCCAGCATAACATGTGCTGCTTAATCATTTGCGATATGTCCAACCTCAATCCAGACACAAACCGATACACGAAATGTGTCATGTCTTTGCCTCCAATATTCTCGAACCCACTGTATTGCTTGAACACCTGTAAAAGACGTTCATAATAGGCATGTACTGACTCATTCTTTTCTTGTGTTGTTCTGTCTGTTTTTATCCAATCAGTTTCTTTTGGGGAATCTTTCCCTTCAGGAAAGTGATCACCTGGTGATATTTTTTCATTACGTCTTCTGACGGGGCACCTGTCTTTGCATCCTTTGGGTACTCATCATTGGGCCAATCTACTGTAATTTTACATTCTGTCCACAGATCAGCAGGTACTATGTCAAATAAACCATCCAAATCTTTTAACAAAACTTTTGAAACTTTCACAAACCTTTCAACTTGCCTGTACCATTCTACTGTTTTTTCTCTAAATTTTGGGCAATCATTAGTAAAAGATAAAATATCTTGTCGGGTCCATGGGACATGTACATAACCTCCTCCCGGAACTTCCCTCATTGGGCACAGCCTTTCAACCTTTTCTGTTTCTTTCATTAAATACTCAGATGTCGTTCGGTTCGCCTGTGCTTCTTCCTTTTTCTTTGTCCACCTAGTTTCCCATCTTTCTAAATCTCCCCATTTTTGCAACAGTGTTAACAATTCTTTTATATGTAATTTCCTTCCTGACACGTTCATGTTTTCTAAATCCTTATCAGAAAATTCTGCTCTATATGGTTTCTGTAATACTTTGGATTTTCCTATGTCGATTCCCATTTCTGAAGCCAAATTCATCAATTTCTCATGGAATATTTTCGTATTTTGAGTTATGCTTCTGCATATAAATAGCAATTCTTCCTCACTAAGAGTGTTTAATCTTTCGATTCCTACATTCCCAGCTATCATCTCTTCTAATTCAACTCTTAATTTAAATATATCCAATATTTTTGGTTGGGGTTTTGGCCTTTCTATTTCTCGCGACCATCTTTCTATTTCTTCTGGGGTTACTACAGTGGCATTTTTCGTCCCTGTGGACGTCTCAATTTGTACCTCTTTGGAACAACTTGGGGTGGCTCTTCTAAATGAATCGTTTATTGGCTCTCTTATTGGCAAATCCATTAAGGAAATTATCGACTCACACTCACTTGCCTGATCATCAATTACTATATTTTCTTTTCTAGGTTGTATGATCAGTGTAGTCAGGACAAGTGTTTTAGGACAATTTTGCTTATCCCAATATATAGGGGAACAACTGGACCTATTGTCACTGGTATCATTAGTGCTTCAGGGTTTGTGTTCAGCTGGGTTATTTTCTGAAATAACTCACTTCTATTTTTATTTATCGCTTCCTTTTCTTTAAGTACCCTTTCCATTGTAATCTTGTGTACAACCTGCGGAACTAAAGGTGTTTTCAAAATCGGGGCACTAGGGGTAACTCTATTTGACTCTTCTTGATACGGTGGAGGATTTTTCATTAAAATGTCTTCAAAATAATCATCTTCTGAATCTCCGCTACCTATCACTAAATGTTTTGTTTTCTCTGTACATTTACTTCCTGTCGGTTCTTCTGTGGTCAGTACAGGATATAATCCTTCCACCACCATGGCTTGTCTCCATTGTTTCATCTGACTATATCGAGTTTCCCGAGGAAACTTAGGATAAAATGTACTCATGTTACTGTTACCTCGTGACCTGTCTCGCTCAAAGGCCTCAGTTTCCCATTCTTCTAAAGCTTCATACTGGGTCAATCTAGGTCTTGGTTCTAATTCATTCATGCGAGTTCGTAAATTATGTAGAATTCTCCCATTAAATGTTCCGTACTCAGGAAATGCTAATACTCCATCATCTTTTGTATATTCTATCCAATTTTCTAACCATACACAAGTATGATAGCCTCTCTCTATCATCATATATGATGCAGGCGTTTTCGGGGGAGGGATAATAATTCCTTCTCTAGTTTTAATGGGTTTATCCTTTTTAAAATAATTTTTGATTTTCTGCATAAATGACATTTTTCTCTTTCTCCGTACATTTTACGTGGATTCCCTCTAATATACTGCTCGTGTGCAAATCCTAAAAATCTTCTGTCTGGACGAGTCCCTATTATAGTTGGATCGTGGCTCCACATACAAATCCCACTGTCTATTATTATCGGAACTCCTATTTTGGCAACTAATCAAATGTTCGCTTTTATTTTTAATGCTTCTCCAATACCAGCAAGTCTTTTATTCTGGTGACCAATCAACTTCTGTTTTACCTTTTCGTTTAACCAATGCTTGCACGGCTTTCTAGTGACGTCAGTTTCGCTCTTCACTACTAACCCCTCCTTTACAATTTTGCGTCAGCTACACGCCTGCTGTCTCGACCAATCCCAGCGCGGCTCTCAGTGACGTCAGTGCAGCAACCGCAACTGACCCCTCCTTTGCAAGGTAATGCGAAACTTAATTCTTACAATTTTATATACACATTTCATTCATTAACAACGTAGAAACATTCGCTACTGTGCCTGATTTACTAATTCAAAGAAAAGTCAATTTTTTTTGCTGCGAGTAAAACCTTTCCGCTTACCCTTCACACACTACGAATAAAACCACTTCCGCTTACTCTTCACTCGAGCATCAAAGACCCTGTTACTCCTTCAGTATTACCCTTTCAAGGTTATATAAGACCAAAGTTTCACCAGCGAACTCCTTTGCTACCATTCACTCTCCCTTTTATACAAGAAATAATCCCTAACTTAGTGCTTCAAGTCCTGCATAACTTTTCACACTTTCTTCATCAAGGCAAGTAACCTCACTGCAGTGTGGCTTCCATTTACCACCCGCTATTCAATATTCCCGGGAATTTCTAGACAACATAAAACAATACATACGGGAGTTGGTTAATACATAAATCAATATTTCAATACACAATTTACTACCTAACTTAACTAAAACCTAACCATAGCTCTGCTACCAAGCAAAACTGATGCAGCTGGATTACCGGCTCGGGTTACTCATAATTTACCATACTCACCTGGGCCCATAAACATTCACACAATAAGCCAATAATCACCGCTGGGAATCAGGAATTCTATACTTTCCCTCGTGATGAAATTACCTTTACACCAATTCTTACCAACCATTATCACCTTGGGTTTTGATTTCCTCTGGTCAATAGATCAGGTTGTTAGCAGAATAGGTGGAAATGACATTTACCTTTATATCTTAAAATGACCACAGACTCAAGAGATTTTTAAGTTTTATCTAGTAAATAATTTTGTGAGTCAGATACCAATACATGTCATACACCGATTTCTTAAAGGAAATGATCAAAGTAAAACACAAAGACTTAGTTAAATCTCATGATGTTGGTACCTGGAGAGGGAGGTGTGAGAAGTTGGCCTGGTATATGCTGTCCACTAATTATAGTGGGCACCTTGCACCAGTCCAAACAACCCCTTATTGGAGATAGGTTAAAGACAACCTTTATTGAAAGCTATCCTAGTGGTAGCTATGGAGAGCAGCCTTCAGGCTAAGTCTTGAAGCAATGTAAAGCAGCTTGTTTTACCAGTCTATAATCTCCTGAGTGACCAAATGAAAGAGGACCACACCAGGTATATATTCAAAATATATGTATTTATTGCTAAACACACCCCTCTAGTCTCTTTATGAGGCTAGAGTTCGAAATACATAAGTTATAAGTTAGTTATCAACAGTAATAGCACAAATACACGTTTGAGCCCTAGGGGCGTACCAAACCATATACCAATAAAGTGGTATAAGAACCACGACTGAGCTAGACACACGCCTAGAGCCTGTAGAAGTGTTTGGACCACAAGGAACCACCCAAGGTAGTGACACAGGGGACCCATGGGGGACGCGTGCAGTGTAAGAACACAGCCGCGAATCGCCGTTGACTTCTATGGGGAAAGTCGCGGTTGGAATTTTAAAGAAAAGGGACACTTAGAGGAGGACTTGGAGAAAACCCCTTTAGAACTAGGTCGTTCTAGAGTCTATACCCACGGGAGCACCGGAGTACTCGAGTTACCTCACCCAGGGAAGCCGGGTGCATAGGTGTCTTTCGGGGTCGGGTTTCGTCGTCGTTTACTATGGTGATCTGCGGCAAAGTGCTGCTGGCGACCAAGTCGAAAGTGTTCGGGTGGATCCAAAGGTGGATCGGAGATCTGAAGAACCTGAAAGCAGAGGGGACAGAGTCTGGGTCACTAGCCAGTGACCAGGAAGACGATGAGCGGATGCCCACCGATGTCGGGTGCTTCAGGTAGGTTGACGGTCGTCTTGACTCTTCAGCCACGCGGTCCAGGAGGCGTCGACGATGACCAGGAGCTGGATTCAAGTGGTCCCACGACGTCTGTCGGTTGCAGGGGTGTCGGCGACCAAATTGGATCCAACAAGCCTTGGCAACGGCAAGTCTCTTGGAAATGGAAGAAGGACGTTGATGCAGACCAGCAAGGTCTGAGGGTCTCACCCATCGAGGGTAAGTCAGGGCAAGCCTGGAGCAACCAGGGAAGCCCAATTAGGATAAGAGTCACCTTCGGGAGGGCCCACTAGCCAACGGACTAGCGACCGCGAAGGAGCCTCGAGTGGACGCACTTGGAGCTGGCTCACGGGACACTTGTGGAATGGGGGCCAGTGATCTTTGGTGCAGTCGGTGTTGGAGGTGGGGGCTACTCGGAGCCCAAAGCACAACTTCGTGAAAGCCCAGGAAGAGGATGCACTTGCAAATGTGCTCGCTGTCCAGGGGTCACGGTTCCACGTTATCCACGACAGCTACGGGCATCAGCTTTGCTGGGAACTCAGGGCAGCCTCGGGGAAGTCTGGAAATCTACCTGTGGTGATGCAAAGACTTCGGCGTCCGGCAGGAGCTTCAGCGATGCAGACCGGACAATTGCTTCTTTGGTGCCTGCCAAGCAGGGGAGTCACTCCTTGACCCCAAGGGAGATTCTTCAGTCCTCTAATCTTAAAGTAGAGCGTCGAAGGTCCAGGATTCTGTGTCAGAGTTTCGTCCAGGTAAATCTAAAGTCCTAAGGACTGGGGTCCCATACTTATACCAAGTTAGGGGTTGGACATACTCTGGGGACCCACCTATGGGAGGGTCAGGGAAGAGGGGTGGTTACACCCCTTTCCCTTTGTCCAGTTTCACGCCAGAGCAGGGGCTGGAAGCCCCTGAACCAGTTTGAACTGGGGTATGAACAGGGACACCAAGTGTGCCCCCAGTGCAGGACTTCAAAGCACCAGAGAGTGCTCCCGCCCAGCCCCAATACACATTATCCTGTCTGGGGAGGTGGTTACACCTCCCTGGGACAGGAAACCTATTGTCCAGGCCTCCCCCGCCGGAGTTTCAGTCAGCAGCAGGAGGCCAGATCCGTGTCTGTGGCAGAGGCATCCATTTTGTGATGTCAGGGCTTGGAAAGAAGTTACCGGGCAGGCCAGTGTGTACATGTCTCTCCCTCTAGAAGGGTGGAATGCTACCCCCGCCGCCAGAACTGGTGGGGGGGGGGTAGTATTCCAAGATGTTTGACACCAAACACGAAATGTTTCCGTGCAGCCATCCCAAAGTTAGCATTTAACGCGAGGTTATAATGCGCTTAAGAGTATATGGTCAGGCTGCACTACAAACAGCATCAGGGAAGGGTCTCCGAACGCTGCAGAGGGGCCCTGCTCATGCAGGGGCACCCTCTCACATAGGAACCACGCACTCTGCCTCCAGGATTGATAAGGCCTGCCATAGGAGTGACTTATAGGTTTATATGTGTGTATGTATGTAGTGATATAGGTAACCTATATCACAGTAAGGGGTGCATGCACCACCTTACCCAGGCTGCAGTAGCAGACCTGTGGTGTCCTTTTGGCTGGCCTTCCAGGGGTGGCACAATACATGCTGCAGCCCCTGGTAGGCCTCTGAGGTACTAATGCCCTGGGTACATAGTATACCATATACTAGGGACTTACAAGGGCACTCCAGATTCCAATCAGAGATGTGCCTAAGGCACATGGAAACCATTTTAGAGAGGAAGCAGCTAGGCTGGGGTTCTGATTAGCAGGGCCTCAGCCAGACTAAAGTCTAAAAACAGTGAAGCATCAGCAAAAAGTGGGGGTACCCATGTGAAGCAGATCCTACTCTCCTACACAACCCCCCCCCCAAACGTAGGGACATTAAACTAACCTTGCCCAGTTAAGTCTTCATGTTCTAAGTGGAAGTACCTAGAGAGTCCATCTGCATTGGCATGGTTACTCCCAGGTCTATGTTCCACTGTGAAGTCCATCCCCTGTAGGGAAATGGACCACCTAAGCAGTTTGGGGTTTTCACCCTTCATTTGTTTTAGCCATAAGAGGGGCTTATGGTCTGTTTGAACAAGGAAGTGAGTACCAAACAAGTATGGCCTCAACTTCTTCAGAGCCCAGACCACAGCAAAGACCTCCCTCTCAATGGCTGACCAACGTTTCTCTCTAGGGGTCAGCCTTCTGCTAATAAAAGCTACTGGCTGATCCTGACCTTCATCATTCAATTGTGACAGTACAGCCCCTACCCCCAATTCAGATGCATCTGTTTGTACAATGAACTTCTTGGAGTAATCAGGACTCTGTAGAATGGGAGCAGTGCACATGGCCTGCTTTAGGTCATCAAATGCCTTTTGACAGCTAACTGTCCACTGAACCTTTGTGGGCATTTTCTTGGAAGTTAAGTCATTCAGGGGTGTCACTATTGATCCATACCCCTTGACAAATCTCCTATAGTACCCAGTCAGGCCTAAAAGGCTCTCACCTGAGTCTGGGTAGTTGGAGCAGTCCAGTCCATGATGGTCTGGATCTTGCTCTGCAGTGGTTGAACCTGGCCTCCACCCACAAGGTGGCCCAGGTACACAACCTGACTCTGCCCTATCTGGCACTTGGTGGCCTTGATAGTCAGGCCTACTTTCTGCAGGGCCTGTAAAACATTTCTGAGGTGGACCAGGTGATCCTCCCAGGTGGAGCTAAAGACAGCAATATCATCTAGATATGCTGCACTATAGGCTTCCAGACCTGTAAGGACTGTATTCACCAACCTCTGAAAAGTGGCAGGTGCATTCTTCAGACCAAAGGGCATCACCACAAATTGATAATGCCCACTAGGGGTTGATAATGCTGTTTTTGGCTTTGCATTATCAGCTAGTCTGATCTGCCAGTAGCCAGCTGTCAGGTCAAATGGGCTTAGATACTTGGCTGAGGCCAAAGTGTCTATTAGCTCATCTGCCCTTGGTATTGGATGGGCATCAGTCCTAGTGACTGCATTGAGACCCCTGTAGTCCACACAAAACCTCATCTCTCTTTTCCCACCATTGGTGTGAGGTTTTGGCACAAGGACCACTGGACTAGCCCAAGGGATATCTGAGGGTTCAATAACTCCCAAATCTAACATTTTCTGGACTTCTGTCCTGATACAGTCCCTGACATGGTCAGGTTGCCTATAAATCTTATTTTTAATAGGCAGACTGTCCCCAGTGTCCACTTCATGAGTGCACCAGGTGGTCTGACTGGGTGTCAGTGAGAATATGTGTCTGAACTGATTGAGCACCTGTCTGCAATCAGTTTGCTGCTGGGCAGTGAGGCTGCCTGCCAAGGCTACACCATCCACTGACCCATCATCAGGGTTCTGTGAGAGCAGGTCAGGGAGTGGGTCACTCTCTTCCTCCTGTCCCTCATCAGTAGCCATGAGCAAGCCCATGTCTGCCCTGTCCAGATATGGTTTTAACCTGTTGACATGGAGAACCCTGTGGGGACTCCTGGGTGTTCCTAGGTCTACTAAGTAGGTAACCTCACCCTTCTGTTCAACAATGGTATGGGGTCCACTCCATTTGTCTTGGAGGGCTGCTGGGGCCACTGGCTCCAACACCCACACCTTCTGCCCTGGCTGGTAAACAGTCAGTACAGCCTTTTGGTCATGCCAGGCTTTTTGAAGTTCCTGGCTAGCCTCAAGGTTTTTAGTTGCCTTTTTCATGTACTCAGCCATCCTGGAGCGGAGACCAAGTACATAGTCCACTATGTCTTGCTTTGGGGGCTTGAGAGGTAACTCCCATCCTTCCTTCACCAAGCACAATGGACCCCTGACAGGGTAACCAAACAAAAGTTCAAAAGGGCTGTAGCCAACCCCCTTTTGAGGCACCTCCTTGTATGCAAATAAAAGGCAGGGCAAGAGTATGTCCCATCTTCGCCTAAGCTTTTCTGGGAGCCCTTTAATCATGCACTTCAAGGTTTTGTTGAATCTCTCAACTAAACCATTGCATTGTGGGTGATAGGGTGTGGTGAACTTGTAAGTCACTCCACACTCCTTCCACATTGCTTTTAAGTATCCAGACATAAAGTTAGCACCCCTGTCTGATACAACCTCCTTAGGGAAGCCCACTCTTGAGAAAATTCCCAGGAGGGCCCTTGCCACTACAGGTGCTGTAGTGGTCCTAAGAGGAATAGCTTCTGGGTACCTGGTGGCATGATCCACTACCACCAGGATAAACCTGTGCCCAGATGCTGTTTGGGGATCCATGGGACCAACAATGTCAATCCCCACCCTTTCAAAGGGAACCCCCACCACAGGTAGCGGTATCAGGGGGCCTTTGTAGTGCCACCTGCCTTGCCACTGGCCTGGCAGGTTACACAGGAGCGACAAAACTCCTTGGTGTCTTCAGACATGTGGGGCCAGTGAAAGTGAGGGACAATTCTGTCCCAAGTCTTGTTCTGGCCCAGGTGACCTGCTAAGGGAATGTCATGGGCTAGGGTCAATAGGAAGCCCCTGAACTTCAGAGGTATAACCAACCTCCTGGTGGCACCAGGCTTGGGGTCTCTACACTCTGAGTACAAGAGTCCATCATCCCAATACACAGTATGGGGACCACTAGCTTTCCCAGCAGCCTCAGCAGCAGCTTGCTGTCTGAGGGGTTCAAGAGAGGGGCAGCTCTGCTGCTCCTGGCTCAGATCTGCCCTGGAAGGGCCCCCTGTCCCTAAGAACTCAACCTGATCAGGCTCAAGCTCCTCTGGGACAGTTCCTTCCTCAGGACTGAGATCATCCCCCTCAAGAGACTGATCTTCCTTCTGAGCCAAGGGGAAGGCACTGCCTTTACCTTACTACTCCTCTTCTTGGAGGGCACTTGGTCCATTATTCCAGAATCCAAGGCCTGTTCAGTGTTAGACATTTTGGCTTGTGACCTGGTCACAGCAAACACATCTGCAGGGATGCCCAGCATTTCTGCATGGGTCCTGAGCTCCACTTCTGCCCAAGCTGACGTTTCTAAATCATTGCCAAGCAAGCATTCAACTGGTAGGTCTGCACTTACCACAACCTTCTTAAGGCCAGTTACCCCTCCCCAGGAGAAGTTAACAACTGCCAGAGTATGGTCTGTTCTGACATTGCTAGCATTGGTCACTTGGTACATTTCACCAAGTATAATCTGCCCAGGATTCACAAGGTCTTGTGTCACCATGGTGACACTTGCCCCTGTGTCCCTAAATGCCAAAGCCTCTTTTCCATTGATTAAGGGCTGTTGCCTGTACTTGCCCAGATTACTGGGACTCACAGAGGAGGTCACATCCATGCCTCCATCACAGACTAGGACAGCCTGAGTGAGTTCTCTGACTAGGTCAGAGCTCATCTCCTACTAAACCCTTGGCTTGTGTAGTCCCACCACCAACTGTAACTGCACTAGGGGGAGCAGGTGCCTTAGGGGCATTGGTGGGGGCTGGAGTAGAGTCTTTGGACTTGGTGCAATCACTGGTCCAGTGGGTCTTTTGCTTACAGACCTTGCACCATGGTTTCTTTTGGCCTTTCCCTTTGTTAGACTGTGAATCCCCACCTGAAGAAGATTTTTGGGGGCCTTGTGAAGACTTCTGGTCTTTACCCTTCTCCCCACCCTTATCAGAGTTCTTAGAATCTTGTTTCTTTGGGTCACCACCTTAGTTCTGTACCTTCTGCCTCACCCTGGTTCTGACCCATTTGTCTGCCTTCTTTCCCAATTCTTGGGGAGAGGTCAGATCAGAGTCCACCAGGTACTGATGCAACAGCTGATTTTGACAGTTATTAAGAATCTGCTCCCTCATGATAAGATTGTACAATCCGGTGAAGTCACACACCTTACTGCCCATCAACCAACCTTCCAGAGCCTTAGAAGAACAATCCACATAGTCTACCCAGTCTTGAGTCTGGGCTTTTTGGGTATCTCTGAACTTTAATCTGTATTGTTCAGTTGTTAGGCCAAACCCATCAATCAGAGCACTCTTCAAGACTTTGTAATTGTCAGCATCCTCTTCTCTTACAGTGAGGAGCTTGTCTCTACCTTTGTCTGTAAAGGAGAGCCACAAGATTGCTGCCCACTGCTCCTGAGGGACCCTCTGTACTTTACAGGCCCTCTCCAGTGCAGTTATCCATTTGTGGATGTCATCCCCACTCTGGTAGGGAGGGACAATCTTGCTCAGGTTTCTATGGTCATAAGACCTTTCCCTATCTCTGGGGAAATTGCTGCCACCATGGGACTCTAGTCCCAACTTTTTTCTCTCTCTATAGAGATCTAGGGACTCCCTGTCTATAGCCAATTGCTGTTTTCTGAGTTCAAGCTGGGCTTGCTCATACTGAATCAGTCTCTTCCTCCTCTCATGAGAGGATTCTCTCCTATGAGAAGAGACAGCGGTCCCTATTGAGGTGTCAGAGTTGTTAGACTCCTGAGAAGGAGATCTAGACCTTCTGGGCACACTCACAATTCTTCCTGGGCGGGACAAAGGGGATGTCATTCTGATCCTCCTCCTCCACAGGAGGAATTGGGTTCTCCAGGTCAAGGTCATTTTCACCTTCCTGGCCAGTTTCAGAGGGGGGCCCTGGGTTTCTTCACCCCTGACCCCTTCCTCATTTTCTGCCCCACCCTCTCTGCCTACCCCTTCAGACCCTAGGGGCCTGCTGAGATCATCAGCCAGTAACACCTCCCTGAGGTGTTGGGTGCTGGCACTTTTGCCTGCCTTCAACTTCCTAGTATTGCATAATGCTCTCAATTCCAAGAATGGGAGTTTATCATACTTGGAGGGAAGTAGCCCACTGGCTTCTGGCAAGGACTCACTGGGTCCTGGCTTTGAAGACATTACTAGTGAGGTGTGGTGTATGCACTACCTACTCTAGTGTGGCCTACTAAACTCTCTTGAGTTGTAGAAAGGGTGTGCTATCCCTTAACACACAACTCTAAGTTCAGTAGAACTTACTGTATACTAAGCTTGATTTATATGTACCTAAGGTACCCTTTGTGGTTTTCAGTTGATCAATTCAATTGAGATTATCTGGTAAAACAATAGCAAGCTGGAATCCCACACGCTGCACACCAATGTGAGAAGTTGGCCTGGTATATGCTGTCCACTAATTATAGTGGGCACCTTGCACCAGTCCAAACAACCCCTTATTGGAGATAGGTTAAAGACAACCTTTATTGAAAGCTATCCTAGTGGTAGCTATGGAGAGCAGCCTTCAGGCTAAGTCTTGAAGCAATGTAAAGCAGCTTGTTTTACCAGTCTATAATCTCCTGAGTGACCAAATGAAAGAGGACCACACCAGGTATATATTCAAAATATATGTATTTATTGCTAAACACACCCCTCTAGTCTCTTTATGAGGCTAGAGTTCGAAGTACATAAGTTATAAGTTAGTTATCAACAGTAATAGCACAAATACACGTTTGAGCCCTAGGGGCGTACCAAACCATATACCAATAAAGTGGTATAAGAACCACGACTGAGCTAGACACACGCCTAGAGCCTGTAGAAGTGTTTGGACCACAAGGAACCACCCAAGGTAGTGACACAGGGGACCCACGGGGGACGCGTGCAGTGTAAGAACACAGCCGCGAATCGCCATTGACTTCTATGGGGAAAGTCGCGGTTGGAATTTTAAAGAAAAGGGACACTTAGAGGAGGACTTGGAGAAAACCCCTTTAGAACTAGGTCGTTCTAGAGTCTATACCCACGGGAGCACCGGAGTACTCGAGTTACCTCACCCAGGGAAGCCGGGTGCATAGGTGTCTTTCGGGGTCGGGTTTCGTCGTCGTTTACTATGGTGATCTGCGGCAAAGTGCTGCTGGCGACCAAGTCGAAAGTGTTCGGGTGGATCCAAAGGTGGATCGGAGATCTGAAGAACCTGAAAGCAGAGGGGACAGAGTCTGGGTCACTAGCCAGTGACCAGGAAGACAATGAGCGGATGCCCACCGATGTCGGGTGCTTCAGGTAGGTTGACGGTCGTCTTGACTCTTCAGCCACGCGGTCCAGGAGGCGTCGACGATGACCAGGAGCTGGATTCAAGTGGTCCCACGACGTCTGTCGGTTGCAGGGGTGTCGGCGACCAAATTGGATCCAACAAGCCTTGGCAACGGCAAGTCTCTTGGAAATGGAAGAAGGACTTTGATGCAGACCAGCAAGGTCTGAGGGTCTCACCCAGCGAGGGTAAGTCAGGGCAAGCCTGGAGCAACCAGGGAAGCCCAATTAGGATAAGAGTCGCCTTCGGGAGGGCCCACTAGCCAACGGACTAGCGACCGCGAAGGAGCCTCGAGTGGACGCACTTGGAGCTGGCTCACGGGACACTTGTGGAGTGGGGGCCAGTGATCTTTGGTGCAGTCGGTGCTGGAGGTGGGGGCTACTCGAAGCCCAAAGCACAACTTCGTGGAAGCCCAGGAAGAGGATGCACTTGCAAATGTGCTCGCTGTCCAGGGGTCACGGTTCCACGTTATCCACGACAGCTACGGGCATCAGCTTTGCTGGGAACTCAGGGCAGCCTCGGGGAAGTCTGGAAATCTACCTGTGGTGATGCAAAGACTTCGGCATCCGGCAGGAGCTTCAGCGATGCAGACCGGACAATTGCTTCTTTGGTGCCTGCCAAGCAGGGGAGTCACTCCTTGACCCCAAGGGAGATTCTTCAGTCCTCTAATCTTAAAGTAGAGCGTCGAAGGTCCAGGATTCTGTGTCAGAGTTTCATCCAGGTAAATCTAAAGTCCTAAGGACTGGGGTCCCATACTTATACCAAGTTAGGGGTTGGACATACTCTGGGGACCCACCTATGGGAGGGTCAGGGAAGAGGGGTGGTTACACCCCTTTCCCTTTGTCCAGTTTCACGCCAGAGCAGGGGCTGGAGGCCCCTGAACCAGTTTGAACTGGGGTATGAACAGGGACACCAAGTGTGCCCACAGTGCAGGACTTCAAAGCACCAGAGAGTGCTCCCGCCCAGCCCCAATACACATTATCCTGTCTGGGGAGGTGGTTACACCTCCCTGGGACAGGAAACCTATTGTCCAGGCCTCCCCCGCCGGAGTTTCAGTCAGCAGCAGGAGGCCAGATCCGTGTCTGTCGCAGCGGCATCCATTTTGTGATGTCAGGGCTTGGAAAGAAGTTACCGGGCAGGCCAGTGTGTACATGTCTCTCCCTCTAGAAGGGTGGAATGCTACCCCCGCCGCCAGAACTGGTGGGGGGGGGGGTAGTATTCCAAGATGTTTGACACCAAACACGAAATGTTTCCGTGCAGCCATCCCAAAGTTAGCATTTAACGCGAGGTTATAATGCGCTTAAGAGTATATGGTCAGGCTGCACTACAAACAGCATCAGGGAAGGGTCTCCGAACGCTGCAGAGGGGCCCTGCTCATGCAGGGGCACCCTCTCACATAGGAACCACGCACTCTGCCTCCAGGATTGATAAGGCCTGCCATAGGAGTGACTTATAGGTTTATATGTGTGTATGTATGTAGTGATATAGGTAACCTATATCACAGTAAAGGGTGCATGCACCACCTTACCCAGGCTGCAGTAGCAGACCTGTGGTGTCCTTTGGCTGGCCTTCCAGGGGTGGCACAATACATGCTGCAGCCCCTGGTAGGCCTCTGAGGTACCTATGCCCTGGGTACATAGTATACCATATACTAGGGACTTACAAGGGCACTCCAGATTCCAATCAGAGATGTGCCTAAGGCACATGGAAACCATTTTAGAGAGGAAGCAGCTAGGCTGGGGTTCTGATTAGCAGGGCCTCAGCCAGACTAAAGTCGAAAAACAGTGAAGCATCAGCAAAAAGTGGGGGTACCCATGTGAAGCAGATCCTACTCTCCTACACAACCCCCCCAAACGTAGGGACATTAAACTAACCTTGCCCAGTTAAGTCTTCATGTTCTAAGTGGAAGTACCTAGAGAGTCCATCTGCATTGGCATGGTTACTCCCAGGTCTATGTTCCACTGTGAAGTCCATCCCCTGTAGGGAAATGGACCACCTAAGCAGTTTGGGGTTTTCACCCTTCATTTGTTTTAGCCATAAGAGGGGCTTATGGTCTGTTTGAACAAGGAAGTGAGTACCAAACAAGTATGGCCTCAACTTCTTCAGAGCCCAGACCACAGCAAAGGCCTCCCTCTCAATGGCTGACCAACGTTTTTCTCTCTAGGGGTCAGCCTTCTGCTAATAAAAGCTACTTGCTGATCCTGACCTTCATCATTCAATTGTGACAGTACAGCCCCTACCCCCAATTCAGATGCATCTGTTTGTACAATGAACTTCTTGGAGTAATCAGGACTCTGTAGAATGGGAGCAGTGCACATGGCCTGCTTTAGGTCATCAAATGCCTTTTGACAGCTAACTGTCCACTGAACCTTTTTGGGCATTTTCTTGGAAGTTAAGTCATTCAGGGGTGTCACTATTGATCCATACCCCTTGACAAATCTCCTATAGTACCCAGTCAGGCCTAAAAGGCTCTCACCTGAGTCTGGGTAGTTGGAGCAGTCCAGTCCATGATGGTCTGGATCTTGCTCTGCAGTGGTTGAACCTGGCCTCCACCCACAAGGTGGCCCAGGTACACAACCTGACTCTGCCCTATCTGGCACTTGGTGGCCTTGATAGTCAGGCCTACTTTCTGCAGGGCCTGTAAAACATTTCTGAGGTGGACCAGGTGATCCTCCCAGGTGGAGCTAAAGACAGCAATATCATCTAGATATGCTGCACTATAGGCTTCCAGACCTGTAAGGACTGTATTCACCAACCTCTGAAAAGTGGCAGGTGCATTCTTCAGACCAAAGGGCATCACCACAAATTGATAATGCCCACTAGGGGTTGATAATGCTGTTTTTGGCTTTGCATTATCAGCTAGTCTGATCTGCCAGTAGCCAGCTGTCAGGTCAAATGTGCTTAGATACTTGGCTGAGGCCAAAGTGTCTATTAGCTCATCTGCCCTTGGTATTGGATGGGCATCAGTCCTAGTGACTGCATTGAGACCCCTGTAGTCCACACAAAACCTCATCTCTCTTTTCCCACCATTGGTGTGAGGTTTTGGCACAAGGACCACTGGACTAGCCCAAGGGATATCTGAGGGTTCAATAACTCCCAAATCTAACATTTTCTGGACTTCTGTCCTGATACAGTCCCTGACATGGTCAGGTTGCCTATAAATCTTATTTTTAATAGGCAGACTGTCCCCAGTGTCCACTTCATGAGTGCACCAGGTGGTCTGACTGGGTGTCAGTGAGAATATGTGTCTGAACTGATTGAGCACCTGTCTGCAATCAGTTTGCTGCTGGGCAGTGAGGCTGCCTGCCAAGGCTACACCATCCACTGACCCATCATCAGGGTTCTGTGAGAGCAGGTCAGGGAGTGGGTCACTCTCTTCCTCCTGTCCCTCATCAGTAGCCATGAGCAAGCCCATGTCTGCCCTGTCCAGATATGGTTTTAACCTGTTGACATGGAGAACCCTGTGGGGACTCCTGGGTGTTCCTAGGTCTACTAAGTAGGTAACCTCACCCTTCTGTTCAACAATGGTATGGGGTCCACTCCATTTGTCTTGGAGGGCTGCTGGGGCCACTGGCTCCAACACCCACACCTTCTGCCCTGGCTGGTAAACAGTCAGTACAGACTTTTGGTCATGCCAGGCTTTTTGAAGTTCCTGGCTAGCCTCAAGGTTTTTAGTTGCCTTTTTCATGTACTCAGCCATCCTGGAGCGGAGACCAAGTACATAGTCCACTATGTCTTGCTTTGGGGGCTTGAGAGGTAACTCCCATCCTTCCTTCACCAAGCACAATGGACCCCTGACAGGGTAACCAAACAAAAGTTCAAAAGGGTTGTAGCCAACCCCCTTTTGAGGCACCTCCTTGTATGCAAATAAAAGGCAGGGCAAGAGTATGTCCCATCTTCGCCTAAGCTTTTCTGGGAGCCCTTTAATCATGCACTTCAAGGTTTTGTTGAATCTCTCAACTAAACCATTGCATTGTGGGTGATAGGGTGTGGTGAACTTGTAAGTCACTCCACACTCCTTCCACATTGCTTTTAAGTATCCAGACATAAAGTTAGCACCCCTGTCTGATACAACCTCCTTAGGGAAGCCCACTCTTGAGAAAATTCCCAGGAGGGCCCTTGCCACTACAGGTGCTGTAGTGGTCCTAAGGGGAATAGCTTCTGGGTACCTGGTGGCATGATCCACTACCACCAGGATAAACCTGTGCCCAGATGCTGTTTGGGGATCCATGGGACCAACAATGTCAATCCCCACCCTTTCAAAGGGAACCCCCACCACAGGTAGCGGTATCAGGGGGCCTTTGTAGTGCCACCTGCCTTGCCACTGGCCTGGCAGGTTACACAGGAGCGACAAAACTCCTTGGTGTCTTCAGACATGTGGGGCCAGTGAAAGTGAGGGACAATTCTGTCCCAAGTCTTGTTCTGGCCCAGGTGACCTGCTAAGGGAATGTCATGGGCTAGGGTCAATAGGAAGCCCCTGAACTTCAGAGGTATAACCAACCTCCTGGTGGCACCAGGCTTGGGGTCTCTACACTCTGAGTACAAGAGTCCATCATCCCAATACACAGTATGGGGACCACTAGCTTTCCCAGCAGCCTCAGCAGCAGCTTGCTGTCTGAGGGGTTCAAGAGAGGGGCAGCTCTGCTGCTCCTGGCTCAGATCTGCCCTGGAAGGGCCCCCTGTCCCTAAGAACTCAACCTGATCAGGCTCAAGCTCCTCTGGGACAGTTCCTTCCTCAGGACTGAGATCATCCCCCTCAAGAGACTGATCTTCCTTCTGAGCCAAGGGGAAGGCACTGCCTTTACCTTACTACTCCTCTTCTTGGAGGGCACTTGGTCCATTATTCCAGAATCCAAGGCCTGTTCAGTGTTAGACATTTTGGCTTGTGACCTGGTCACAGCAAACACATCTGCAGGGATGCCCAGCATTTCTGCATGGGTCCTGAGCTCCACTTCTGCCCAAGCTGACGTTTCTAAATCATTGCCAAGCAAGCATTCAACTGGTAGGTCTGCACTTACCACAACCTTCTTAAGGCCAGTTACCCCTCCCCAGGAGAAGTTAACAACTGCCAGAGTATGGTCTGTTCTGACATTGCTAGCATTGGTCACTTGGTACATTTCACCAAGTATAATCTGCCCAGGATTCACAAGGTCTTGTGTCACCATGGTGACACTTGCCCCTGTGTCCCTAAATGCCAAAGCCTCTTTTCCATTGATTAAGGGCTGTTGCCTGTACTTGCCCAGATTACTGGGACTCACAGAGGAGGTCACATCCATGCCTCCATCACAGACTAGGACAGCCTGAGTGAGTTCTCTGACTAGGTCAGAGCTCATCTCCTACTAAACCCTTGGCTTGTGTAGTCCCACCACCAACTGTAACTGCACTAGGGGGAGCAGGTGCCTTAGGGGCATTGGTGGGGGCTGGAGTAGAGTCTTTGGACTTGGTGCAATCACTGGTCCAGTGGGTCTTTTGCTTACAGACCTTGCACCATGGTTTCTTTTGGCCTTTCCCTTTGTTAGACTGTGAATCCCCACCTGAAGAAGATTTTTGGGGGCCTTGTGAAGACTTCTGGTCTTTACCCTTCTCCCCACCCTTATCAGAGTTCTTAGAATCTTGTTTCTTTGGGTCACCACCTTAGTTCTGTACCTTCTGCCTCACCCTAGTTCTGACCCATTTGTCTGCCTTCTTTCCCAATTCTTGGGGAGAGGTCAGATCAGAGTCCACCAGGTACTGATGCAACAGCTGATTTTGACAGTTATTAAGAATCTGCTCCCTCATGATAAGATTGTACAATCCGGTGAAGTCACACACCTTACTGCCCATCAACCAACCTTCCAGAGCCTTAGAAGAACAATCCACATAGTCTACCCAGTCTTGAGTCTGGGCTTTTTGGGTATCTCTGAACTTTAATCTGTATTGTTCAGTTGTTAGGCCAAACCCATCAATCAGAGCACTCTTCAAGACTTTGTAATTGTCAGCATCCTCTTCTCTTACAGTGAGGAGCTTGTCTCTACCTTTGTCTGTAAAGGAGAGCCACAAGATTGCTGCCCACTGCTCCTGAGGGACCCTCTGTACTTTACAGGCCCTCTCCAGTGCAGTTATCCATTTGTGGATGTCATCCCCACTCTGGTAGGGAGGGACAATCTTGCTCAGGTTTCTATGGTCATAAGACCTTTCCCTATCTCTGGGGAAATTGCTGCCACCATGGGACTCTAGTCCCAACTTTTTCTCTCTCTATAGAGATCTAGGGACTCCCTGTCTATAGCCAATTGCTGTTTTCTGAGTTCAAGCTGGGCTTGCTCATACTGAATCAGTCTCTTCCTCCTCTCATGAGAGGATTCTCTCCTATGAGAAGAGACAGCGGTCCCTATTGAGGTGTCAGAGTTGTTAGACTCCTGAGAAGGAGATCTAGACCTTCTGGGCACACTCACAATTCTTCCTGGGCGGGACAAAGGGGATGTCATTCTGATCCTCCTCCTCCACAGGAGGAATTGGGTTCTCCAGGTCAAGGTCATTTTCACCTTCCTGGCCAGTTTCAGAGGGGGGCCCTGGGTTTCTTCACCCCTGACCCCTTCCTCATTTTCTGCCCCACCCTCTCTGCCTACCCCTTCAGACCCTAGGGGCCTGCTGAGATCATCAGCCAGTAACACCTCCCTGAGGTGTTGGGTGCTGGCACTTTTGCCTGCCTTCAACTTCCTAGTATTGCATAATGCTCTCAATTCCAAGAATGGGAGTTTATCATACTTGGAGGGAAGTAGCCCACTGGCTTCTGGCAAGGACTCACTGGGTCCTGGCTTTGAAGACATTACTAGTGAGGTGTGGTGTATGCACTACCTACTCTAGTGTGGCCTACTAAACTCTCTTGAGTTGTAGAAAGGGTGTGCTATCCCTTAACACACAACTCTAAGTTCAGTAGAACTTACTGTATACTAAGCTTGATTTATATGTACCTAAGGTACCCTTTGTGGTTTTCAGTTGATCAATTCAATTGAGATTATCTGGTAAAACAATAGCAAGCTGGAATCCCACACGCTGCACACCAATGTGAGAAGTTGGCCTGGTATATGCTGTCCACTAATTATAGTGGGCACCTTGCACCAGTCCAAACAACCCCTTATTGGAGATAGGTTAAAGACAACCTTTATTGAAAGCTATCCTAGTGGTAGCTATGGAGAGCAGCCTTCAGGCTAAGTCTTGAAGGAATGTAAAGCAGCTTGTTTTACCAGTCTATAATCTCCTGAGTGACCAAATGAAAGAGGACCACACCAGGTATATATTCAAAATATATGTATTTATTGCTAAACACACCCCTCTAGTCTCTTTATGAGGCTAGAGTTCGAAGTACATAAGTTATAAGTTAGTTATCAACAGTAATAGCACAAATACACGTTTGAGCCCTAGGGGCGTACCAAACCATATACCAATAAAGTGGTATAAGAACCACGACTGAGCTAGACACAAGGCCTAGCGCCTGTAGAAGTGCTTGGACCACAAGGAACCACCCAAGGTAGTGACACAGGGGACCCACGGGGGACACGTGCAGTGTAAGAACACAGCCGCGAATCGCCGTTGACTTCTATGGGGAAAGTCGCGGTTGGAATTTTAAAGAAAAGGGACACTTAGAGGAGGACTTGGAGCAAACCCCTTTAGAACTAGGTTGTTCTAGAGTCTATACCCACGGGAGCACCGGAGTACTCGAGTTACCTCACCCAGGGAAGCCGGGTACATAGGTGTCTTTCGGGGTCGGGTTTCGTCGTCGTTTACTATGGCGATCTGCTGCAAAGTGCTGCTGGCGACCAAGTCGAAAGGGTTCGGGTGGATCCAAAGGTGGATCGGAGATCTGAAGAACCTGAAAGCAGAGGGGACAGAGTCTGGGTCACTAGCCAGTGACCAGGAAGGCGATGAGCGGATGCCCACCGATGTCGGGTGCTTCAGGTAGGTTGACAGTCGTCTTGACTCTTCAGCCACGCGGTCCAGGAGGTGTCGACGACAACCAGGAGCTGGATTCGAGCTGGCCCACAATGTCTGTCGATTGCAGGGGTGTCGGCGACCAAATTGGACCCAACAAGCCTTGGCAACGGCAAGTCTCTTGGAAATGGAAGAAGGACGTTGATGCAGACCAGCAAGGTCTGAGGGACTCACCCAGCAAGGGTAAGTCAGGGCAAGTCTGGAGCAACCAGGAAAGCCCAATTAGGATAAGAGTTGCCTTCAGAAGGGCCCACTAGCCAACGGACTAGCGACCGCGAAGGAGCCTCGAGTGGACGCACTTGGAGCTGGCTCACGGGACACTCGTGGAGTGGGGGCCAGTGATCTTCAGTGCAGTCATTGCTGGAGGCGGGGGCTACTCGGAGCCCAAAGCACAACTTCGTGGAAGCCCAGGAAGAGGATGCACTTGCAAATGTGCTCGGTGTCCAGGGGTCACGGTTCCACGTTACCCACGACAGCTACGGGCCTCAGCTTTGCTGGAGACTCAGGGCAGCCTCGGGGAAGTCTGGAAATCCACCTCTGGTGATGCAAAGACTTCGGCGTCCGGCGGGAGCTTCAGCGATGCAGACCGGACAATTGCTTCTTTGGTGCCTGCCAAGCAGGGAGTCACTCCTTGACCCCAAGGGAGATTCTTCAGTCCTCTAATCTTAAAGTAGAGCGTCGAAGGTCCAGGATTCTGTGTCAGAGTTTCGTCCAGGTAAATCTAAAGTCCTAAGGACTGGGGTCCCATACTTATACCAAGTTAGGGGGTTGGACATACTCTGGGGACCCACCTATGGGAGGGTCAGGGAAGAGGGGTGGTTACACCCCTTTCCCTTTGTCCAGTTTTGCATCAGAGCAGGGGCTGGAAGCCCCTGAACCAGTTTGAACTGGTGTATGCACAGGGACACCAAGTGTGCCCCCAGTGCAGGACTTCAAAGCACCAGAGAGTGCTCCTGCCCAGCCCCAATACACATTATCCTGTCTGGGGAGGTGGTTACACCTCCCTGGGACAGGAAACCTATTGTCCAGGCTTCCCCCGCCGGAGTTTCAGTCAGCAGCAGGAGGCCAGACCCGTGTCTGTGGCAGCGGCATCCATTTTGTGATGCCAAGGCTTGGAAAGAAGTTACCGGGCAGGCCGGTGTGTACATGTCTCTCCCTCTAGAAGGGTGGAATGCTACCCCCACCGCCAGAACTGGCGGGGGGGGTAGTATTCCAAGATGTTTGACACCAAACACGACATGTTTCCATGCAGCCATCCCAAAGTTAGCATTTAACGCGAGGTTATAATGCGCTTAAGAGTATATGGTCAGGCTGCACTACAAACAGCAACAGAGAAGGGTCTCCGAACGCTGCAGAGGGGCCCTGCTCATGCAGGGGCACCCTCTTACATAGGAACCACGCACTCTGCCTCCAGGATTGATAAGGCCTGCCATAGGAGAGACTTATAGGTTTATATGTGTGTATGTATGTAGTGATATAGGTAACCTATATCACAGTAAGGAGTGCATGCACCACCTTACCCAGGCTGCAGTAGCAGACCTGTGGTGTCCTTTTGGCTGGCCTTCCAGGGGTGGCACAATACATGCTGCAGCCCCTGGTAGGCCTCTGAGGTACCTATGACCTGGGTACATAGTATACCATATACTAGGGACTTACAAGGGCACTCCAGATTCCAATCAGAGATGTGCCTAAGGCACATGGAAGCCATTTTAGAGAGGAAGCAGCTAGGCTGGCGTTCTGATTAGCAGGGCCCCAGCCAGACTAAAGTCGAAAAACAGTGAAGCATCAGCAAAAAGTGGGGGTACCCATGTGAAGAAGATCCTACTCTCCTACAGGAGGAAAACAGAGAACGGTACAAGGACATGCTACACGGAATTATATTTACCTAGAATGGTGTGAGGACCAACCCCTGGCCAAGGAGCTGGAAAAGGGACTCCCGAGTAGTCAGGAGCCGACAGTTCAGGACAGGTGACCTCTTCTAAGTGCAACGCCAGCGTCGCACCCCTCTCTGGTACTGCTCTCAATTCTTCCCCCTTCTAGATGGACAGGTTCGTCTTCTTCAGCAATTTCTCCGACTCTTTTCTCTCCGTCTCTTCTCTCTCGATTCTTCTATCAGAGTGCTCGAACAGCGTCTCTGACCTCCGTGGCATCCGCCGTCGTCTGCTTCAGTGATGGGTCGGTGACAAGTCTGACATCTAACTGACTAAGCCTAC
Source organism: Calotriton arnoldi (assembly GCA_963921515.1). Taxonomy (NCBI): domain Eukaryota; kingdom Metazoa; phylum Chordata; class Amphibia; order Caudata; family Salamandridae; genus Calotriton; species Calotriton arnoldi. The sequence continues at coordinate 298,796 of CAWUFW010008603.1, read as the reverse complement.
CTTAGTTATACTATTCTATGTGTATGTACCACCCCCCAATGTTTCAATATTCATGAAAACCCCTATTCTGATTGGACAATGGGATGGGGAGAGGTCATCACACCATACTAATGTAATGATTTTCTTTTAGTTTATTGTTCAATATTACCGCCCCTTGATTTTACTTTCCCAATCTTTATTCCCACCCGCATTTCACATTAGAAACATATACATTGTATGCAAATTTGTCTTCTTTTCCTTCCCTTCTCCGGGTCGAGAGGTGAAGTTCCCAAGCGCTTCTTTTGCTAGAGCGTCCTTGGCTGGGTTTCAATGTTACTTCATGCATCATGGCGGACTTTGGTGCGCTTGCGCATAACCATGTGGGACAGAGACTTCAGTCACCCTCCAGGCCCAAATACGAACTAATAATAAAGTCAAAGAAAAACATATTAGAACACAGAAATAAATGAATGCACTGTATACCACTTATTCCTACTCTAATCCCATTACGTTATTTAATCTTTTTGCATTAGCAATTTAATAAACATGCGAGGTTTAGTTTAAGCGTGGCATGCGCATTAACATGTGAGTTTCAAGCAGCCATCTTAATAGCTACTGCGCAGCTGCAAAGATTTCCCTCCAAAGCAAAGGACGACATACTACGTAGATGCAGTAGACGCATGCGGAGAAGATTCCCGCGTTATTGGCAGCCATCTTTAGACACTCGGGTTACTTATTAGTAAAACACACATAGGCAAGCTTCTCTCAGATATCAATGTAAAAAGTGTAATGCAAATATTAGTACTTACAAACATGTTGGTTACATTATTACATGTTATTTGAGAGGATTACATCCGAGCAAGTCTCTTTACGTACGAAACCTTGCTCCATCACTACTTTCTCCCCAGCCTCTTTGATCTCTTTGTGAGGCCTCTCATCAAAGAACTTGGGAATAGAAATTACATTTTATACAACTATGCAGATGACTCCCAGATTCTCTTTCAGCTGGAGCCTCCTGGGAAAACTTTCAATCTACTATGCAGTACACCTGGGAGTGGATGGCCAATACATGAAACGCAATGTTGATAAGACTAAAATAGTAATTTTACACAATAAAGACAGCTTACGGAACCAATTATACAGGCCTCCTGAGTTTGGCGAGGCTTTCACTACTAAGCATGGAGCTGAAAGCCTTGGAGTCATCATTGATGGTGACCTAGCCTTGGAACCACAAATGGATACGGTGATCTCTTCTTGCATACTAACTTTGAGAAAGTTTAAAGAAATTGCTATGTTTCTTTCAGGTGAAGCATTGAAAATGCTAATTTTAGCGCCAGTGATATCTAAACTATACTGCACAAATTCCTTCTGCTCTGGTCTCCCACACATGTTGATCTACAGTCTACAAATGTTTCTGAGTCAAGTAGCCAGATTGACCTATAAGGCACCCAGGCATTCACATACTTCACCCAGGATCAGGGAACTTCATTGTTGGGCTGCCTGTGGAATATAGGATCCAATTTAAGATATGCTGCCTTACCTTCAAAGCTTTGGTTGGCTAGGTATCTCAGTTTTTGCAGAAAATATTCATAGAATACTGTCTGGTCTGGGAACTTTGCTCTTCATCTGCGTCTCTGCTGGCTGTCCCTAGTTTCAAGAAAGTGGGAAGGGGTGGCCACAGGTTTTCTTCTATGGCTCCATCTATCTGGAATTCTCTCCCTTGCTTCGATTGCAGACTAATAATGCATCCTTTATAAAGAACTGAAAATTTGGCTTTTCAAACAGGCCTACTTGGTTTTTAATTTGTGGGGAAAAAAATACTGCATGAGTGATTATGCATAGAAAATACCCGCAACAAATAGTTTTAATGGTTGAATTAATTCCCCCAAATTTTTTTTCGGAAAAATCATTTTTAAAATGTTTAGTAAAGCAGACCAAATTTGCAAACTTTGCAAGGAGTGAACACTGCATATTTTCTTTAGTTGAGGCCTCTCTTGTTCCTCACTGTTTCCCACTGTTTGGTTTCCTTGTAGCTCCACACACCCCAGGACCCAGCCCCGCTTGGTACTCGATGCCACTTTATGTCGGCGCATGCGTGGTCGGCCTCCTTGTCATCGTTGTTGTAGTGACTGTCTCCTTACGGAAGAGGAAACGAGGTGAGGGTTGCTTGGTTCCTGCTTTCCACCCTTCTCTCCCGCAGTAGAGTCCTTTCGCTACTGAGTACGGTCATTCCTAAATGTAAGAGTATGTATTTAAAGGTTTGAGTGGGAACCCCAGATTCAGAAAGCAGCAAAGCTCATGCCTTTGAATCTAAAACCCATGTGATTCGGGTTTCTGACACCCAAAATCAGCCTCTATAAATTACAGTCTTTGTTTAACTGTAAATTGTTGGCCGGGTATAGATTTTCTACGGGCTGCATTACGTTTCCTTTAAAAATATGATGAATTTAAAAAAATGTGTTTATCCAGCTAACCTTCCCTTTACTTTGCTCTTTTCCTTCAGACTCCAGCCAACAAACAGGGTAAGTGCCCTTGTGTATCAGACTTTTCTTCCTGTGGTCTCCATTTGCTCGACAGTAACAGGTGTTTTTCTGTTCCCAGCAGCCCTGTGGTGTATGCGGAGGTCGCGTTCAGAGGTAGGAGCACATCTACCGCAGGGGCGGGGGTTGGACCATGGGTGAGGGGGTGGGGGGGAGGGGGCGGGAGGACTGTGAAAGCGCCTCCCTCAGGCCTTGCAGGGGGCAGCAGCACCTGATGAGCTGTCCAATGGTGGGACATTGAGGACAGGCCCTAAAATAGTGGCTGGTGAACTCTGGGAGCGGTGGGATGTAAAGACCTGACTCGTATAGCGCCCAGGAGTGGGCAGTGATCTCTCCGATCCTACCTCTAGATCTCTAGCTCTCGGTCAGCTCTCTGCCCCTCTCTTCTCCTCAAGTGCCCCTCTCTCTCTCTACTTTCTCTTCTTTCTGCATCTTGCTGCTCTGTTTGCATCTCATCCCCCTTCATTTCTCTTCCATTTACTTCCCCTCCCTCTTAATTTCATCTCTTTATCTTACCCTTTCTATCATTTTTGCCATCTATACCTTATCTTTCTCTACCTCTCGCATTCCTCTTTCTACCTCACCATTCTCTTTTATTTCTCGCTCTGCCTCACAACTCACTGCCTCATCTCTCTCTTCCCCACCTCTCATACACTATCTAGACTCTCAATTTACATCACCTATTGGCCTTCTGTCTCTCTTTTTATTGATGTCCTCTTTCCCTCGCCTTTCCCATTATTTTATTTCTTTCTCTCTACAATGCTCTCCCTACCTCTTCTACTCCATCTATCACTCCCTTTGCTTTCATCTCTCTTACTGTCTCCTTCACTGTTTCCGTTCACTCTCTCTGCTTCCAATGTCTCGCTCGTTTAATACATCTGTCTTACCTCTGTCTCTCTCTCTCCCTATTTCACCATTCTCTACTTCTCCCTCGCACTTACTCTGTATTAGCCTCATCTCTCTACCTCATCTGCACCTCTTTTTTCTCTACTTCTCATATCTTTCTATTTTTCATCCCACCGGCTCTACCTGCCTCGCTACTTTATTTACCTCACCTGTCATTCTGTGCTTCACCTTTCTATTTGTGCTATCTCATTATAACTCACCTCTCTTCCTATCTTATTTCTCTCTAGACCTTGCCCCTCGGGTTGGCACCTTTCTTACCAGCCTACATTTAAAACTGCATGCCAGGCCTCTAAAACAAGCATTGGCATAGTCAATAGGTCTCGTCTTTGGGACCTTATAAGTTTTTAGACATGCAACAGTTGATGTTCTTGCACCAAGGATATTGTGCTGCATAACTAAATACTTATAAGGTCCCAAAAGCGAGACCTATTGGCTACGCCAATGCTTGTTGTGTATGAGTTTAGAACAGTTGGTCACTGAAGAGAAAGCCAACCACTGATAACGTGATTTTCCTAGCTGTAGAGAAAATGTTGAGGCAAAGTCTGTTTAAATGGAATTAATGGTTACTGCCGATAAAAGACCTCTGATTTGTCGTCTGTAATGCTTCATCTCGGTCTGTGGAGGGAGCTGTCATTGTAGTCCTTTTTCTATGTCTATGACAGCTGTCAAATAGTCCTACTTTTATGTCGATGGTTACTGCAAACCTTAGTCCTACTTCTATGTCTATGACCTGTCCCCGTTTTTTGTTTTGAGAATCTGGTCACCCTAGCTACCTGTGATCCTTCCAAGGGTGCAAGGGTGTCCTCCCCAAGAAACATTTTGTAAAAACGGAGGCAGGTCATTTATTTTACACACCGCCAGGGCATGTTGCCAAGGTAAGGTATTCCTCAGGAATTCCGGAGGCAGCTATAGTGCATTGTGGTATTCTATTAGAAGTAAAGAATGTAGAATTTTAGTGCATCACCGAGGTTTCAGAATGTTATAATTCAAAGAGACTAGAGGTTGGAGCGGAGGATGATTAGAGAGGGATGACAGATGTGGATGGGGTTCTGTGTACCAGACTTGGAATGAACCCTTTTGGATTTATATGTAACTTGCCTACATTTCTTGGTATCTTTCACGCACACACAGACTCCCTCCTGCACGCAGGGGGCGAAAAGAAGCAGGGTCACGCTCATGACCACGACAGATAACTCTCTGTAGGAAGGGGGAGTATTATGTGGTGACACTGGTTTGGCTTCACCATGTAATAAAATCACAAACCCCAAAGATGGTCCTTGGATTCACAATAATAAACCCTTTGCTCAGTCCTGGTAGAGCGGCTAAGAGCAGTCAGACTTTATCAGAGGACATGTGTTAAGCATTTCAGTGAACAAACATGGACAATAAGTAATTGACACGACTCTAAAGAAATCCGACACCAATTTATAAGAATAAAGCTGATTATCTTCTTAATTTAGATACCAAAATTAACCTGATCAGATACATATAACTGGAGTTATGGATTTTAGAAGCAATTTAAAATCAATGCAAAATAATACAGTGAAACTTTATAATTGCGGTCAATGGTAAAAACCAATAGTGATAATCGGTCACTTGCAGGTCAAGTTGCGTGAAACCCAAAGAGGATAAAGGTGATGTGGGTCCCAGGACCAAGCCACAGCAGTCAGTTCAATTGTACCTGGCATGGGGAGCCCGGGTGCACAGATGTTCTGGCTGTCGCTGGTGCTGAACAGGAGCCGTGGCAGAGCTGCTTTAATGCTTACACGGTGCTGCAGGGAAACAGGGTACAAAAGACCAAAGTTGGATGAATGTCAGATGGAGTACCCTCTAGATGCAGCGTCGAGTGCAGGGGTCCGCTGCCCCACTGGTGACCAACAAGCCTTGGCAGCGATAAATACAGCAGATGGATACTTCAACGTTCGGTGAACATGGTAGCTGCCTTAAACTTCATGGAGGGCAGGATTACAGTTTCCACAATGCACTAGACCATCTGGATTTGGTCGATCCCTCGGAGGGTTCGATGGCCAGCGATTCTTCAGATCCGGAGCATTGTTTTACCTGCCATTTGCAGTGGACTAGTTCCATTAGTCCAGGGGAGTCTGAGGTTGCGTGGGCTCTAACAGGGGTCCCGCTGTCTAGAGACCCGATTTTTAGCCTAGGAAGAGCGTCGATAGAGCAGTTCCAAGACTGTTTCCACAGGTGCAGAGTTTCCCTCTTGGTTTGTGCAAGTCGTGTTGTCGTCAACTCAGGTCTCTTCTTTGTCGTCTTTGATGCAAGTTGGATCAGAACTGAGGCTCTGGTGTCAGGGGGCCCTTAAATCCTACATTTAGGGGTATTAGGGGTGTGGGTGCGAGTGGCAATGGGCTACTAGCTCCAGCAGATAATCCACCCCTGAAGTGACCACATCCGGGGTGTAGGTCACTTTTTCAACCCAGAACCCTCTATTCTACCACTTTTTGAAATGGCAGAAGTCCTCCTTGGCTGTACAGACCAGTGGCCCACCTTTGAGGTGTGGCTAGCCTTTTGGGGGTGTATGTCTCCTGACTACCTAATTTTCTTGCCTGCCCGGATGCAAATGTGCCTGGGGCAGAGTGAGGGCTGTGGGTTCTTCTGGGAGACAGCCTGGATGCATATCCGAGGCGGTGTAGCCTTAGAAGCTCACTCCCTTGAGGTGCCACTTCACTAGCCTTCCTGGGAGGGAGGAGGTATAACCTACTTACTGCCCAAGCCTTTGTTCCTGACTCCTGGGAGTGTTCACACTGGCTGGGAGGAGGGCAGAATCCTGTCTTGGAGGCAGCAAGTGCGGGCTTCCAGCCAGAGCAATGGAAAGTTGTGGCAACCAGGTGGGCACCTCTAAGGTAGCCACCTAGGTGCATGCCACATCGCTCCTGGCATGTGATTCCACATGATAACCTATTTAGGCGATACCATAATGGAGCTAGCAAACCTGGATTTGCCCGGGTGCCAGCCCATGTTATCCGTCTAACACTTATAGTGTCCTTTAATGGCAAAGGCCACTATAGGATCATATAAGCTTGCAGTTAAATGTCCTCACCCTTAATATAATGCACCCTGCCTCCTGGGCTGAGGAGGCGTTCCTTCTGGGTGACTGACATATACTACAGATAGTTCTTTGACCTTGCCCCACATGGGGCAGAGTCGAGTTTGAGCAGTTTGCACTGCTTCTGCAGTCTGCAATGGCAGGCCTGCTGTCAGCAGTTTACGTGGGCTAATCAGGGTGGCACAAACAGTGCTGTAAGCCCTGGGGACCCCCTTACCACCCATGCCCTGGGTGCCACTGGTACCATATACTAGGGACTTATAAGGGAGGAGTAAAGTCCTTTCCAACTGGGGTTACCAATTTACACATATCAGTTTTGGGGAGAGAGCACTGGAACTGGGGCCTGGTCAGCAGGATTCAGTGCATTGTCAGAGTCGAAACCCAGCATCTAGTAGTCCAACTGGGGGCAAAAAGTGGTGGGACACTGCAAAAAACGGCCTGTTTTCTAACACTCTTGCTCTTGACCTGATGGTGATGCATCGCAGGTGACGATGATGATGATAACGAATCACTAATAAGCATCCGACTAGGGAAGTCCTCATGTCCTGGAGCAGAGGCAGTCAAGCGGCAGCTCCTATAGGTGCACTCAGTCAGCAGGGCAGTCTATCATGATGTTGACCAGGATCTCCTCATAAAAAAATGCAATCCAGCATCTGCCAGCAGGTCTCCCGCCTCACATATCAGTCACAGCACTAAATCTCTTAGGTTCTGAGCCTGATTGAATGGCAAACTGGAAGGGAGACAGCAAACATTAAGGTCCTATCACTGACAGTGTCTTTCTAAGCTGCACTGGCGAACAGCCTCATCCTTGGATGGTGAGAAACTGAAATACTGAATTGCCCAGTCCAAAGCAGACTCCATTTATAGTCAGTTCTGAGCAATGGGCTCTGCTGTTACCTTTAAATCTCCCGGACTCCGCCAGTCCCATTGGGGTCCACTGGTTACTCAGGGCACACAGAGATCCTGGTTAGCTGTAGCTCCCTGGTGATGATTCGAGCTGGTCCATACAGAATACGGTCCAGCCTCCTATGTGCGCCCACATCCTTCAGGTCTGCAGATCAAGGCAAGGAGGGGGGGACGTTGCTGTTGCTGCTCAGAAGAGGCACCGAGGCTGCTCTAAAGGCTGAGGGGCTATTGCTCCCATCGACTGGAACAACTGCCGTAGGCAGGAGGAAAAGGTATCTAAACAGGTTACGTCAGTATATTTTAGTCACAAATATCACCTGACAAACATTGTGTTCTAAATATAATTTACAAAACTATTGTCCCATTGTTTGGAGACTTTCTATTCTATTATTAGCTCCAATGGGGTGATATTTTTATAGATGATATTCAGGACACAATATTTGTATATTATACTTTATCTATGGTGCAAATTAGTGTATCGCCTAACATAAATATTGTGTTCTAAGTACAGTGGCGGCTCCTACGCTATGGAGGAGGAGCGACGCCCACCCTCCAGACTCAAAACTTGTAAAATAAACAATAATAAAACTGGCTTATTATTGTTTTTATTTTTCAAGTTCTAGTCTTGGGGGCGGGGCCATCGTGGGGGCAGTCACGGAGCTGGAGTAGTGGGCACTGCTAACAGTGCGCATGTCAGTTTGGCTGGCTATCTCAGGCCAACCAAACCAACAAGCGTACTGAGCTGTCTCCAGGCCAGCTGCATTGCTGGGTAGGAGACAGCAAAGCACAAGCTCCCAGTCTCTCTGTGAGCACAAATTCACAGCGCTCAGGTCAATCCTGATGCTGCTTTCAAATATAAGAGCAGCGTCAGGATTGGCCGCAGGGGAGCCTGAGAGCCTGTGCTTCAGCTAGGAACTCAAGCAGAAGAACAGTAGTCCTGCGTCAGGTACGTTTACTTTCATTGCTTTCTTTTTTTTTTTGCCAGTTGTCCCATTCCCCGTACCTCCCTCCCCCATCACCCTCTCCCCTGTCTCCTCCACGCCCCGCCACTCCACTCGCACAGCAGCCGCTACTGTCTAGGTATCATTTACAAAACTATTGTCCCGTTGGGTGTAGACTTTCTATTATTAGCTCTAATGGGGTGATGTTTTCATAGATTATATTTGTGAGACAATATTTATGGCAGACAGTATTTAACTGATATTCTGGTACCACTTCATCTAAACATTCAGGTTCCCAAGTCTAACCTGACCCTGGGCAGCCCTGCACAAACCCAGCCAGCATTTATCAGGGGCTCGCTGCTGCAGAGAGGGGGCTGGGAGTGGGGACATGTTCCCAGTCCTCTCTCAGTGTCCTTGTCGGGACAGAAAGCCCCTTCCTTACTGTTGAATACATTGACACACCTCACACCCCCACAGCCGCTCCCCCCTGCACACAGACCCTCCTCCCCCATGCATGTTATATTTATGATAGAGGTCAAGGACTCTGGCTATGGGGGAATGCACACACTTTTTAATTGGAGGGGGGAGTAGGGTGTCCCCAGAGGAGTACAGGTGAGGAGGCGTGTCACTAGAATCATGCATCCCAAGAAGGATACTGACCCCAGGACCTTTCTCCACTCCTAGCACCCCCTCCCATTCCTAAGAGACAGTGCTGTAGCAAGTGTGCAAACACCATATATAAAAGGATCCGTTACTTCTGGATGGGTTGAAAAATGCAGCAATAATAAAAGTGCCGTGAGCCCCTCTGGCCCCGGTGCCACTGCACCTTGCACACTATTGATAGCTCCACCCTCGTGTAGAGAGAGTTGCAGCACTGAAGTCCACCCGTGTCTCTCGCTCACCTTAGGGCAGAGCCCTTTAAGTCTTCCGCGCTCTCCCCTGTGGTGAAATGAACCCCAGACACTGTGGCATAGGGCGGCCCCTCCCTGTGCCCTCTCTTCCAAGGCACATTTACTGCAGTAGAATCGGCTCATCTCTTTACATTTCCGCTAGTCTCTCTTAAGTCTGGGAGGGTTTTCTGGATTCAACTCAAGACCTTGGGTACCATAAAGAGATAAAAGAGAATAAACATCAGAGGAATGTAAACAGAGGGTGAAATCAATATCATGTGACAGGCGCTGATCTCCCTGCCGATGGTACCTCAGGTCTAATGGCGAATCAGCGCCTGTCACATGATATTGTCATTTGATGGTATAAAAAAATCAGAGAGTTTATTGTTGGAGTTTTAACCCTAAAACTCTTCCTGTTTGTAGGCAGAACACAAACACCCGGCCGGAGCACGAACCAAACACAGGTGAGATTTTCTATATACCATCTCTGTGCTGGCAGATGACACCTGGGAATAAGGTTGTGGAGATGGGGGGCTGTGTGTACATGCTGGGGTCCACATGTGCATATGTTAGTGGATTATTGCATTTCTGTATGTGTGCGTGTGTGTAAGGTGAATGTACCGCAGCCTCGCGGGTATTATTAGGAGGCGTTGGCTCAAATCTACTGGCAAAGAGTGTGTACATCAGCACGATACATTGTGCAAAACAATGTAGAATGTAATGGATAATTCAAGAGAATTGTGTATTTTTACCAAAATTAAGTACCCGCAACATCCTCAAAACCAGCTTCATCATTTACAAAGACTTCAGACTAAGAAGTGCAAAAAACAAGAACTTTATTTCTGTTCACAGAACCGTAAAAGTACGTGTAAAAAACATATTAATAATTTGAACAACATACAGCTCATAAAATGCAAAATTCAAAGTAGAAATTACAAATCAGTGGAGGATATAACTCTTACAAATTCGGTAAAAAAAAAGAATCTAGGATTCAAGGTACTGAGCAACTGTGCTAAACAGATTACCAGATCGACAAAAACCTGAAGAGGAGTCCTAAAAAAGGGCCTTGAAAAGGGTCCGCTATGCTATCCGGAAAAAATGCCACTGAGGCTCAGAGGAGTTAACTAGCATCTACAACACTGTCTGGTTCCATAATAACTAAAGTGCACAGTGCATTAAAACATATTAAAATACCTCCCAAGGGCTTTATCTAGCAGCATTCCTGGATCTAATATACCAAATTGACTGCAGATAATGAGAAACCGAATGGATAATGCAGCTGCTATTGTCTGTATTGCATATTCTCAATGCCCGTCTTTGATCCCAAAAAGGCGGCAGAGGGGACAATCCGCCGGGCACACTGCTTCACACAAGCACTAAAATAAAATAGTAAGGGCTCTTCATTCTCTGAAGCTCACAGCCCATGGGGCATAAATTAGTAAAATTATCACTTTTGTTCCCTGAACAGATAAAAGAAGCTAGCGGCAGGATCCCTAGCCTAAATTTAATAAACAAGGCTCTTGTGTTCGGGGATTAACATTATCCAAAAAGTCTTCAAAGGGTGGAAGACACGTACACTACAAGTAGCAATTTGAAAGGCTACCAGAAGGAACAGCAGCTAATCTTGCACTTAGAGCAGTGTCTCGATAGCATGATTTCACAGTTTCTCGAGCACTTGTTGGTACTGAGGTAGGATACAGCCAACACTCTCTCAAGCCTAACTTAATCAGCCAAGATTTTATATGGCATAACCAGGGAATTGTATGCAATAGATTGTTACCCAATATGGCCCTAAGGCAATCTCTATAAGGTGCTAGTTCCCGTGTTATCCATAATGTAATCCAATATCAAATTGGTTTTAAATAGGCTATGTCTGAGATTGATTTTAGAGCTAGGTTAAATCTTAAAGGGAGTAATGGAGCACTGGTAGGAAGTCTCAACAAAGATTTTAAAAAGTAGTTCTCACTTTTCTCGAGCGAGTCAAGCTTACAAAAGCCCCTCCTTTCAGCCCCATACAAAGCTGATCCACATGCTTGGGTCTTATAAATCTCCAAGACCGAGGCCCGGTTGGGAAACCTGATGATGGCCCCAGTTCTGTCCCTTAAAGTCAGTGAGTTTTTCTCGATCTGAACATTCCATCTATGAGAATCAGACTCCTAAATAGTCAGATTCAGAAACCCTTTCCAATAGGGACCCTTCCAGGACTACTTTCCCCTTAGCTTTTTTTTCCTTGGCTTGAAACCATGTATTTGGTTTTACTCATGATTTTTACAAAAAAAAACTGAACTTGTCCAAAAGAATACATAGGCCCCTCGGAATTTTTGAGAGAAGAAGTGTATCGTGTGCAAACAACCCAGGGACCTTAAAACCAGCCATTGTGGGAAAATCGTTTTCACACTCTAACAGGTAGGTGATACAACCGTTGATGAATAATAAAAAGAGAATAGGTGCCAAAACGCATCCCTGGCGAACCCCTCTTCTGATTGGGATATCCACAGTGGTTTCCCCACAGGGCCCCAGCTGACTTTGATAACATTATCTGTATATAGTTATTTGATCAAGGTAAAAAGGCCAAGAGGAACCCCCATCTTGCAGAAGATCTCCCAGAGTTTTACTCTAAGCACTAGATCGAAGGCAGTGCACAGATCCATGAACATGACATACAGGGAACCCTGGTCTATGTCTACAGACAGTGTATAGTCAGGAACCATAGGACCTGATCAACTGTGCTAATCTTAGCTTTAAACCCGGCCCGGAGGTGTGAAAGCATCTTGTTGGCCGATATCCACTCCCAAAAGATTAGCAAGAAGTTGCTTGCTACAGATCTTCTGAATGTTGTCAATGACACTTATGGGCTGATAGCAGGGACATTCACTGCTCCTTTCTTGAAAATAAATATGCTTTCAGCTCCTTTCCAGGAGTTGGGGATTTGAGCTTGCATTGGACAAGTTATTTATATATGGTCCCCGTATTAATGGTTCAGAACGATATAGGTCAGAGGGGATGTTATATAGGCCAGGCGCTTCCCCAGCTTTTTGAGCCTGGAACGCTTCAAGGGTTTCTTCCACTGTAAATGCCATTGATTCTCCTTTGTCGCCCTTAGAGTCATCTGCGGACATAGAAACCTTCATAACATCCCCATGGGCTACATCTGCACAAAAAGCTGTGAAGTGCTCAACCCACTCCCCAGTGATATATGGTTTTCTGGCCGAGCATAATCCTTACACCCACTATGCGTGACCAAATACCAGAACCCTTAGCTATCTTTTCCCTTTACTGCTTCCAGCAGGTCCTCCTAAAGCTTACTTTTCCAATGGGACTTGCTGGATTTGATAGCCTTGCAGTATCTTTGTCTACAAGCAATAATGTCAGACCTCACCTTACTTTTTATAACTTTTGCAAGTTCGGTTTTGGCCTCTCTGCAGTCGTGATAGAACCATTTGTGGGCTTTAGAAGGAGCATTACGATTTTTAGGGTCATTCAGGAAAAGATCTTTTAATCTTGAGCACAACTCTTCATGGGCAACCATGGTCTGGGAGGATGTACAATCCTGACCCTCCAGTGCAATTAGGGCTACACTTAATGTTCTACAGATCTCTTGTAAAGCATTGGCATTATTGGATATCTCCACCTATCTCACATTATGCCCTTTATTAGTCAAAACTATTGACTTGGGGAAAAATGTCTAAACGGGGAACATGGTGGTCGGCAGGTAGTGGCGATCATGAGTTTTCACTCTGCTCCCATAGCATATTCTCGTAATGCAGTAATGGTGTGAAGATTCAACGAAGAAACCTAACTTTGGAGGTCTCTCGGTGCCCCTGGTCTTTGAGGCAGGAAAAGTTATTGAGAGAGCATGTAAGAGCATATGACGGCTCTCCATCTCCGAAGTGGGTCCTGTAGCGGAGCAGGTGTGTGGGCGGAGGCCACGTTGCGGCTTGGAAGGGGCCGCCGAGCTTTGGCTAGAAGTAGCTTCCAGGGCATGATAGGACATGTCAGCGGGTAAGACTGCAGAATACGGGCCCCTTTCCACTAGAAGGAAGAAGACAACAAGTCATGGCAGCGAGAGAGCCTCTATGAGCACGGCAGGAAAAAGAAGTGGTAGAGGTATTTGCCAGGGGGGCCTCCACGACCTTGCAATCAAAACAACGAGGGAAGTCAAGTGGTAAGGAGGAAACTGAGTCAGAAAAGGCAACGTCACTGTTCAATTTAATGATTTGGGAGCCCAACCCAACAGATATGCTTTAAGAAATAGACATATCTGGGCAGACAGAGTTTCAATGTCCCTGTTTCAAGGAGATAGTTCATTACCCCCCTATGCAGGGTCCAGCATAGTGTCAAGTAATCAGGAGTTTTCTTCCATAGATCAAATTACCACTAAGGGCTGTGTTCTTCCCCAAGCGCCCCGTTCTCAACCACAGAAGCCATCAGGTGCACCCATAAAAGGGATAGGAAGGAAAGGGGCTAAAGTAGTAAACCTCATTAAGATCACTCCCTCCCTGCATTCCTATTTTAGGGTGCAGTCTAAAGAGGAACTACTCTGCCCTCTTTCACCTACCCATTAAAGAACACCTTGCAGGGGTCTTCAGTACAGGGCAAGGCGTTAGGTATCATGGATAAACTGACGGAAACCAGTAACAGGACGCAAATACACATGCCTAATCAGGCCATGGAGGTAGGAAATAGGTTCCAAGCTTTAGCTGGACTGCCTAACCAGGAAAATACTCCCCAGGGCTCGGAGCTAGCTACCGTTATACAATTTCCAGGAAAAGAAAAGCAGGCAAATGTAGAGGGAAATTCTTGTTACTCTGATAGAGGAGGTCAGGGATAAATTCGCAATATCCGAGAAGAACCAGCAAAAGATACAAGAGGCATGCGAGGCGATGTAAGTCAAACTAACCTCCTTAATGGACAGAGTAAGCTTAATGGAAACATCTATCACAAAGCTCACGAAGGATGTAGAACTGAACAAAAAGGAGACTGAGTACTTAAAAACTGGAAATAGAGACCTTCATGCCAAAATAGAAATACTGGAGAACAAAGCAAGGAGAAATTTCATCAGGATTTTAAATGTACCAGAGGGTTTAGAGGGAGACAATATCAAAGCCTTTACAAAGAACTTATTGAAAGAATTTATCCCCGGTATTGAGGTAGACAATATAGAACAAGACATACAGAGATCCTTTCTCCAGAGGTCCGGCGAGGAAGACGCCTAGAAAAATACTGGTTAATTTAAAAACCTACTCTATTGAAGAAACAATTCTCTCAGCAGCCTTAAAGGCAGGAAATTACTCAAAGGATGACTGGCCTTTTCGTATAAGATCTGATAGTTCCAGGGCCACTCAAGATAGGCAGTGGTCATTGAGAAAGTATATTCCTGAACACAAGAAATTAGGGGACATCGCTCATATATGCTTTCCAGCCACCGTCAGGGTTATGTGTAATAATAAAATGCACAACATTATAGACCCAAAGGAAGTAGACACATTACTGCAACAGATTAAAGCACATCAAAATTAAATAAGAATTGTTAATGTTACGGAGCGGAGGGAGCTCAAAGGGGTAGCCTTTTGATAATACCCATAGTTGGTAGGGAGGGTACTCCGAGGTGGGAGAGGAGGGGAGTAGACACAAAAAATAAGAATGGTTATTTAGTAAGCACTGGGTGGGTGAGCATGTGGGGAAAAAAAAACAAAAAACTCCTCAATTGTGGGAGGTGACTACCCGGGTGATGTTTTTAAACAGTTGCGTTTCATTGCAATCAGTTTTGAATTAACCTAATCAGTAGTTGGCTTAGCTAATGTTAGATCACTAAAAACTCAAACCTGGAATGTGAATGGACTTAGGGTTAGAAGTACAAGAAAAAGAATCTTAGAGTATTTCAGACTTTCGGACAGCGAGGTAATAATCTTATAAGAAACATACCTCCTAAAAGAGGAATGGGAGGAAATTCTAAAAGGTCAAAAGTGGATAGAACACTGTATCTGTACAAACCAGACATGTTGTGTTAAGGGGGTGGCAGTCCTTTTAAACAAAATCTGTGAAAGCTACTATGGGTGACTGGGCGGTCGATAAGGGAGGGCGGTGGGTAAGAGCTAGCGTACAAATATATGGTAATTGGTTGACCTTTGTAGGGTACTATGGGCCAAATGTAGATGACATATCCCCCCTACAAGGATTATATAATCAACTTATAGAAATTAACCACACGATCATACTAGGAGGGGATTTTAACACATTAATAGACCCGGTGCAAGATAAATCCACCTGTAGAGAGACAGCCAGCTCTCCCAAGATGAGAGGTTTGCTGAAGCAAATAATGGGTGATCTCGGTCTCTTGGAGATCTGGAGGTTAAAAGGTAACACAGCTGGTAGACGAGAGGGAAGATTCACTTTCCACAATAAAAAATATGGTCATAGGTCTAGGATAGACTTCTTCCTGGTGGATGCTACTTTAAGTAAAAATATTAGTAAGGTGGAGCACAATGTAGAACATTTATCTGACCACTCAGCAGTCATCATGGAGGCCATGTTAGGCGATCGCTCTGCCTCGAGAAGATGGACTGTAAATAGAGCCCTTCTCGCTGATCCACTCACAACAGAAAAGTCTTTTTATGTATCTTATCTTCCCAAACACCATTGCCTTTTCCATCTTTACTCAGCTCTCTTGACCAGCTTGCTAATTGTTAGAAGGAAGTGGTAGGCCATCAAACTTTTGCACTATGAGTATGGGGAGGGATGTGGTAAATTGTTGGCTTGGAAAACTAAAATTGTGATTAAGGCCATTAGAAGTGAAGCCACTGGTGAAATTCATGTAGAGGATGAAGATATAGAGTCAGACTTTATACTTTTTTTTCAAAATTTATATACAGATAATAAGGAGGGGGATGAAGATCATATTAAACGTTATCTTGGTGAGGTGGATTTCCCACTGTTACAATCAGCCTACAAGGATGAGCTGAATGCGGAAATCACGGTTGAAGAAGTCACTAGGGTAATCAAAAGCTAAAATGAGGGAGGGCAGCCGGACCGGACGGCCTCCGGAATGAAATAGACATCACCTTAAGCTCTGAACTGGCACCTATATTAACAGAGGTTTTTAATTTAGCTCTCCTCGAAAAACAGGATCTTCCGCATTCATGGGATGAGGCCATTGAAAATATAATTCTTAAACCTAACCAAGACCCTAAAAACGGCGAATCTTATAGACCAATCTCACTTTTAAATAGTGATTATAAAATCTTCATGTCTTGATTCACAGGGATCATAAGGGTTTTGTTAAGGGTAGGCAACTACACGAGTTGCTACATGACTTAGTAGGGGCAATAGACTTGGCGACTAAGGAAGGAACCTCCTTGACTGTTCTTACCATCGACGCAGCTAAAGCCTTTTACAGGATCAGCTAGCCTTTTCTCTATAGTGCAATCAAACATTATGAACTGCGAGAGATTTTTAAGCTCAGTTAGGCTACTTTATAGAAACCCTACTGCTAGGATTTTAGTTAATGGGAATCTTACAAATAAAAGAATAAACATTAAAAGAGGAACCCGCCAGGGATGTCCACTCGCCCCGTTGCTTATTAATCTCTATATAGAGCCTTTGGCAAACAAGATTAGAGCATTTGCGGATATCCCCCCCTTTGTTTCAAATGGCTGGGAGAAAAAAGTAGGTCTGTATGCGGACGACTTAATGATTTATACAGGAGACTTTGAAACCTCACTCCCGCCATATTGAAATATCTTTGAAAATTTTGGAGAAGTATCGGGATACCTTGTTAATCAACAGAAAACAGAAATCATGGAATGGAATATTCATCACGCAAATCCACTGATAAAGCAAGAAAAAGGATATTTGGGAATTCAGGTGGCACAAGATTTGGAGAAACTAGCGCAGGTATACTTCGACAAAGTAGTCTCAGAGTCTAAGAAACTTCTTAAAGTGTGGGGGGCCTTCTGCTCTCATTTATAGGTAGATCTAACCAAAATGTACTTTTATTTTTAATACAATCCCTAGGGAGTTTAAACCAGTGTGGCTCAAGAAGTTTCAGGGGGAATTGAGTAGATTTATATGGAGGGCAAAAGGTGTGAGAATAGCCTGGAGTAAAATATGAAGGAGAAAAGAACACAGGATATTGCAGCTCCGGATCTCTACTAATACTATCAGGCTTTTAATCTGAAAAACATTAGAGCTCTACTTTGGGACAAATCCTCTTTCTCCCCGCTTTGGAGTGCCATGGCAAAGGATCTCCCCATGGGAGGCAAATCTCTTCTCTACAAGTATGGCCATCTGAAATACTTTAAGAAAATTGGACTTAAGATCCTTGCAGACGCATGCAAGATGTGGTATCAGATGAGACGAACTTTCGGAATACCATATTACAGCAGCCTTGCCCTTCCTTGATATGGAAGTCACCCGGCACACCAACTTGTCTTAATGATAAGCTTGCTACCCCCCTGATCGTCTGTGGTATATGTAAATGGGGTCAGCTGTTAGACAATAGTAAACTACGTCCATGGGACAAGTTGGTAGAATGCACGGCGGGCAACTTATCGAAATTTAAGTACTATCAATCAGCAAGCTGGTCAAGAGAGCTAAGTAAAGATGGAAAAGGCAATGGTGTTTGGGAAGATTAGATACATAAAAAAACTTTTCAGCGAAAGGAAGTAGCAGAATGGTACTGGATGCTGGTACGAGCAGGTGACGAGGAATTTACTTTACCCTCAAAGAGCTGGAAGAAAGACCTGCCAAGCGTGGATGTAGATTCTCTGTGGCAAGTATCTATGTCTTTTCTTTGGTTATCTATAAAATCTGCACCTTTTAAGAAAAATCATCTGTGTACTGTTCATAAAGCATACTATACACCAAAAACGTTGGCCAAGAAGGGAAGCCGTGTAATCAGAAGATGTATAAAGTGCGGCGAGGAAAATGCCGACAAAGTCCATATGTTTTGGCAGTGCCTTCTGATCGAGCCATTCTGGCAAGAAGTAAGCAAGGTTATGTCCGAAATCATAGGCCAAGAAATCAAAGTAAGCCTGTCGATGGTCATATTTGGGGTACTTGATGGGGAGGAGCCCCCTGTAAAACTAGTTAGGACACAAAAATCCCTTCTTTTTGTATTAATTTTACTAGCATGATGAGAGATATGCTTGAAGTGGATTAGCCAGAGCCCACAGAGATGAAAGAATGGGTAACATCATCCCAAAGGGTAAATAGTTTAGATCGGGAGAGGGCCTTTCCAAAAGAACAAATTTCTGGGCCTTATGGGAAACTTGGCATAAATCACGTCATATAAGTAATTGAAATGTAGCCCTTCACTCCTTTCTTTCCCTCCCTGTTAGACCTGTCAGCCCTAGGGTGGTCTTGCCCTGTTTTTTTCCCTTTTTGCGCCTCATTTTTACCACCATATTTTTACTGGACCTAGGTCTCCGGGCGCCTTGCCACTGCTGGTCAGTGCTGAGGTGCGGGTGCTCTCTCACTAAAGATGGCTGCCACAGGCCCCTGCTACTGCAGAGGGCCTTCCACATATACACGCTAGTCGCCAGAGTCAGGCTGGGACAAGGGATACAGTAGCCATCCCGTCCCCGCCTCTGGGCCCCATAGCTAGGTAGGTGGAAGGTTCCAGAACCTTCCGGGCTGTGGGAGGAGTTACGTTTTGCCGCCTTTAGGAGGGTCACCTGACCTAGGGGTATAAGAGGCTTGGAGGGAAAACCTTTTAGTTAGTTAGGTTGAGGCACCGCTGAACCTGGGAGAACCTGCGCCGGAGTATAGACTTTAGGGCCTAGGGGGAGACCTACACTACTGCTGCTGACAGGGTCAAGGCCCTGCTGCCGTAAGATAGCTGAGGAACGCCCACCACCCACTGATCTTGCCCAGTGTGAGGGGACCCAGGGAACCATCTCCAGCGTGCCGGGAGGAACATCAAGCACTCCCAGAATCACCAACTCACAACCCCCCACTGTTCATAAGAAGAACTTTGCTGAATCCAAGAGTAACAGGATCTCAAGTCAAAACCGTCGAATGGGGATCACGAGGCGAAGCGCTGTGTCCTAAGCGCTAGGCCTTCACCCCCTATCTATCCACACCGACAGCTGGACTGTCCCCCAAGAACACTTCCCACACAGCCCTGTGAATAAGGCTGTCAGCGCGCCCCGCGCTGCAACTCCATGTGAACTTGACCCCCCAGTCACTGACCTTGTGACCGGAAGACCGCCGCGGCCGTCGCCGCGTGAAGAGGAGCTGAGGTGAGGAAGACCTCTCCCCGTGCATAACTGTGGTGAGGTGCGCCGTCCGCGCCCTCACCGAAGCCCACAGAAATCACCGCCGGGCCCGAGACCCCTGCCGCTGCAAGCGCGGCCAAGAATAACCCCGCCGCAGCCCCCGAGGGCCGCGTGAACCAAGCTGAGGCCTACTGCGGCCTCCAGGCCCGTGGACGCCGTTGCCGTTGGGCCGGGGACGCTGACCGCGTCATAGGTCGCGCCCCGAAAAGGCCGCGACGGGATTGGCCCCGCCGGAGCCAGCAGCCCAAGAAGAAGGAGGCGGAAGGCGTCGCCCAGCAACGGACGAAGGCCGCGACGCGGTGGCCCAGCCGGAGCCAATAGGGAAGACGTCAGAGGGCTCCACTGCCAGCGGGAGCCCCGGAAGAGGAGAAGGCCGCGACGCGATTGGCCCAGCAGGAGCCAATCGGGAAGACGTCCGAGGGGCTCCACTGCCAACGGGAGCCCCGGGAAGAATCGCCGCCGCGCTGGGATTGGGCGCCGTCAAGAGCCCGCCCCCCAGCACGTCCGGAGGTGAGGAAGGACTTCGTGTGTCCTCGCGGGAAGCCGGAGCCGTCTGAAAGGACTGCCGGCTCCCGCTCCGTGTCCCTCTGTTTCACTCCTGACTCCACGGGGGCCGGAGGAGTGGCATACCGGCCCCCCAACGACGCGCTAACGCCGCGAGAGGCTCCATAGCCTCAAGAAGAATTGCCAGCGCCGGCCGGAGGGCCGTGAGACTCGCGCCGGGCCCCGCCCCGTCCAACAGAGGGCTGGCCCGGGGAGAGTCCGTCGAGAGGCACAGCGACCATCTCCAGCACCGCAGGTGAGCCCAGGAGGCCCCTAGGGCTCTAGGTTAAGCCCCTGGGGGCCGGGGGCCACGATTAACGAGGGAAGAGCCCTCATTGAGGATTTGTACCAGGCCAGGCACCTGGTGAGAAAGGGCCCTAGCCTAATTTAACCCTCACCTCCCCTGGGAGATATAGGAGTCCCCCTCATAGGGAAGCCCCAGCTGCTGGACATGTTGAGGGGTTCCCTCTAGGATTCCCTCCCGCCTAGTGTACCACAGGCTGTATTGAATACCGAGGCCTGATGTATGTGCCCAGGGGCCAGAGATGTTAATGCCTAAAAAGTGTTGTGCATGTTCTAGGCCCTAATTTGTTAGTGCACCCGAATCGTTATTGGTGCTGGGTTTTTAAAGGAACTGATTTCTGCTGCCTTTTAGTGGCCAGAACTGTTGAGGGTCTTTTTAAAAGAATGTGTACCAGTTAGGAGCATGTAATGTATAATTTGCATAATTGAATGCCATCTTGATTGATATAAAGAAGCCTGATTTTTACTTATACAAGCCTGGTGTGGTGTCCGGTTATTGCTCCGCATTTCTGAGTTAAAGTAAGAGTGTGCTGCACAACTGCCTTACACATTGCCTTCGCGTGCCTTTCCCCGCTTGCGCCATGCTACCGTAACGGACTCGGTAACTCCGGTTCCAACATTGGTGTTCAGCGGTGGGATAAGGACTGGTATTTGTGCAGCACCCTACAGTGACTCAGTGTGCGCCGCAATTAGACACCTAGGGAAATGTAAGAAGGAATTCTATTGTGATTGCCGATTGTATTAGCCTTACGTTAGACCTGCTACTTACCCGTTAGGACCCCTTCCTTAAATTGTCTGGGACCCCACCTAGGAGGATGGAGTTTGAGTTAGCCGACCTAGAGAGGTACACGGTGACCCAACTCAAGGAGTTCTGCCTAGAGAGGGGGGTGGCCGTCAAGCGAGGTGCCAGGAAGGAGGTACTTCAGAAGGCTTTGAGGGCATGGGTCATGGCCCACCCGGAGGGAAGAGGGGAGGAGGAGCAGAGGGAGGCAGACGACCCAGGAGAACTGAGCCTACTGAACATTGACGTCAGCGAGAATGTGTTGCCAGGAAGACGTTCCAGGGCAGGCAGTAGTGCGTCAGGGGGGAGTGTGTCAGCAGAGGAATTCGAGGACAGAAGGCAACAAAGGCAATTGACATTAGAGTTGGCTAGGATGGAAAGGGAAGGAGAACAGGCAAGGCTAGCCATGGAGGAAAGAAGGCTTGTACATGAGCTTAGCCTGAAAGAACTGGAGCTCCGAGCCTTGCAAATGGAAATGGAAGGCAAAGGAAATGGTGGCAGCGTACCTGCTGGGGTTCCACAGGAGTCCAAATTCTATCTACCCAGGGAAGTGATGGCTAGCTTTAGTGTGGGCGATGACATCGACAAGTGGTTGACGGCGTACGAGGTAGCTTTGGTGGCCCATAGAGTTCCTGAGAGCTACTGGGGAGGAGGACTTTATAGGTACATACCTCCACTAGTCAGGGACACACTTTTAACCTTAGAAAAAGGGGATCGAACCAACTACCCTATCATGAGGGAGGCACTGCTCAGGAAGTTTGGCCTCACCCCAGAGAAGTACCGCCAAAAGTTTCGCAACAGCCACAAGTTCACCACACAAAACTGGGTAGATTTTTATGATTATGCCCGGAAGGCATTGGAGGGTTGGGTGCGTGGTAGCGAGGTAGAGGATTACAAAGGGCTGTACGACCTGTTTTTGAGAGAGCACCTCCTCGAGAAATGTTTTCCGGAGCTGCGCCAGTACTTGGTGGACCGCAAGCTGACCAACCCAAGGGAGCTTGCAGAGGAGGCAGACACGTGGGTCAGCACTCGGGTGTCCCACAAGGGAGCCGGGGCGGATCCCCGAAAGGTGGACAGGTGTTCCCCCAGAAGAAAGAGGGGAGATAAAAAGAGGGAGTTCTTTAAAGGTCCCCAAAATAGACCGCCTGGGAGAGGGGTAGGTTTCCCATCCCAATCTGGATACCAGAAACCCACTTACCCTGACAGGAGTCAGCAGCCCAGAACTGTCCGGTGCTACGAGTGCGGGGAGGTTGGACACTACAAGGGGGATGCCCAGTGTCGCAAGAGAACCCCAGCCCCCACAGGAGGTAAGACCCCCGGGGTGGCCAGTGTAGCGCTTGGGGAGGAGTTGTCCCTAGGTAGGGGAGGTGAGTGGACAGGCTTGACCTTAGTTTCCCTGGGGGATAGGGAGATCATCCCAAGGGTGCAGGTGCCCGAGAACACTGCCAAGTATCGGCAGAGGGTCCTGGTGAACGGGGAGGAGGTGGAGGCTCTGAGGGACACAGGTGCCAGCATGACAATGGTGAAACGTCAGCTGGTGTCCCCAGAGCAGGTGATTCCTGAGGAGTTCCACCCGGTGGTGATGGCTGATAATAGCCTGGGTCATTACCCCGTGGCCCAAGTTCCCTTTGAGTGGGGAGGAGTGTCAGGTCTGATGAAGGTTGCGGTGAGCCCTGCCATGCCAGTTGACTGTCTGCTGGGCAACGATTTAGAACATACTGCCTGGAGAGAGGTAGAGTTCAATGCCCATGCTGAGATGTTGGGGTTACCAGGGTGGACTTGCGTTATCACGCGGTCCATGGCTGCCCGACAAGGAACTCAGCCCGGGGTGGAGCCTGAAAGAAGGGCCCAGCCCACTGCTGGACGAGGAGATGTCCGGGAGGAGACACCCGGTGAGATGGATGGGGAGCCCGCGGAGGTGACCCCGGAGTCCGCCGAGGTGGTTGGTTTTCCCGTGGGGGACCTGCCGACCCCTGCAGAGTGGCAGGTGGAAGGAGGGCCTACCCGGGAAGAATTTTGCGGGCACAGAGGGAGTGCCCTACGGCTTGATGGCATACGGCAACAGGCCGAAGCCCAAGCAGCTGGAACAGAGACTGGTAATTACCATGTCTACTGGGAGGATGGTCTCCTCTACAGTGAGCCAAAGGCTCCGGTGCATGGGTCTTCAAGGGCCGTGGTGGTCCCCCAATGCTACCGAGCCTTTCTGCTAGAGATTGGCACATGAGATACCACTAGCAGGACACCTGGGCCAGGACAAGACGTTTGCACGCTTGGTCCCACATTTTTACTGGCCCAGGATGCGCGTCACTTCTGACACTTATTGCAAGACCTGCACCACTTGCCAAGCGAGCGGCAAGACAGGGACTAAGGTGAAGGTCCCTCTGGAACCTCTCCCAGTGGTCAATACCCCTTTTGAGCGAGTGGGGATTGACATTGTCGGGCCGTTGGATCCGCCGACTTCTGCTGGGCATAGGTTCATTTTGGTGCTAGTAGACCACGCCACCCGGTACCCAGAGGCAATCCCTCTGAGGACCATCACAGCACCGGTGGTGGCGCGGGCCCTCATGGGGATTTTTACCCGAGTGGGATTCCCCAAGGTCGTGGTGTCAGATAGGGGCACGAATTTCATGTCGGCCTACATGCAGGCCATGTGGAAGGAGTGTGGAGTGACCTACCGGTTCTCCACTCCTTACCACCCCCAGACGAACGGGCTCGTGGAGCGTTTCAACAAAACCTTGAAGGGGATGATCAGGAGCCTACCCGAGGACTTGAGAAGAAAGTGGGACGTCCTCTTACCCTGTCTGCTCTTCTCCTACCGAGAGGTGCCGCAGAAGGGGGTCGGTTTCAGCCCCTTTGAGCTGCTCTATGGCCACCCCGTTCGGGGGCCCCTCAGTCTTGTCAAAGAGGGGTGGGAGAAGTCTTCCTCGAAGCTTCCCCGTGATGTGGTCAGCTATATGCTGGCGTTCCGCAGCCAAGTGGCCAAGCTGTGGAAGGAGGCCTCGGACAACTTAGAGGCAAGTCAGGCCATCATGAAGCAATGGTATGACCGGAACGCGCGGACGGTAGAGTTAGACGCTGGACAGAAGGTGTGGGTCATGGAGCCAGGAGAGCTTAGCGCCCTCCAGGACCGGTGGACTGGGCCGTTTGAGATCTTAGAAAGGAAAGGCCAGACCACGTATGTCGTCGACATGAAGACCCCCGTCAACCCCACAGGGTGCTCCACGTCAACCGCCTGAAGCCACACCAGGAGCGTTCCGAGCTCACTCTCTTGATGATAACGGATGGAAGTGAGGAGGAGGAGAGTGAGCCTCTGCCAGACCTTCTGGCGGTCCACGAGAAGGATGGTTCGGTAGAGGGAGTAGTCCTCGCCCCATCCTTGACCCCAGAGCAACAGAGGGACTGCCGCCAGGTCTTGGGGCAGTACGCCTCGTTGTTTTCCCTCACGCCTGGAATCACGCACCTGTGTACCCATGATGTGGACACAGGGGACAGTCCGCCAGTGAAGAACAAGTCTTACCGGCTGTCCGATAAGGTCAAGGCTAGTATCCAGGGTGAGGTTGTCAAGATGCTAGAACTGGGGGTGATTGAGCCTTCCAGTAGCCCTTGGGCTAGTCCGGTAGTGTTGGTGCCGAAAGCAGCCCCCCCGGGCACCACACCAGAACTTCGGTTCTGTGTGGATTATCGTGGACTCAACTCAGTCACCAAGACCGACGCTCACCCGATCCCTCGGGCGGATGAGCTCATTGACCGGCTGGGAGCAGCCCGGTATCTGAGTACCATTGATTTAACATCAGGCTATTGGCAGATCGCCATGGCGGAAGGAGCAAAGGAGAAGACTGCGTTCTCCACCCCCGAGGGCCACTTTCAATTCCAGGTGATGCCCTTCGGGTTGAAAAATGCTCCAGCCACTTTCCAGCGGTTGGTGAACCAGGTGCTGTCTGGCCTAGAGGCCTTCTCTGCTGCCTACCTGGATGACATAGCTGTCTTCAGTAGCAGCTGGGAGGACCATCTGCAGCATCTCCAGGAGGTGCTGCAGGCTTTGCAACGGGCTGGTCTAACCATCAAGGCCAGCAAGAGCCAGATTGGACAGGGATCTGTCGTGTACCTGGGACACCTGGTGGGCGGAGGTAAGGTGCAACCCCTCCAAGCCAAGATTGAGACCATCATGGCCTGGGAGCCCCCAAGACCCAAACAGAGGTCCGAGCTTTTCTCGGCCTCACGGGATACTACCGCCGGTTCGTCAAGGGATATGGAACCATCGTGGGCCCATTGACGGAATTGACTTCCAAGAAGCAGCCACGCAGAGTAATCTGGACGGCTGCCTGCCAGGATGCCTTTGAGACTCTTAAACGTGCCATGTGCACCGCCCCGGTGCTCAGGACTCCAGACTTCGGACGGGAGTTTATCGTGCAGACAGACGCTTCTGAGCATGGCATAGGAGCTGTGCTCTCGCAGCTGAATGACGATGGCCAAGACCAGCCAGTGGCCTTTATCTCCCGAAGACTACTCCCCGGGAACAGCGGTGGAGTACCATCGAGCGGGAAGCCTTTGCTGTGGTTTGGGCTGTGAAGAAGTTGAGGCCATACCTTTTTGGTTGTCACTTCTTGATCCAGACCGACCACAGACCCCTTCGCTGGCTCATGCAGATGAGAGGCGAAAATCCCAAATTGTTGAGATGGTCCATTTCCCTCCAGGGGATGGACTTTCGGGTGGAACATCGACCCGGTGTAGACCACGCCAACGCTGACGG
The DNA here is from genome assembly GCA_963921515.1 of Calotriton arnoldi. Lineage (NCBI taxonomy): Eukaryota > Metazoa > Chordata > Amphibia > Caudata > Salamandridae > Calotriton > Calotriton arnoldi. The sequence continues at coordinate 272,916 of CAWUFW010008603.1, read as the reverse complement.
TCTCTCCCGGTTTTCCGCCTTAGTGAAGAGAACTCCCTAGAGGTTGGGAAGCTCTCCCCTCTTTCGGCTGGGGGGACGCGTGTTAGACCTGTCAGCCCTAGGGTGGTCTTGCCCTGTTTTTTTCCCTTTTGCGCCTCATTTTTACCACCATATTTTTACTGGACCTAGGTCTCCGGGCGCCTTGCCACTGCTGGTCAGTGCTGAGGTGCAGGTGCTCTCTCACTAAAGATGGCTGCCACAGGCCCCTGCTACTGCAGAGGGCCTTCCACACATACACGCTAGTCGCCAGAGTCAGGCTGGGACAAGGGATACAGTAGCCATCCCGTCCCCGCCTCTGGGCCCCATAGCTAGGTAGGTGGAAGGTTCCAGAACCTTCCGGGCTGTGGGAGGAGTTACGTTTTGCCGCCTTTAGGAGGGTCACCTGACCTAGGGGTATAAGAGGCTTGGAGGGAAAACCTTTTAGTTAGTTAGGTTGAGGCACCGCTGAACCTGGGAGAACCTGCGCCGGAGTATAGACTTTAGGGCCTAGGGGAGACCTACACTACTGCTGCTGACAGGGTCAAGGCCCTGCTGCCGTAAGATAGCTGAGGAACGCCCACCACCCACTGATCTTGCCCAGTGTGAGGGGACCCAGGGAACCATCTCCAGCGTGCCGGGAGGAACATCAAGCACTCCCAGAATCACCAACTCACAACCCCCCACTGTTCATAAGAAGAACTTTGCTGAATCCAAGAGTAACAGGATCTCAAGTCAAAACCGTCGAATGGGGATCACGAGGCGAAGCGCTGTGTCCTAAGCGCTAGGCCTTCACCCCCTATCTATCCACACCGACAGCTGGACTGTCCGCCAAGAACACTTCCCACACAGCCCTGTGAATAAGGCTGTCAGCGCGCCCCGCGCTGCAACTCCATGTGAACTTGACCCCCCAGTCACTGACCTTGTGACCGGAAGACCGCCGCGGCCGTCGCCGCGTGAAGAGGGGAGCTGAGGTGAGGAAGACCTCTCCCCCGTGCATAACTGTGGTGAGGAGCGCCGTCCGCGCCCTCACCGAAGCCCACAGAAATCACCGCCGGGCCCGAGACCCCTGCCGCTGCAAGCGCGGCCAAGAATAACCCCGCCGCAGCCCCCGAGGGCCGCGTGAACCAAGCTGAGGCCTACTGCGGCCTCCAGGCCCGTGGACGCCGTTGCCGTTGGGCCGGGGACGCTGACCGCGTCATAGGTCGCGCCCCCGAAAAGGCCGCGACGGGATTGGCCCCGCCGGAGCCAGCAGCCCAAGAAGAAGGAGGCGGAAGGCGTCGCCCAGCAACGGACGAAGGCCGCGACGCGATTGGCCCAGCCGGAGCCAATAGGGAAGACGTCAGAGGGCTCCACTGCCAACGGGAGCCCCCGGAAGAGGAGAAGGCCGCGACGCGATTGGCCCAGCAGGAGCCAATCGGGAAGACGTCCGAGGGGCTCCACTGCCAACGGGAGCCCCGGGAAGAATCGCCGCCGCGCTGGGATTGGGCGCCGTCAAGAGCCCGCCCCCCAGCACGTCCGGAGGTGAGGAAGGACTTCGTGTGTCCTCGCGGGAAGCCGGAGCCGTCTGAAAGGACTGCCGGCTCCCGCTCCGTGTCCCTCTGTTTCACTCCTGACTCCACGGGGGCCGGAGGAGTGGCATACCGGCCCCCAACGACGCGCTAACGCCGCGAGAGGCTCCATAGCCTCAAGAAGAATTGCCAGCGCCGGCCGGAGGGCCGTGAGACTCGCGCCGGGCCCCGCCCCGTCCAACAGAGGGCTGGCCCGGGGGAGAGTCCGTCGAGAGGCACAGCGACCATCTCCAGCACCGCAGGTGAGCCCAGGAGGCCCCTAGGGCTCTAGGTTAAGCCCCTGGGGGCCGGGGGCCACGATTAACGAGGGAAGAGCCCTCATTGAGGATTTGTACCAGGCCAGGCACCTGGTGAGAAAGGGCCCTAGCCTAATTTAACCCTCACCTCCCCTGGGAGATATAGGAGTCCCCCTCATAGGGAAGCCCCAGCTGCTGGACATGTTGAGGGGTTCCCTCTAGGATTCCCTCCCGCCTAGTGTACCACAGGCTGTATTGAATACCGAGGCCTGATGTATGTGCCCAGGGGCCAGAGATGTTAATGCCTAAAAAGTGTTGTGCATGTTCTAGGCCCTAATTTGTTAGTGCACCCGAATCGTTATTGGTGCTGGGTTTTTAAAGGAACTGATTTCTGCTGCCTTTTAGTGGCCAGAACTGTTGAGGGTCTTTTTAAAAGAATGTGTACCAGTTAGGAGCATGTAATGTATAATTTGCATAATTGAATGCCATCTTGATTGATATAAAGAAACCTGATTTTTACTTATACAAGCCTGGTGTGGTGTCCGGTTATTGCTCCGCATTTCTGAGTTAAAGTAAGAGTGTGCTGCACAACTGCCTTACACATTGCCTTCGCGTGCCTTTCCCCGCTTGCGCCATGCTACCGTAACGGACTCGGTAACTCCGGTTCCAACACTCCCACTTTCACTTGATGGTCTAATGATTAGACATCTAACGCAAGAAATTTGAAAAGGAGTTGATTTGATGGTCATTCTCCAGAATCTCCCAATTTCAGACAGTATTGCGTTGGAGGTGAAGGACTCCAAGGGGGGAGTTTCATTCGACATCCAGGCTCCCACATATCCTGAGAAGGGCAAGGAATAACTGTGATACTACCCTGGAGTTTCCAGCCCTCCTTGGATGAACAAATAGAACTAAAAAAGAAAATGTCTCTAGGCACGTCATATCCCTAACTTGAGATGCCTTTAGTACAAGTGTGAGTGGATGATGGTCACTTTCTAGACGCTCAATGACCACCATGTCAGCCATTTCATGCCAGATTCGGACATCAATCAATATATAGTCAATGTTGCTGTTATCCTCACCTGTCTCGAATGTTGGCTTGGCGCTACGGTCCAAAAAGGAATGGCTATTGCATGCACTTATGCCCAGGGACACAATCATCTCTACCGTTTGTAAAGCCGCCAAGCTCATCCTCATATTTGCCCTCAGATGGGATAAAGATGGAATTCCCCAGCACACATCCTCGAGTCTAGTCAATTCTAACATAGAGGCATAAGGCTCAAAACAGCTGGTAAAATATCTCAAGGTAACCACATGGTGCCTAGCTAGATGGGCTTCAAGAAATGTATTCAGCGTTTTGAGAGTCTGGCATTCCATGTTATGAGGGGTAGACCTATTATAGATATTTACCAAATGATCGGGATTTCCTTGCTTTGGGGTCAACCTAAGAACAAATAGGTCTGGTGAGGGAGTGTCAATTGCCTTGACTATACAGTCAAGTGCTGTTTTAATCCATATAGTTAGCCCTCCAGATGGCCTGCCACCCTTGGATGCAAGTGCCTCAATGCTAAACGTTGTGTAGCCCTGCCCATAAACTTTGTTTGACCACCCAGGATTCTTGAAAGAAACATATGTGAAATTTATCAATACATCTTCCCCAGTCCTCATCAGCTAATTTGGTTCTAATCCCTGCTAAATTCCAGTTCACTAGCTTTATGTTAGTTACCAAAAGCTGTGATTTTAAGGTTATGCTAAAACACAAGACAGCAGACCTTATCCATCTATGCCTCAGGATCTGGAACAACATCCTTATTTACATCAGGACTGCCCCAACGCTGCTCCAATTTAGGAAATATTTGCAGACTCACCTCATTAAAGAACACCGCATTTCATGCATTTACTGTCCACCACCCAGCTTCCTCTCCTCTTACTCATTGGCTTTATGCTCATTGTTCACCATGTACAGCACCTTGCAGTCTTTTGACTGGGACGGCACTATAGAAATACCATAACATTGGGACTCCATCTATCCCAAGTCAGTAAATGAGGCTATGCTGGTGTTATCTGATGGCCATGTTTCTAGCTGAGCTATCCAGCTGACAGCCGTTTTGTTGCTGCATTAGGGGTGTTATGTGAATGCCAGTACTTTCATTCTTTTTTTCAGGAACCCTTTTAAGGTACATTAATATGTAAAACTATATATATTTACTTTGGTGTTTCTAGTGTATGCTAGCCTTTACCATGACTGGAGTCTGAAAAAAAGCTGTCATGGTTTAAAGAACAAACTGGGCATGCCTCTTGTAATTGAAGTTAGGAGATATAGATGAGTGGTGCACAGGCACAGCAAACCCACTGGAAGGAAGGAAAGTCAGAGAGAGAAAAGAGAGAATAGACAAGATACACATAATGTATCTCAACCCTTGGCTGGTTTCATTGGTAATGGTGAATTAGAAAAAGAGCAGTCAAGCAGCATTTGTGGATCACAAAAAAAAATCACTATTTTTAGAAGGGAGAGCTGGCACCAGGCTATCTTGGTTTTCTTGGCAATGTGTTCCCTGAGGGTGAGGTTGGTGTTCAGGGTGAGTTCAAGTAACTTGGCATTCTCTGAAAGTTGGAGTTCAAAACTGCAAGGTTCATGTCATTGAATCAGGGTCTTACTGTTTCTTGTTTGTTGTTATTGGCAAATAACAGGAATTCTGTCTTCGTTGGGTTGAGGTGCGGTAGATGCTGGAAATCCAGGTCTGGATGACGTGCATGAAGTGTATGAGGCATTGGATGTCTGAAGTAGTGGAGATTTCCAAGCAGAGTTGTTGAATCTTGATGCTGTTATGTGGCAGTAGAGCACCAAGCTGCTCGATGTAGATGATGGCGATGACAGGAGATGGTGTTCCTGCCGAAATATTGTTTCAAAAACATTATAAGACACAAAAATTGTATAAAAAATGTTGTGATATGAAGAACATAATGGGCTAGAACATCAGGGGTAAAAATATGCGGGCATATTTACAAGCCCCTATCGCCACCGGACCATCACTTTTTCTGATGCTCAGGTGGCGTAGCGTCATTTCCCATATTTACAAGGTGGCGCTAAGACACTTAACGTGGCTTAACACCACCTTCTAAATATGCCCCTTACCGCCGCAGTCCTCTGCGGCAAAGAGGAGGACAATGGGTGTTGCAGTGGGTATTCTACCTCAACACGCATTGCTTTTTGACGCTGCCCCAGATTTACAAGGCTGAGGCAGCGCCGAAAACTAATGCCAGGGAATACCTGGTCTTAGAATGGCAATACGAGGAGAAAATATTAATTTCTTCTTGTTTTTTGCTCTTTTCATGTTTGCTGCATTCTGCAAAACGCCATTATTGATCGTTGACTGCACATAAACAATCGGCCCTGCAACATGGCGGCAGGGGGCCTGCACTGGCACCAGGCAGCTTTTTTTGCACCAGTGCTACAGGAAACACAGGGATGCGTTGTATTCTTGTGTTTACGGCGCATCCCTGAGTTGAAGAGCTGCGTTGCCAAGTTTGGCATAGCACCATGCTCTGACATTTTTTTGTAAATATGCCCCATAGTGTTTTAACTACATTTTAATATAGTTGTTTAAAATATTGTATTTAATATTTTAGTGGGTTAGACATGCTTGAAATGTGGGAAAACCTAGAAAATCTGGACAGTAATATGGATGCTCAGATCAAAAGATATTACTGGGAGCATGTTGTAATTGAAACCAGCTGGGGTGCTCGACCTGAGGGCATAATAGATAGATTTTGTCCCAAAACCCCTCCCAGAATAAGAGTCCCTCATGGATAAGATTACCCTCCATAAAACCAAAACATTATATTTTCGTTTTAGAATCGGGACTTTTTAATTCACCGATTGCAAAATGGAAAGGGGTAAATGGTTGTGTGGATGAGTGTCATGTCTGTCCCTCAGTTAAGCAATCTGAGGATCACTTTTTATTTTTCTGCCCAAAATATTTCTTGCTCCGCTCAAAGTGGATTATTCCGATCTGTCGTATCCTGGGATTTGATCATTATATTATATAGAGGGAGCCGATACGCAGACACGCTTTTGGGACTCGTTGGAACATATGATGGAACTTAACATGGTTCCGTGAAGGATAACAAAATCGGAAGGGACGGTGCACAAAAAATAACTACTTACGGGACCTTATATTGAAACCCAAAATGACAGGAAGAGCACTGTGACACTTTAGATTGAACAATATCGGGGATTGTTTTTGCGACACCTATATCGTGAGTGTTATGGTCCAGTTGGAGACATAACAATACGCTATTAGCGAGCATTGAGGAAGCCCAGGAGGGCGAAACGCGCGTCGGCTGCTGTGTTGTATAGGGAATAAAGATTGATTTTGGATTAACTCTACAGCTGCGATTACTACTTTGGGACTTTCTGTTGTGACATCACTTTCAGAACTTTGAACAGAAAATGCTGGATGCTTATGGTAACAGTGCCTAATGCAAGTAGGAACAAAGCAACTATTATGAGGTGTGCTCTCGTGTCTTTGGCTTAGAATGGTACCTGGACCACTTTGGTAAGTCCGGGAGTTTGATACTCAAGGTGGATGAGTATTTGGCATCAAGGGAGCACCCAAAGTTAAGTGGAAGGATATTTCTGTAACGTTATGTATACTATTTAGGAAACGTATTGATGTGCAGATCTTTGAAGCATATCCACCACAGTTTACATAAAAAAATTATATTGTGACACAAAGTGTTTTTAGATCTGACACTCATGAACAAATAGTGTTTGCCTTGTCGAGATATTTAAATTGGGCTTGGGACTTAAGGGCAATGTGTCTCACTAATACCCAAACGAATGACTGGCTTTATTGATGTGGAGCTTGAGGTTAATCATTCAGCAGTTTTGTCTTTTGTTAGGCTAATGTTTTTATTTTTCATATAGTATTTAAGTAGGCTTTCTCTAAAATTTTATCTCAAAGGTTTTATTATGAGCACTATATTTATGTACTATTAATGATGTTTATTAATTATCATAGGATGTGGTAAATTTTTAGGAAAGTTATTCACATAGTGCAATAATCTTTACGACCATTGGGTGCCTTTATTGTCTAAAGTTAGGCTGCATAGTGATTTATAGTACCAATTGAGCATGGCATGCGAGACCCTAGAATATTAATGCAAATCTGAGAATCAGAACTTTTTATCTAGTTTGGCCTATTTAATATCCAAATGTGTACTGATTACTTTAAGCACTTTTGTAGCGTAGCGTTTATTCTGGGGCTTATTTGTGGATATGGATATTTATATATATATATATATATATATATATATATATATATATATATATATATATATATATATATATATATATATATATATATCCACAACAGTCCAATGCGTCACGAGCTTATTAGGCAAAAAGAAACACTGGAGCCGCGGCCACAAATTCAAGCGTGTTTATTGACACCACTAGGTCCCACTTAGGGACCTAGTGGTGTCAATAAACACGCTTGAATTCGTGGCTGCGGCTCTAGTGTTTCTTTTTGCCTAATAAGCTCGTGACGCATTGGACTGTTGTGGATATTTGGGGGTGGCTACCCCTGCCGTGTGCCCGCCGTGATAGTGACTTGGGCTAAGCCAAACTGAACTGTATATATATATATATATTCACTGAAAAAACCATAGGTTTTAGGGACAGTTATAGTTAGTTGGACATTTCACTCGTACAAAACCATAGAAATTCCCCCGTTATAGTTAGTTCAGCTAACTATAACTCGCGCCCCCGCAGATGCACTGCTGATGACGTCACATATTACATCACTCATGACATGGTCAGTGACATCACTGATGACATCACTGATGACATCTCAAATGACATCACTGATGACATCACTGATGACATCATCCAGTGACTGTGTGTTTCTGTAAAGTTTAAATATGTTTAATATATATAGGGAAAGGCGTATTGAAGAATGAGTGGGTGTATAAGTGTCTGAATGGATGATTTAGTACGTGCGTGACTGACTCTACAAGTGAGTGATTAAACGTATCTTACTGAATGCATGGGTTAGTGACCAAACTGTGTGAATGTCTGTATCCGTCTGTTTGTTGGTGTGTAAGTGGATGCATGGATTTGCGAATAGCTACATGAGTGTCTATATGGGTTATTGATTGGTTCTCTGAGTATCTGTATGGCTGCCTGAGTGTTTGTGTGGGTGGGGTGTGTGTGACTCTGTACATAGATGTGTGAGTGGGTGATTCACTGGGTGCATGATTTCAAGAGTGCATCTGTGATGGACTGCTTGGGTGGGTGAGTGTGTGTATGGGTGTGTTAGTGAGTGAATGTATATCTCAGTGGTACATGTGCGAGTAACTACATATGTAAAAGGCAGTATATATGTGTGTTAGAGTATTTAAATGGCTATAAGTGAGAGTGTGTGATTGTGAGAGTGGCTGTATGGATGCGTGTGTGCCTGTATCAGTTATTGTATAAGAGCGTAAGAATGTGCTAGAATTTGTATGAGTAAGTGAGCTGGTGTGTGTATAACTGTATAGGTGAGTAAATGTGTGTGTGATTAATTTTTTGCATGACTGACTAGGTGTGTGAGTACCTCTATGGATGAGTGGCGGTGTGTGAGTGTTTATATAGGTGTATGAGTGCATATGATAGTCCTGTACTGAGTGACTGTAAGTATGAGTGACTGTACGGGTGAGTGAGTAGATGTGCGTGTGTAGACCTAAGAATCAGTGAGTGGGTATGTAGTTATTGGTATTGGAGTGTGTATGGTTTTGAGAATGGCAGTCTGTAATTTAGAGTGGGTGTATCAAAAGTTATATTAGGGTGTGAGAAGATGCATGAAATTATCACATGGATGATGTCATCAGTGATGTCATCAGTGATGTCATTTGAGATGTCATCAGTGATGTCATCAGTGATGTCACTGACCATGTCATGAGTGATGTAATATGTGACGTCATCAGCAGTGCATTGCGGGGTCGCGAGTTATAGTTAGCTGAACTAACTATAACGGGGAATTTCTATGGTTTTGTACGAGTGAAATGTCCAACTAACTATAACTGTCCCTAAAACCTATGGTTTTTCAGTGAATTTCAAAGGTTTTTAAATGCTAATTTCTAACTATAACGTGTCTGAAACCTATGGTTTTTCAGTGAATTTCAAAGGTTTTTTAAATGCTAATTTCTAACTATAACGTGCCTGAAACCTATGATTTTTAAGTGAATTTCAAAGGTTTTTTAAATGCTAGTTTCTAACTATGCCTACAGAGGTAGGACATGTGAAGAAAGAAGAAAAACGCACAGAAAGGAGCAAAAGAAATGCAGAAAGAAGCAACAGAAGTCCACAAAGACGAAGAAAAGTGCAGGAAGAAGCAAAAGATGTGCAGAAAGAACCAACAGAGGAGCAGAAAGAGGCCTTGTTGCAAAATCATCCTGTGCCTACAACTTTTTCAGACGGGTACTGGTGGTAACTGACTCTGACTAACCAGAGCCAGTGCTATGCTAAAAGACACTTAGAATACAATGAAAACACCTACATACACTAGGGAACACTATGCGTTGGGGTACCCCTGTGATTAGCATGACCTCCTCTGTAAGTCCCTAGTACATAATAGGGCAGGGGATTAAAACTACCTCTTAAAGCAGCTACAGGGCGCGTTTGCACAGTGGTGAAGGGAGGGAGGGCCTGAGGTGACATGTGTGCAAGCGCGCCCCGTGGCGCATTTTAAGTTGCGGGATTAAGTCCCCTTGAATCCTGAGGGTCCCTGGGGCCCAACTAGCCCCCCAGGTACCTACAGTTAGGACCACAGAGCTGAGTTGCAGAGAGGCGTTCCGAGGCCACGCACCTTTTTCACCTCTCTGCAACGCAACTCTGTTGTGCTTACTGAAGGTACCTGGTGGGCTAGTTGGCCCCAGGGTCCCTCAGGATTCAAGGGAATTAATTCCCCAGCTAAAACGCACCACAGGGCGTGTTTGCGCACATGTCACCTGAGGCCCCACCCCCTCCCTTCACCACTGTGCAAACGCACCCCGTGGCGCGTTTTAAGTTGGGGGATTAGGTCACCTTGAATCCTGAGGGTCCCTGGGGCCCAACTAGCCCACCAGGTACTTCCAGTAAGCACCACAGGCCTGCGTTGCAACGCCTGGAACAAATTGTGCAGTTGTGTTTAGGTAGTGAAGGGGGTCGTGCTGGGGGTAGTGTTTTAGGGTTTAGGGTAGTGCAGTGGTGTTTGTGTAGTGTAGGGGGTCATGCTGGGGGTAGATTTAGGGTAGTGCAGTGGTGTTTGGATAGTGTAGGGAGTCGTGCTGGGGGAGTGTTTTAGGGTTTAGGGTAGTGCAGTGGTGTTTGGGTAGTGTAGGGGGTTGTGCTGGGGGTAGTGTTTTAGGGTTTAGGGTAGTGCAGTGGTGTTTGGGTAGTGTAGGGGGTCATGCTGGGGGTAGTGGTTTAGGGTTTAGGGTAGTGCAGTGGTGTTTGGGTAGTGTAGGGGGTACTGCTGGGGTAGTGTTTTAGGGTTTAGGGTAGTGCAGTGGTGTTTGGGTAGTGTAGGGGGTACTGCTGGGGGTATTGTTTTAGGGTTTAGGGTAGTGCAGTGGTGTTTGGGTAGTGTAGGGGTTCGTGCTGGGGGTAGTTTTTAGGGTTTAGGGTAGTGCAGTGGTGTTTGTGTAGTATAGGGGGTAGTGTTTTAGGGTTTAGGGTAGTGCAGTGGTGTTTGTGTAGTGTAGGGGGTCGTGCTGGGGGTAGTGTTTTAGGGTTTAGGGTAGTGCAGTGGTGTTTGTGTAGTGTAGGAGGTCGTGTTTTAGGGTTTAGGGTAGTGCAGTGGTGTTCGGGCAGTGTAGGGGTCATGCTGGGGATGGTGTTTCAGGGTTTAGGGCAGTGCAGTGGTGTTCAGGCAGTGTAGGCGGTCTTGCTGGGGGTGGTGTTTCAGGGTTTAGGGCAGTGGTGTTCGGGTAGTGTAGGGGGTCATGCGGGGTAGTGTTTCAGGGTTTAGGGCAGTGCAGTGGTGTTTGGGTAGTGTAGGGGGTCATGCTGGGGGGAGTGTTTTAGGGTTTAGGGCAGTGCAGTGGTGTTTGGGTAGTGTAGGGGGTTGTGCTGGTGGGAGTGTTTTAGGGTTTAGGGCAGTGTAGTGGTGTTCGGGTAGTGTAGGGGGTCGTGCTGGGGGAGTGTTTGAGGTTTAGGGCAGTGCAGTTGTGTTTGGGTAGTGTAGGGGGTCGTGCTGGGGGAGTATTTTAGGGTTTAGGGCAGTGCAGTGGTGTTCGGGTAGTGTAGGGGGTCGTGCTGGGGGAGTGTTTGAGGGTTTAGGGCAGTGCAGTGGTGTTTGGGCAGTGTAGGGGGTCGTGCTGGGGCTGGTGTTTCAGGGTTTAGGGCAGTGCAGTGGTGTTCGGGCAGTGTAGGGGATCTTGCTGGGGGTGGTGTTTCAGGGTTTAGGGCAGTGCAGTGGTGTTCGGGCAGTGTAGGGGGTCTTGTTGGGGGTGATGTTTCAGGGTTTAGGGCAGTGCAGTGGTCTTCGGGCAGTGTAGGGGGTCTTGCTGGGGGTGGTGTTTCAGGGTTTAGGGCAGTGGTGTTCGGGCAGTGTAGGGGTCGTGCTGGGGGTGGTGTTTCAGGGTTTGGGTCAGTGCAGTAGTGTTCGGGCAGTGTAGGGGGTCGTGCAGGGGGTGGTGTTTCAGGGTTTAGAGCAGTACAGTGGTGTTCGGGCAATATAGGGGGTCGTGCTGGGGGTGGTGTTTCAGGGTTTAGGGCAGTGCAGTGGTGTTTGGGCAGTGTAGGGGGTCGTGCACGGGGTGGTGTTTCAGGGTTTAGGGCAGTGCAGTGGTGTTCGGGCAGTATAGGGGGTCGTGCTGGGGCTGGTGTTTCAGGGTTTAGGGCAGTGCAGTGGTGTTCGGGCAGTGTAGGGGGTCTTGCTGGGGATGGTGTTTCAGGGTTTTGGGCAGTGGTGTTCGGGCAGTGTAGGGGGTCTTGCTGGGGGTGATGTTTCAGGGTTTAGGGCAGTGCAGTGGTGTTCGGGCAGTGTAGGGGGTCTTGCTGGGGGTAGTTTTTCAGGGTTTAGGGCAGTGCAGTGGTGTTCGTGCAGTATAGGGGGTCGTGCTGGGGATGGTGTTTCATGGTTTAGGGCAGTGCAGTAGTGTTCAGGCAGTGTAGGGGGTCGTGCTGGGGCTGGTGTTTCCGGGTTTAGGGCAGTGCAGTGGTGCTCGGGCAGTGTAGGGGGTCGGGCTGGGGGTGGTGTTTCTGGGTTTAGGGTAGTGCAGTGGTGTTCGGGCAGTGTAGGGGGTCGTGCTGGGGCTGGTGTTTCAGGGTTTAGGGCAGTGCAGTGGTGTTCGGGCAGTGTAGGGGGTCGTGCTGGGGCTGGTGTTTCAGGGTTTTGGGCAGAGCAGTGGTGTTCGGGCAGTGTAGGAGGGACTTGCTGGGGGTGGTGTTTCAGGGTTTAGGGCAGTGGTGTTCAGGCAGTGTAGGGGGTCGTGCTGGGGGTGGTGTTTCAGGGTTTAGGGCAGTGCAGCGGTGTTTGGGCAGTGTAGGGGGTCGTGCTGGGGGAGTATTTTAGGGTTTAGGGTAGTGCAGTGGTGTTCGGGTAGTGTAGGGGATCATGCTGGGGTGGTGTTTCAGGGTTTAGGAGCAGTGGTGTTCGGGCAGTGTAGGGGGTCTTGCTGGGGGTGATGTTTCAGGGTTCAGGGCAGTGCAGTGGTGTTCGGGCAGTGTAGGGGGTCTTGCTGGGGGCAGTGTTTCAGGGTTTAGGGCAGAGCAATGGTGTTCAGGCAGTGTAGGGGGTTGTGCTGGAGGTGGTGTTTCAGGGTTTAGGGCAGTGCAGTGGTGTTCGGGCAGTGTAGGATGTCTTGCTGGGGGTGGTGTTTCAGGGTTTAGGGCAGTGGTGTTCAGGCAGTGTAGGGGGTCGTGCTGGCGGTGGTGTTTCAGGGTTTAGGGCAGTGCAGGGGTGTTCGGGCAGTGTAGGGGGTCGTGCAGGGGCTGGTGTTTCAGGGTTTAGGGCAGTGCAGTGGTGTTCGGGCAGTGTAGGGGGTCATGCTGGGGGTGGTGTTTCAGGGTTTAGGGCAGTGCAGTGGTGTTTGGGCAGTGTAAGGGGTCGTGCTGGGGTGGTGTTTCAGGGTTTAGGGCAGTGCAGTGGTGTTCAGGCAGTGTAGGGGGTCGTGCAGGGGGTTGGTGAGTCAGGGTTTAGGGCAGAGCAGTGGTGTTCGGGCTGTGTAGGGGGTCATGCTGGGGGTAGTGTTTTAGGGTTTAGGGCAGTGCAGTGGTGTTCGGGCAGTGTAGGGGGTCGTGCAGGGGGGTGGTGTTTCAGGGTTTAGGGCAGTGCAGTGGTGTTTGGGCAGTGTAGGTGGTCTTGCTGGGGGTGGTGTTTCAGGGTTTAGTGCAGTGGTGTTCCGGCAGTGTAGGGGGTCTTGCTGGGGGTGGTGTTTCAGGGTTTAGGGCAGTGCAGTGGTGTTCGGGCAGTGTAGGGGGTCGTGCAGGGGCTGGTGTTTCAGCGTTTAGGGCAGTGCAGTGGAGTTCGGGCAGTGTAGGGGGTCTTGCTGGGGATGGTGTTTCCGGGTTTAGGGCAGTGCAGTGGTGTTCGGGCATTGTAGGGGTCTTGCTGGGGCTGGTGTTTCAGGGTTTAGGGCAGTGCAGTGGTGTTCGGGCAGTGTAGGGGGTCTTGCTGGGGCTGGTGTTTCAGGGTTTAGGGTAGTGCAGTGGTGTTCGGGCAGTGTAGGGGGTCGTGCTGGGGCTGGTGTTTGAGGGTTTAGGTCAGTGCAGTGGTGTTCGGGCAGTGTAGGGGGTCATGCTGGGTCTGGTGTTTCAGGGTTTAGGGCAGTGCAGTGGTTTTCAGGCAGTGTAGGCGGTCATGCTGGGGGTGGTGTTTCAGGGTTTAGGGCAGTGGTGTTCGGGCAGTGTAGGGGGTCGTGCTGGTGGTGGTGTTTCAGGGTTTAGGGCAGTGCAGTGGTGTTAGGGCAGTGTAGGGGGTCGTGCTGGGGCTGGTGTTTCAGGGTTTTGGGCAGAGCAGTGGTGTTCGGGCAGTGTAGGGGGTCGTGCTGGGGCTGGTGTTTCAGGGTTTAGGGCAGTGCAGTGTTGTTCGGGCAGTGTAGGGGGTCTTGCTGGGGGTGGTGTTTCAGGGATTAGGGCAGTGGTGTTTGGGCAGTGTAGGGGGTCGTGCTGGGGGTGGTGTTTCAGGGTTTAGGGCAGTGCAGTGTTGTTCGGGCAGTGTAGGGGGTCTTGCTGGGGGTGGTGTTTCAGGGTTTAGGGCAGTGGTGTTCGGGCAGTGTAGGGGGTCGTGCTTGGGGTGGTGTTTCAGGGTTTAGGGCAGTGCAGTGTTGTTCGGGCAGTGTAGGGGGTTGTGCTGGGGGTGGTGTTTCAGTGTTTAGGGCAGTGCAGTGGTGTTCGGGCAGTGTAGTGGGTCGTGCAGGGGGTGGTGTTTCAGGGTTTAGGGCAGTGCAGTTGTGTTCGGGCAATGTAGGGGGTCGTGCTGGGGCTGGTGTTTCAGGGTTTAGGGCAGTGCAGTGGTGTTCGGGCAGTGTAGGGGGTCTTGCTGGGGGTGATGTTTCAGGATTTAGGGCAGTGCAGTGGTGTTCGGGCAGTGTAGGGGGTCTTGCTGGGGGTAGTGTTTCAGGGTTTAGGGCAGTGCAGTGCAGTGGTGTTCGGGCAGTGTAGGGGGTCGTGAAGGGGTGGTGTTTCAGGGTTTAGGGCAGTGCAGTGGTGTTCGGGCAGTGTAGGGGGTCGTGCTGGGGGTGATGTTTCAGAGTTTAGGGCAGTGCAGTGGTGTTCGGGCAGTGTAGGGGGTCGTGCAGGGGCTGGTGTTTCAGGGTTTAGGGCAGTGCAGTGGTGTTCGGGCAGTGTAGGGGGTCGTGCTGGGGGTGGTGTTTCAGGGTTTAGGGTAGTGCATTGGTGCTTGTGTAGTGTAGGGGGTCGTGCTGGGGGTAGTGTTTTAGGGTTTAGGGTAGTGCAGTGGTGTTTGTGTAGTGTAGGGGGTCGTGCTGGGGGTGGTGTTTCAGGGTTTAGGGCAGTGCAGTGGTGTTCGGGCAGTGTAGGGGGTCTTGCTGGGGGTGGTGTTTCAGGGTTTAGGGCAGTGCAGTGGTGTTCGGGCAGTGTAGGGGGTCATGCTTGGGGTGGTGTTTCAGGGTTTAGGGCAGTGCAGTGGTGTTCGGGCAGTGTAGGGGGTCGTGCTGGGGGTGGTGTTTCAGGGTTTAGGGCAGTGCAGTGGTGTTCGGGCAGTGTAGTGGGTCGTGCAGGGGGTGGTGTTTCAGGGTTTAGGGCAGTGCAGTTGTGTTCGGGCAATGTAGGGGGTCGTGCTGGGGCTGGTATTTCAGGGTTTAGGGCAGTGCAGTGGTGTTCGGGCAGTGTAGGGGGTCTTGCTGGGGGTGATGTGTCAGGGTTTAGGGCAGTGCAGTGGTGTTCGGGCAGTGTAGGGGGTCTTGCTGGGGGTAGTGTTTCAGGGTTTAGGGCAGTGCAGTGCAGTGGTGTTCGGGCAGTGTAGGGGGTCGTGAAGGGGGTGGTGTTTCAGGGTTTAGGGCAGTGCAGTAGTGTTCGGGCAGTGTAGGGGGTCGTGCTGGGGGTGATGTTTCAGAGTTTAGGGCAGTGCAGTGGTGTTCGAACAGTGTAGGGGGTCGTGCAGGGGCTGGTGTTTCAAGGTTTAGGGCAGTTCAGTGGTGTTCGGGCAGTGTAGGGGGTCGTGCTGGGGGTAGTGTTTTAGGGTTTAGGGTAGTGCATTGGTGCTTGTGTAGTGTAGGGGGTCGTGCTGGGGGTAGTGTTTTAGGGTTTAGGGTAGTGCAGTGGTGTTTGTGTAGTGTAGGGGGTCATGTTTTAGGGTAGTGCAGTGGTGTTTGGGTAGTGTAGGGGGTCGTGCTGGGGGTATTGTTTTAGGATTTAGGTTAGTGCAGTGGTGTTTGGGTAGTGTAGGGGATCGTGCTGGGGGTAGTGTTTTAGGGTTTAGGGTAGTGCAGTGGTGTTTGTGTAGTGTAGGGGCGTGCTGGGGTAGTGTTTTAGGGTTTAGGATAGTGCAGTGGTGCTTGTGTAGTGTAGGGGGTCGTGCTGGGGGTAGTGTTTTAGGGTTTAGGGTAGTGCAGTGGTGTTTGTGTAGTGTAGTGGGTCATGTTTTAGGGTAGTGCAGTGGTGTTTGGGTAGTGTAGGGGGTCGTGCTGGGGGTAGTGTTTTAGGATTTAGGTTAGTGCAGTGGTGTTTGGGTAGTGTAGGGGTCGTGCTGGGGGTAGTGTTTTAGGGTTTAGGGTAGTGCAGTGGTGTTTGTGTAGTGTAGGGGGTCGTGCTGGGGGTAGTGTTTTAGGGTTTAGGATAGTGCAGTGGTGCTTGTGTAGTGTAGGGGGTCGTGCTGGGGGTAGTGTTTTAGGGTTTAGGGCAGTGCAGTGGTGTTTTTGTAGTGTAGGGGGTCATGTTTTAAGATGCAACGCTCCAATACCTGACCAGTCTGCACTACATAAACCTGCAAAAAAACTAAAAATAAAAAGTGTTTTGCACACTTTTGTCATTGGGCTATATGTGGGCTACATCTGGGTAATATTTGTGCTACATTTGGGCTCTTTTTTCTCTGGTGGCCATCTTGGAAGACTTCTTTGTTATGAAGTTTCCTAATTTCCTCATTACTGCAGTCTCCTCAGTAGGAAATGCTTTCAGTTTTTACTTTGATTCCATCAAGAAGGCATTCAGATGTGTCTCACATTTGCCATAAATTCAGAATGTTAGCACTCTAGTTGCTCATTAGATCACTGTAGTAAAGCTACTGCTCACTAGGGAGTTAACTGGAAGTCTGCTGCTGGTATTGAAAGTGATTGTTTCAGTCTGCATGTCAGAATTTTCTAATGAAATAGAAGAGGATTTGAGATCTCACTTAAAACATGCCCTCATTTTTCTTTCTGCAGCACTAACCATAATTTCTATTTCAAAAAGAACCCCCTCATTTTGTTCCTTTTTAAATTAAATGTTTTAAGTATTAACGGTTTATTCCAATGAAGATGGCTTCAGGTGTGCCATACTTTTGTCATAAGTAAGGCTGTTAGCGCTCTAGTTGTTCTTTAGAACACTCTGGGAAGCTGCAGTAGAACACAAAGGCATCAACTGGCAGGCTGCTCCTGTTGAAATATAACAGGAAGATATTTGAGATCACACTTGAAACATGTCCTAATTTTTCTTTCTACAGCACTACCCATAATTTCTATGACAAAATGAACCCCATCATTTTGTTCCTTTTTAAATTAAATGTTTTAAGTGTTACCAGTTTATTCCAATCAAGATGGCTTCAGGTGTGCCATACTTTTGTCATAAGTAAGGCTGTTAGCACTCTAGTTGTTCTTTAGAACACTCTGGGAAGCTGCAGTAGAACACAAAGGCATCAACTGACAGGCTGCTCCTGTTGAAATATAACAGGAAGATATTTGAGATCTCACTTGAAACATGTCCTAATTTTTCTTTCTATAGCACTAACCATAATTTCTATGACAAAATGAACCCCATCATTTTGTTCCTTTTTAAATTAAATGTTTTAAGTGTTACCAGTTTATTACAATCAAGATGGCTTCAGGTGTGCCATACTTTTGTCATAAGTAAGGCTGTTAGCACTCTAGTTGTTCTTTAGAACACTCTGGGAAGCTGCAGTAGAACACAAAGGAATCAACTGACAGTCTCTGCCCTTGTTGGATGTACATGTTTTACTGAGAATGTCAGACTTCATTCTCACATGACTGAGAAAGATAATGTGAATTTACAGAAAATATCCTCTCATTTTAGCTTCTGGAGCACTTTCCAAAACTCTATGGGACAAGCATGTGAAAATAGTTTTCTCTCAAACATGATTCATGATATCCCAGCAGAAGGTTTTTCACAGGGTAAAATCACCTTAGAACACATCACAATTCCTGAAATTAGTATGGTACCATCAACAAATGAATTCTAATGTAACTAAAGTCTGTTATCACCCTTTATAGTTCTCCTTTTGGTAACCCTCAAAATCTTTGATTCACTACAATGCATTTCAATGGGGTACTATCATTTATATTGGTCCCAAGATGGCTGCTAGCAATTCCAGGATGAAGTATTGACAGCCAATCAGATCTCACGATGACATGTGTGGTTAGGCTCCGCCCAGATATATATGTGATTTTACTTTTGATTTTCTCAGCAACTACTGAATGGATTTACACCATTTAACAAAAGGGTTCTTTCTGAACCAAGAACTACCTCTTTGCCAAATTTGGTGTAATTCCGTTCACCAGTTCGAGCTGTAGCCGTGGCTAAAGTTTCCTATGGAAAAATGAATGGGAAAACACGTTTTGGGACCCCCTTTTTCTCGTCCCCGCTTGATGAATCACCCCGAAACTTTCAGGGTAGGAGCAGACCGGAGCGGGCCATAAAGTTTGAAAATTTCGCGAAGATTCGTCAGCCGACGCAAAGTTATTTCAAATAGAATGTTGCGGATTTCCTATGGAAAATAGGTCCTAACTATAACTATCTATTGGCGACCGCCAGTAGATAATATCTATATATATAAATATATATATATATATATATATATATATATATATATTACCTACTGGCGGTCGCCAGTAGGTAGTTATAGTTAGAACCTAGTTACGATAGGAAAATTGCAACATTCTATTCCCAATAACTTTGGCGCCGATTGACGAATCTTCGCGAAAGTTTCAAAACTAATGGCCCGCTCCGGTCCGCTCTTATCTTGAAAGTTTCAGAGTGATTCATCAGCGAGGCCGAGAAAGGGGGTCCCAAAGCGTGTTTTCTCCATGTTAATTCCCATAGGAAATTTTAGACACGGCTACAGCCAGACTGCTGAACGGAATTACACCAAATTTGGCAAAAATAGCGCTTAGTTCAGAAAGCGACCTTTTTAAAATGAGTGTAAATCCGTTCAGTAGTTGCTGAGAAAATCAAAAATAAAAGTTTCGATATCTATGGCTGCGGGGATCCGCGCACCCTCCCGACCACGAGCTGCATGCTAATTGGCTGTCAACACTCCAAACCAGGAAGTGTTGGCAGCCATCTTGACAAATGCGAAAAAAAGGAAAGGGGGCAGGGTAGAAACACCCTGACCCCCTAGGCCTGCTTAGGGGGTCCCACAAGGACCCCCAGGGCCCAAAAAAGCATTTAAAAAAAAAAAAATCGGCAATATTCGCGCCGGATCCGCGGATCCAGCCGCCAAACAAAAAAAAAACGAAACGCGGTCTCCCGCGCTTCGTTACTAATTAGCCCTCGGGTGGGCCAAGTCCTGGGGGCAGTGAAAAAAAAAGTGGGGGGGGCTCCAATGCCCCCCACACTGCCCCGGGGACCGCCACCTCCCCAGGGCTTGTTTTTTTAAAGTTTGGGGGGCCTCTAAGGCCCCCCCAAGCCCCGGGGACCGCCACTCCGGGGCTTTAATTATTTATAATGGCGGGGGGCACACTGCCCCCCCGCATCCCCGGGGACCACCACCCCCCGGGGCTTTATTGTTTTAAAAAAAAATACCTGTGTGGGAGGGCTCGAGCCCCCCCACACGCCCCGGGGACCGCCACCTCCCTGGGGCACTTAAAATGTAAATTTGGGGGTCTGTTATGGACCCCGAGCCCCGAGGACCACCACCTCCCGAGGCTGTGCAGATGTTGGGAGGGGGCCGCGCGGCCCCCTCCTGGAGCCAGTGATGGCCCTGGGGACCGCCACCCCCAGGGCCGGCTCCTGCAGTGTCCCGGGGTGCCCACCCGGGACACTGCTGTTTGCAATGACAGGGACGGGAGCCTCGCGGCTCCGTCCTGTCAGTGCAAACTGCTGCTTCATTGAAGCGAGAGCAGGAAACCTGCTCTCGCTTCAATGAAGCAAAGCAGATCGCTTTCCACAAGGGGAGCTGCATGTCAGCAGCTCCCCATGTGGAAAAGCAATGCCGGCTCCCGTAGGACGCGGGGAGCCGGCGGGACCGTGGGGATTGGGGACCCCCACGGTCCCCAATGGAGAGGAGCCAGCCCGGGGGATGGGGTCCCCGGGCTAGAAGTGGCCCGGGAGGGGGCCACGCGGCCTCCCTCCCCAAAAATTAAAAATAAAAATAAATAAAGGCCGGGCCCGGGGATGGGGTCCCCGGGGCCAATAGAGGCCTCAGGAGGGGGCCACACAGCCCCCCTCCATAATTAAAAATGATTATGTATGTGCCCATGCCCAGGGGGATGGGGTCCCCGGGGCTGGAATTGGCCACGGGAGGGAGGCCCACGCGGCCCCCTTCCCGTTCTATTTTTTATTTAAATGGGGGTAAGGCCCTGGGGGATGGGGTCCCCAGGGCCCAAAAAAAGTAAAATGAAGGGGGGCCACGCAGCCCCCCTTCTAAATAAAAAAAAAAACACGGAGATCGTGCCGAGGCCCCGCACCCTCCTAGCAACACACTGCAAACGCGCCCTGTGGCGCGTTTTACAATGGGGAATTAATTCCCCTTCAATACTGGGGGTCCCTGGGGGCCAAGTAGCCCACCAGGTACCTCCAGTAAGCGCCACAGGGCTGTGTTGCAGAGAGGTGGTCCAGGCCACGCCCCTTTTTACACCTCTCTGCAACGCAGCTCTGTGGCGCTTACTGAAGGTACCTGGTGGGCTAGTTCGACCCCAGGGACCCTCAGGATTCAAGGGGACTTAATCCCCCAACTTAAAACGCGCCACGGGCGCGTTTGCACAGTGGTGAAGGAAGGGCGGGGCCTGAGTGACATGTGTGCAAACGCGCCCTGTGGCGTGTTTTAAGTTGGGAAATTAATTGCTCTTCAATCCTGAGGGTCCCTGGGGGCCACTTGCCCACCAGGTACCTCCAGTAAGCGCCACAGAGCTGCGTTGCAGAGAGGTGTAAAAGGGGCGTGGCCTCTGAACACCTCTCTGCAATGCAGCTCCCTGGCACATAATGGAAGGTACCTGGTGGGCTAGTTGGCCCCAGGGACCCTAGTATTCAAGGGGAATTAATCCCTCAACTTAAAACGCGCCACGGAGCAGCGTTTTACAGTGGTGAAGGGAGGGGCGGGGCCTGAGGTGACATGTGTGCAAACACGCCCTGTGGCGCGTTTTAAGTTGGGGAATTAATTCCTCTTCAATCCTGAGGGTCCCTGGGGGCCAACTAGCCCACCAGGTACCTCCAGTAAGCGCCACAGAGCTGCGTTGCAGAGAGGTGGCCCAGGCCATGCCCCTTTTTACACCTCTCTGCAATGGGGCTCTGTGGCGCTTACTGGAGGTACCTGGTGGGCTGGACCCCAGGGACCCTAAGTTCAAGGGGACTTAATCCCCCAACTTAAAATGCGCCACGAGGTGCGTTTGCACAGTGGTGAAGGAAGGGGGGGGGACCTGAACTGACATGTGTGCAAACACGCCCTGTGGTGCGTTTTAAGTTGGGGAATTAATTCCCCTTCAATCCTAAGGGCCCCTGGGGGCCAACCAGCCCACCAGGTACCTCCAGTAAGCGCCACAGGCCTGCGTTGCAGAGAGGTGGTCCAGGCCACGCCCCTTTTTACACCTCTGTGCAACGCAGCTCTGTGGCGCTTACTGGAGGTACTTAGTGGGCTAGTTGGACCCCTGGGACCCTCAGGATTCAAGGGGACTTAATTTGCCAACTTAAAACGGCCACAGGGCTTGTTTACACAGTGGTGAAGGGAGGGGACGGCGCCTGAGGTGACGTGTGCAAACACGCCCTGTGGCGCGTTATAAGTTGGGGAATTAATTCCCCTTCAATCATGAGGGCCCCTGGGGTGCCAACTAGCCCACCAGGTGCTTCCAGTAAGCGCCATTGCGCTGCGTTGCAGAGAGGTGGTCCAGGCCATGCCCCTTTTACACCTCTCTGCAACGCAACTCTGTGGCGCTTACTGGAGGTACCTGGTGGGCTAGTTGGACCCCAGGGACCCTTAGGATTCATGGGGACTTTATCCCCCAACTTAAAACGGCAAGAGGGCGTGTTTGCACACATGTAACCTCAGGCCCACCCCTCCCTACACCAGTGGGCAAACGCGCCCCTTGGCGCGTTTTAAGAGGTAGTTTTAATCCCCCTGCCCTATTATGTACTAGGGCCTTACAGAGGAGGTCATACTAATCACAGGGGTACCCCAACGCATAGTGTTCCCTAGTGTATGTAGGTGTTTTAACTGTATTCTAAGTGTCTTTTATCATAGCACTGGCTCTAGGCCTGGTTAGTCAGAGTCAGTTACCACCAGTACCCGTCTGGAAAAGGTGTGGGCACAGGATGATTTTGCAACAAGGCCTCTTTCAACTCCTCTGTTGGTTCTTTCTGCACATGTCTTGCGTCTTCCTGCACTTTTCTTCGTCTTTGTGGACTACTGTTGCTTCTTTCTGCATTTCTTTTGCTTCTTTCTGTGCGTTTTTTCTTCTTTCTTCACATGTCCTACTTCTGTAGGCATAGTTACAAACTAACATTTAAAAAACCTTTGAAATTCACTGAAAAAACCATAGGTTTCAGGCACGTTATAGTTAGAAATTAGCATTTAAAAACCTTAGAAATTCACTGAAAAAACCATAGGTTTTAGGGACAGTTATAGTTAGTTGGACATTTCACTCGTACAAAACCAGTGAAATTCCCCGTTATAGTTAGTTCAGCTAACTATAACTCGCGCCCGCAATGCACTGCTGATGACATCACATATTACATCACTCATGACATGGTCAGTGACATCACTGATGACATCTCAAATGACATCAGTGATGTCATCAGTGATGTCACTGACCATGTCATGAGTGATGTAATATGTGACGTCATCAGCAGTGCATTGCGAGGCGTGAGTTATAGTTAGCTGAACTAACTATAACGAGGAATTTCACTGGTTTTTATGCAGTCAAATGTCAACTAACTATAACTGTCCCTAAAACCTATGGTTTTCAGTGAATATATATATATATATATATATATTCACTGAAAAAACCATAGGTTTCAGGGGCGTTATAGTTAGTTGGACATTTCACTCGTACAAAACCATAGAAATTCCCCCGTTATAGTTAGTTCAGCTAACTATAACTCGCATGCGCTCCGCAATGCACTGCTGATGACATCACATATTACATCACTCATGACATGGTCAGTGACATCACTCATGACATCACTGATGACATCTCAAAGGACATCACTGATGACATCACTGATGACATCATCCTTGTGATAGAGTGGCAGACCTCCTCTCACCCTAATATAACCTTTGATACACACACTCAAAAATACAAACTAACATTTTCAAAACAATGGACATACCAATACCAGTTACAACACACCTATTCAGTAATTCCAAGATCTACACACACATCCACTCATTCACCAACAGTCCCTATACAGTCACTCATACATGTACTCACTCACCATATGTACTCATACACCTATACATCCTGTTACACACCGCCACTCATCCATAGAGTTACTCACACACATAGTCACACATGCAAACAAAGTATCAAACATCCATTTACTTGCATATACAGTTATACACACACTACCACACTTACTTCTACAGAAACTTACACATACTCTCTTAAACAATCACTTATAGAAACACCTACTTATTTGTACAGGAACTCTTCCAATCTCTCACTCTCACATATACTCACTTATATACACCAATACTCACATATACTAGTTTAAAATATATGTAGTTACTCATAAAGACACTATTGAGACAGTCATTCACTCACTAACACACCCATACACATACTCATCCACCTATACAGTCCTGCACACATGCTGTCTTCAACACATACAAACAGTGAGTCACTCATTCATGCATCTATGCACTAAGTAATACCCCCACCGAACCATACAGACACTCAGACACTCATACTGATACTCAAAAACCAACTAATAACCCATATAGACACTCATGTAGCTACTCACCAACCCATGCAGCCACTTATACACAAAGTGAGAGACTGATACAGATATTTTCATATTTAAACATTACTCACTAACCCATGTATTCACTAAGATACACTTAGTCAGTTATACAATCAATTTTACAAAACAAAATCATCCATTTAGACACTTATATACCCATTTATTCTTCCATCGACCTTGAGATATACATATATAAAACATATTTAATTTTCAGAAAAACACACATGCACTGGATGATGTCATCAGTGATGTCATCAGTGATGTCATTTGAGATGTCATCAGTGATGTCATGAGTGATGTCACTGACCATGTCATGAGTGATGTAATATGTGACGTCATCAGCAGTGCATTGCGGGCGCGCGAGTTATAGTTAGCTGAACTAACTATAACGGGGAATTTCTATGGTTTTGTACGAGTGAAATGTCCAACTAACTATAACGCCCCTGAAACCTATGGTTTTTTCAGTGAATTTCTAAGGTTTTTAAATGCTAATTTCTAACTATAACGTGCCTGAAACCTATGGTTTTTTCAGTGAATTTCTAAGGTTTTTAAATGCTAATTTCTAACTATAACGTGCCTGAAACCTATGGTTTTTCAGTGAATATATATATTTTTATTATACTATGTATACATGTGAAAATGTCTCGGTCCCCTGTTTGCCTCGGTGGCATGGAAAAAATGGGTGGAACTGACGTCAGCACGCCGACGAGGTTCTCTTATGGCTCCGATGACGACATACGGTGTCGCGAGCGGAGCCGTGCTATTATGACGTCCTCGTTGACGTGGGAGAGCTAGGAAAGAATTTCCGTGGAATGCTGGTGCAGGGGATATTCACCTAAGTGTTCAGGCTAGTCCTTTGGGAGCAACTGTTTATGTTGCCACTCCAGAAACCGAAACCAGTGATCCGAGGGCAGAGGCCCTGCAGATGGCACACGAGGTGGGGTGCCCAGTCGTGTGCACTGGCGGGGCAGCGAAGTGACAAGCACCACAACCCACAAAAAAGGTAACGAGGGCACTGAATAACACAGGATCTTCTCTTTGTATCTGGCAGGAACAACGAAGTTAAAATGCCCTAGTACCAAAATGTAGAATTAGTGCTACAACGGTCTTCAAGAGGACCTGCGATGCCGCTTCTGCCTCCCGTACCCTGGAGGTGGCACATGGGTCACGCGGTACGGTCATACTGCGGTGGGACGCACACTCGTTGACCTCTCATGGCACTGCTCCACACTTCAGGGAGGACGCTTTCCATTAGCTATGTTTTCTGATGACATGTCGCGCCGGCCCCGTCCAACAACAGAACTCCTTTAGATCCAAACAGACTCTTCCACTCTCTCACCGGAAGTGAAACCAGGCCACGCGGACACTATCACAATACAACAGCCGGGAATGCACTTTTCGGTAAAAAAACACATTCCTTCCTCCTAATTAATCAAATAAACGTCTCACTGAAGAACAGGGGCCAGCTTCGATCGGTAAACAGCCGTTACAACGACTTTTTACTTTGCGATACCATTACAACGCATGCATTACCACGCATGCGTTGTACATCACGAAGTCATTACTACGCATTTTTTTAGAACGCATTGTCATTTACCACGCATGCCTTTACAACGAATTTTGTTGTAAAGGTATGTATGGTAAATGACCATGCGTTCTAAAAAACATGTAGACGATCCATGTCGTTGTAAGGAAACAGAGGCTGTTCCGTTTCCTCACAACGACGTGCACCGCCCCTCAGAGACGACGTGAAGCAGGAACCACGAGGAGAGCGGAACCACGAGGAGTGAGAGGTAAGGGGATTGGGCATGGGGTGGGGGTTTCTTTTCTACGGTTTAGGGTAGTGCAGTGGTGTTTGGGTGGTGTAGGGGGTCATGCTGGGGGTAGTGTTTTAGGGTTTAGGGTAGTGCAGTGGTGTTTGGGTAGTGTAGGGGGTCGTGCTGGGGGTAGTGTTTTAGGGTTTAGGGTAGTGGAGTAGTGTAGGGGGTCGTGCTGGGGGTAGTGTTTTAGGCTTTAGGGTAGTGCAGTGGTGTATGGGTAGTGTAGGGGGTCGTGCTGGGTTAGTGTTTTAGGGTTTAGGGTAGTGCAGTGGTGTTTGAGTAGTGTAGGGGGTCATGCTGGTGGTAGTGTTTTAGGGTTTAGGGTAGTGCAGTGGTGTTTGTGTAGTGTAGGGGGTCATGCTAGGGGTAGTGTTTTATGGTTTAGGGTAGTGCAGTGGTGTTTGGGTAGTGTAGGGGGTCGTGCTGGGGGTAGATTTAGGGTTTAGGGTAGTGCAGTGGTGTTTGGGTAGTGTAGGGAGTCATGCTGGGGGTAGTGTTTTAGGGTTTAGGGTAGTGCAGTGGTGTTTGTGTAGTGTAGGGGGTTGTGCTGGGGGTAGTGTTTTAGGGTTTATGTTAGTGCAGTGGTGTTTGGGTAGTGTAGGGGGTAGTGCTGGGGTAGTGTTTTAGGGTTTAGGGTAGTGCAGTGGTGTTTGTGTAGTGTAGGGGTAGTGCTGGGGGTAGTGTTTTAAGGTTTAGGGTAGTGCAGTGGTGTTTGGGTAGTGTAGGGGTTCATGCTGGGGGTAGTGTTTTAGGGTTTAGGGTATGGCAGTGGTGTTTGGGTAGTGTAGGGGGTCGTGCTGGGGGTCGATTTAGGGTTTAGGGTAGTGCAGTGGTGTTTGTGTTGTGAGGGGGTCGTGCTGGGGGTAGTGTTTTAGGGTTTAGAGTAATGCAGTGGTGTTTGTAAAGTGTAGGGGGTTTAGGGTAGTGCAGTGGTGTTTGTGTAGTGTAGGGGGTCATGCTGGGGGTTGTGTTTTAGGGTTTAGGGTAGGGCAGTGGTGTTTGTGTAGTGTAGGGGGTAGTGTTTTAGGGTTTAGGGTAGTGCAGTGGTGTTTGTGTAGTGTAGGGGTCATGCTGTGGGTAGTGTTTTAGGGTTTAGGGTAGTGCAGTTGTGTTTGTGTAGTGTACGGGGTCGTGTTTTAGGGTGTAGGGTAGTGCAGAGGTGTTTGGGTAGTGTAGGGGGTCATGCTGGGGTTAGTGTTTTAGGGTTTAGGGTAGTGCAGTGGTGTTTGGGTAGTGTAGGGGGTCGTGCTGGGGGTAGTGTTTTAGGGTTTAGGGTAGTGCAGTGGTGTTTGTGTAGTGTGGGAGGTCATGCTGAGGGTAGATTTAGGGTTTAGTGTAGTGCAGTGGTGTTTAGGTAGTGTAGGGAGTCGTGCTGGGGGTAGTGTTTTAGGGTTTAGGGTAGTCCAGTGGTGTTTGTGTAGTGTAGGGAGTCGTGCTGGGGGTAGTGTTTTAGGGTTTAGGGTAGTGCAATGGTGTTTGTGTAGTGTAGGGGGTAGTGTTTTAGGGTTTAGGGTAGTGCAGTGGTGTTTGTGTACTGTAGGGGGTCATGCTGGGTTCTAGTGTTTTAGGGTTTAGGGTAGTGCAGTGGTATTTGTGTAGTGTAGGGGTAGATTTAGGGTTTAGGGTAGTGCAGTGGTGTTTGGGTAGTGTAGCGGGTCGTGCTGGGGGTAGTGTTTTTGAGTTTAGGGTAGTGCAGTTGTGTTTGGGTAGTGAAGGGGTCGTGCTGGGGTAGTGTTTTAGGATTTAGGGTAGTGCAGTGGTGTTTGGATAGTGTAGGGGTCAACCAACATCAATTTGTCCTTGTGTGATGTAACCAATGCTCATGTAAAGCACTCCAATACCTGACCAGTCTGCACTATATAAAACTGCAAAAAAACAAAAAATAAAAAGTGTTTTGCACACTTCTGTCATTGGGCTATACGTGGGCTACCTCTGGGTGATATTTGTGCTACATTTGGGCTCTTTTTCTCTGGTGGCCATCTTGGGAGACTTATTTGTTATGAAGTTTCCTAATTTCCTCATTTACTACAGTCTCCTCAGTAGGAAATGCTTTCAATTTTTACTTTGATTCCATCAAGAAGGCATTCAGATGTGTCACACATTTGCCATAAATTCAGAATGTTAGCACTCTAGTTGTTCATTAGATCACTGTAGTAAAGCTACTGCTCACCAAGGAGTTAACTGGAAGTCTACTGCTGGTATTGAAAGTGATTGTTTCAGTCTGCATGTCAGAATTTTCTAATGAAATAGAAGAGGATTTGAGATCTCACTTAAAACATGCCCTAATTTTTCTTTTTGCAGCACTAACCATAATTTCTATGGCAAAATGAACCCCCTCATTTTGTTCCTTTTTAAATTAAATGTTTTAAGTGTTACCAGTTTATTCCAATCAAGATGGCTTCAGGTGTGCCATACTTTTGTCATAAGTAAGGCTGTTAGCACTCTAGTTGTTCTTTAGAACACTCTGGGAAGCTGCAGTAGAGCACAAAGGCATCAACTGACAGGCTGCTCCAGTTGAAATATAACAGGAAGATATTTGAGATCTCACTTAAAACATGTCCTAATTTTTCTTTCTACAGCACTAACCATAATTTCTATGGCAAAATGAACCCCCTCATTTTGTTCCTTTTTAAATTAAATATTTTAAGTGTTACCAGTTTATTCCAATCAAGATGGCTTCAGGTGTGCCATACTTTTGTCATAAGTGAGGCTGTTAGCACTCTAGTTGTTCTTTAGAACACTCTGGGAAGCTGCAGTAGAACACAAAGGAATCAACTGACAGTCTCTGCCATTGTTGGATGTACATGTTTTACTGAGAATGTCAGACTTCATTCTCACATGACTGAGAAAGATAATGTGAATTTACAGAAAATATGCTCTCATTTTAGCTTCTGGAGCACCTTCCAAAACTGTATGGGACAAGCATGTGAAAATAGTTTTCTCTCAAACATGATTCATGATATCCCAGCAGAAGGTTTTTCACAGGGTAAAATCACCTTAGAACACACCACAATTCCTGAAATTAGTATGGTACCATCAACAAATAAATTCTAATGTAACTAAAGTCTGTTATCACCCTTTATAGTTCTCCTTTTGGTAACCCTCAAAATCTTCGATTCACTACAATGCATTTCAATGGGGTACTATCATTTATATTGGTCCCAAGATGGCTGCCAGCAATTCCAGGATGAAGTGCTGACAGCCAATCAGATCTCACGATGACATGTGTGGTTAGGCTCCGCCCAGATATATATGTGTTTTTACTTTTGATTTTCTCAGCAACTACTGAACGGATTTACACCATTTAACAAAAATGGTTCTTTCTGAACCAAGAACTACCTCTTTGCCAAATTTGGTGTAATTCCGTTCAGCAGTTCGGGCTGTAGCCTTGCATAAAGTTTCCTATGGGAAATTGATTTTTGACTCTTATTTTTTAATTTCTCCGCAACTACTGAACGGATTTACACCATTTAACAAAAGGGTTCTTTCTGAACCAAGAACTACCTCTTTGCCAAATATTGTGTAATTCCGTTCAGCAGTTCAGGCTGTAGCCGTGGCTAAAGTTTCCTATGGGAAAATGAATGGGGAAAACACGTTTTGGGACCCCCTTTTTTCTCGGCCCCCGCTTGACGAATCACCCGAAACTTTCAGGGTAGGAGCGGACCGGAGCGGGCCATAAAGTTTGAAAATTTCACGAAGATTCCTCAACCGACGCAAGAGTTATTTCAAATAGAATGTTGCGGATTTCCTATGGAAAATAGGTCCTAACTATAACTATCTACTGGCGACCGTGAGTAGATATATATATATATATATATATATATATGATCATGTACTTTTATGATTATATTTTTGTAACCAAAATAAAGTTATACTACTACTATTGTGCTTAATATTGTTGTAATGTACATTGTTATTTTATGTGTTTTTGTTTTTATCGTATTAAAACTTTGTTTTAACTTTTTACATGTGTATTCGATTTTGCAATCTAATTTTCGGAGTGGGACTTGGGGTTTTTAGGGAAATAGGATGTAGAGTAAATTTGATTTTCTTTCAAAAAACAAATCTTATTTTTTTAGATTTCATTTGAACAAAATATTACATCATTTTAATTTTAATATTTTAATAATTTTTTAAATGTTCATGATTAATTAATGAAAGCTAGTTAGTTTCATTTTAGTCATAATATTTTTTGTGATTTGTTTTTTTGTTTTTGTTTTTTTGTATTGTATTGTAGTTGTATAGCCTGGCTGATGACGGCTGTAAGCCAGAAACCGGTCCCAGGATGCTTGTTTCCGGTCCAGGGAAGACATGGCTTGGCAGTTCGGGCTGGACTGTTCCCATGAGGCACAGGGTCAGACTGATTTGCATATGGCCATGTCTGAACTGGGGTGGCGGAGTGAGCTAAAGAATGATGATGGATTAAACCCAGATCAGTTGACTGGGGGTGAGTGCTTGCAATGTTCAACACTCCATCCATCATCCCCTTTGGTTTTGCTATGTTCGCCCTAAGTTGGCAGGGTATGCCCAGACGTGGGTCCCTTGCTCACTTTGCCACTGGATTCAAGATAGCCTGGCTGATGACGGCTGTAAGCCAGAAACCGGTCCCAGGATGCTTGTTTCCGGTCCAGGGAAGACATGGCTTGGCAGTTCGGGCTGGACTGTTCCCATGAGGCACAGGGTCAGACTGATTTGCATATGGCCATGTCTGAACTGGGGTGGCGAGTGAGCTAAAGAATGATGATGGATTAAACCCAGATCAGTTGACTGGGGGTGAGTGCTTGCAATGTTCAACACTCCGTCCATCATCCCCTTTGGTTTTGCTATGTTCGCCCTAAGTTGGCAGGGTATGCCCAGACGTGGGTCCCTTGCTCACTTTGCCACTGGATTCAAGATAGCCTGGCTGATGACGGCTGTAAGCCAGAAACCGGTCCCAGGATGCTTGTTTCCGGTCCGGGGAAGACATAGCTTGGCAGTTCGGGCTGGACTGTTCCCATGAGGCACAGGGTCGGACTGATTTGCATATGGCCATGTCTGAACTGGGGTGGCGGAGTGAGCTAAAGAATGATGATGGATTAAACCCAGATCAGTTGACTGGGGGTGAGTGCTTGCAATGTTCAACACTCCGTCCATCATCCCCTTTGGTTTTGCTATGTTCGCCCTAAGTTGGCAGGGTATGCCCAGACGTGGGTCCCTTGCTCACTTTGCCACTGGATTCAAGATAGCCTGGCTGATGACGGCTGTAAGCCAGAAACCGGTCCCAGGATGCTTGTTTCCGGTCCAGGGAAGACATGGCTTGGCAGTTCGGGCTGGACTGTTCCCATGAGGCACAGGGTCAGACTGATTTGCATATGGCCTTGTCTGAACTGGGAGTGGCGGAGTGAGCTAAAGAATGATGATGGATTAAACCCAGATCAGTTGACTGGGGGTGAGTGCTTGCAATGTTCAACACTCCGTCCATCATCCCCTTTGGTTTTGCTATGTTCGCCCTAAGTTGGCAGGGTATGCCCAGACGTGGGTCCCTTGCTCACTTTGCCACTGGATTCAAGATAGCCTGGCTGATGATGGCTGTAAGCCAGAAACCGGTCCCAGGATGCTTGTTTCCGGTCCAGGGAAGACATGGCTTGGCAGTTCGGGCTGGACTGTTCCCATGAGGCACAGGGTCAGACTGATTTGCATATGGCCATGTCTGAACTGGGAGTGGCGGAGTGAGCTAAAGAATGATGATGGATTAAACCCAGATCAGTTGACTGGGGGTGAGTGCTTGCAATGTTCAACACTCCGTCCATCATCCCCTTTGGTTTTGCTATGTTCGCCCTAAGTTGGCAGGGTATGCCCAGACGTGGGTCCCTTGCTCACTTTGCCACTGGATTCAAGATAGCCTGGCTGATGACGGCTGTAAGCCAGAAACCGGTCCCAGGATGCTTGTTTCCGGTCCAGGGAAGACATGGCTTGGCAGTTCGGGCTGGACTGTTCCCATGAGGCACAGGGGTCAGACTGATTTGCATATGGCCATGTCTGAACTGGGGTGGCGAGTGAGCTAAAGAATGATGATGGATTAAACCCAGATCAGTTGACTGGGGGTGAGTGCTTGCAATGTTCAACACTCCGTCCATCATCCCCTTTGGTTTTGCTATGTTTGCCCTAAGTTGACAGGGTATGCCCAGACGTGGGTCCCTTGCTCACTTTGGCACTGGATTCAAGATAGCCTGGCTGATGACGGCTGTAAGCCAGAAACCGGTCCCAGGATGCTTGTTTCCGGTCCAGGGAAGACATGGCTTGGCAGTTCGGGCTGGACTGTTCCCATGAGGCACAGGGTCAGACTGATTTGCATATGGCCATGTCTGAACTGGGGTGGCGGAGTGAGCTAAAGAATGATGATGGATTAAACCCAGATCAGTTGACTGGGGGTGAGTGCTTGCAATGTTCAACACTCCGTCCATCATCCCCTTTGGTTTTGCTATGTTTGCCCTAAGTTGGCAGGGTATGCCCAGACGTGGGTCCCTTGCTCACTTTGACACTGGATTCAAGATAGCCTGGCTGATGACGGCTGTAAGCCAGAAACCGGTCCCAGGATGCTTGTTTCCGGTCCAGGAAGACATGGCTTGGCAGTTCGGGCTGGACTGTTCCCATGAGGCACAGGGTCAGACTGATTTGCATATGGCCATGTCTGAACTGGGGTGGCGGAGTGAGCTAAAGAATGATGATGGATTAAACCCAGATCAGTTGACTGGGGGTGAGTGCTTGCAATGTTCAACACTCCGTCCATCATCCCCTTTGGTTTTGCTATGTTCGCCCTAAGTTGGCAGGGTATGCCCAGACGTGGGTCCTTTGCTCACTTTGCCACTGGATTCAAGATAGCCTGGCTGATGACGGCTGTAATCCAGAAACCGGTCCCAGGATGCTTGTTTCCGGTCCAGGCAAGACATGGCTTGGCAGTTTGGGCTGGACTGTTCCCATGAGGCACAGGGTCAGACTGATTTGCATATGGCCATGTCTGAACTGGGGTGGCGGAGTGAGCTAAAGAATGATGATGGATTAAACCCAGATCAGTTGACTGGGGTGAGTGCTTGCAATGTTCAACACTCCATCCATCATCCCCTTTGGTTTTGCTATGTTCGCCCTAAGTTGGCAGGGTATGCCCAGACATGGGTCCCTTGCTCACTTTGCCACTGGATTCAAGATAGCCTGGCTGATGACGGCTGTAAGCCAGAAACCGGTCCCAGGATGCTTGTTTCCGGTCCAGGGAAGACATGGCTTGGCAGTTCGGGCTGGACTGTTCCCATGAGGCACAGGGTCAGACTGATTTGCATATGGCCATGTCTGAACTGGGGTGGCGGAGTGAGCTAAAGAATGATGATGGATTAAACCCAGATCAGTTGACTGGGGGTGAGTGCTTGCAATGTTCAACACTCCGTCCATCATCCCCTTTAGTTTTGCTATGTTCGCCCTAAATTGGCAGGGTATGCCCAGACGTGGGTCCCTTGCTCACTTTTCCACTGGATTCAAGATAGCCTGGCTGATGACGGCTGTAAGCCAGAAACCGGTCCCAGGATGCTTGTTTCCGGTCCAGGGAAGACATGGCTTGGCAGTTCGGGCTGGACTGTTCCCATGAGGCACAGGGTCAGACTGATTTGCATATGGCCATGTCTGAACTGGGGTGGCGGAGTGAGCTAAAGAATGATGATGGATTAAACCCAGATCAGTTGACTGGGGGTGAGTGCTTGCAATGTTCAACACTCCGTCCATCATCCCCTTTGGTTTTGCTATTCATTGATATCAAAGATTAATGTTTTTTACGTTTAGAATAGTTTATTGCCTACCAAATGGGAATTTATATAAATTGTTATTTTTAAATCTTATTTAATTCTTTTTTAAATTGATTGACTAATTTATATTTAAGATTTATTTTCACATTGCTTGAAGAGAATTATTGGCGTTTTTTGAATATTTGATAATGGTATTTTGGTAGAAAATTATACTTCAACTTTTTTAACTTTATTTATTTGTATCATATCGTTTATTGATATTTTAAGATATTGTTTCATAATCAAAAATGCATCTGGCTAAAAACATTTCAAAACAAGATAAACACCCACAAATGAAAACAGCAATAAATAACATTAAATATCAATAAAATCATTCGAAGGGTTGTAATCACAAGGGGGCATTCGACACATAAGAATAAGTGGCTTTTAACGCTTTACTTCTAATTATCCATGCTGAGTACAAAAATTTGAAGACTGCCACCACCACAATCTAGGTCATGTTATAATTGCATATTCTGTGTGTCCCTTCTCTTAACATAAACAGAGAGATCTACACATAGGGGCAATCCATATAGACCTTAGTTTCGTGTAGAGGGGACAGAAAACAACACATGCTTATCACTTTCGCAGGAAATTTGACAGCATGGACAACAATCTGATTCCTGGTTCCCCTTCCTCCATTTTACCGTGAAGGCTGCTACAGGTAAGCACCCATATCTAAATTGAAGGTATAGTGCTCACACCCGCGGATGCGTATAAAATCTAGGAACTCCTCCCCCTCACACCAGGACTTATGGAAGAGGAATGCACTTGTTAGAATCCCTGCCACTGCGTTGTGGTCTGTACGACGTCTGACTTTCTCCTCCACCATCTTCTTTACTACAGCAGCATCCCCTCCCTAAATGGCCTATGGCTCGCTCCAAAATTTTCCTAGACCCACGTCAAGCCAGGTTTTTTTACCTGTCCCATTGGCTGAAATAACATCCTTCAAACCCTCCTTGAGGGTCACAATTCTTCGGTACACCACACTCTAATCCAGTACAACAAAGGTTTTAGCAAAAGCACTTCTCTAACTCATGGATTCCTTGATCTAAGTGGAAGGGATCCAATGGCGTGCCCTTCCCTAGGCCCAACAAACATCTAATGAAATTATTTTCTGATGTGCAGAGGGGGCTAGTGTTAGAATACCCCCATGGTTCCACCCCATATAGTGCAGCCCCCTGGCCTGCGCCTTGTAAATTTCCCCTGCTGGATAGGCAGGCAACCAAGCCGATTGTTTCGCAAATATTTGTATGGCACCCACCCGCAGTTTCACAATAATAGTGCTTTTAAAATCTGCGGGTTCCAAGATCCAGTCTCATCCAGCCTGATGCCCAGATGGTCAAACTCCTGTACCCTTTCCAGAGCCTCTGTTCCAACCTTAATAGATCCTTTTGTCCTACCTTTCCTAGGTACACCATTTATTTGGTCTTGTTGGTCTTAATTTCAAGGCCTAAATCTCTGCAGAATTGGTTGAAATTATCAACCAAATTTTGCAGCCCCCTCCTGGTTCTAGACAACAACAGCGTGTCGTCTGCAAAGAGGAGAGCTGGTATTTTTACTCTGCCTGGGAAGGGAAATCATTTGCACAACCCATTAGGTAGACAGTACATCTGGTATGTCCCGCTTCTAAACGTCAATGCCAGATGTTTGTCAGATGAGGAGCGTCCATTGCATGCCGTAGTTCCATGGGCAATAACAAGTTCCATGACCTGGAGCGCTGCTCTTGAAAAGGATCGCCTTTTAGGAAGGACAAGTTCTGGAATTCCACAAGCCAGGTTCTCATCTCACGTCAGGTCACTAAGCAGGCTACTAGGCTCAAATGGCAAATTAAAATCCTCCTCTTTGATCACCTTATGGGTCTTTACATAATCTTCAAGTACACTATCCAGGAAATTTAATACTTGTGATTGCTGCCTATGGCTAGTGCTCCTATCATAGATGTTTATAAGCATGAGGGAATCTAATTTTGGCCCTGTGAATAGCACTACTTGGACGTCTGGGGAGCACAAGAGCATGGGCATGACTATATAAGAAAGAGAAGCCTGCACTAACACCAAAAGCCCTCCTGAGGGACGCCCTACGCTTGATTTAATGCCCGCGGTGTAGTAACTTCTAAATCCACACCTGTTCACCTGCTCAACTGCCCATGTTTCCTGGAAGAGGCCAATATTATACCTATCCACAAAAGTGCCCCAATCTACGTCTCCTAACTTACTCTTGATTCCCACAATGTTCCAACTTAACAACGATGTCTGGGGCGCACCAGGGGCAGGTTGACATGGTGGGACCATACACTTGTTGCTCCTCAAACTTTCTACATGGATCAGGGGCATTTCTAGTCAAGCTGCACCGGGCTAATTCACACCACCTGTAGTAGCCAGGTGCCCTTCCTGCTCCTGCATGGTGCACATCAAACTGAGTGGAGAAGATGACACTTCTATCACTTGTGTACCCTCCCTCTCCTTTGCTGTCGGGATGTCCTGGCTTGATGCCAGTCAATCAATCTATGCTAGGGCAGAGGATGGTTTTAATGTAACAGGGTTCCTATTTAAACCAGTGACTGCCCCACAAGATCTGCTAAACTGGACAGGTCTTGGGAGCTGCCAACCTAATTCCTTCCTCTCACTGAAGTGCCGGTAAAAGAAACTCAAGGGTTGCATAACAATGTTAGATCCTCTCTGGTTTAAGCTTGGCCCCGAAATAAGTGAGCAGTGCAAAATAAATTGGTCCCTGAAATTCACAGCAATACAGTCGCCCCCATGGGGCTTAGGCAGGGGTCCTACCCAGGCAACTCTCCTGACCATCAGAATTTGGTGTGCATCAGCATGGGCAAAACCAGCATGGAAGCGCAGCCAATGCAATGTTTTATTCTTAAGCTGGTCAAATGACTCCCCTGCACCTTCTACTAAATGTGGGACATTGGTCGGTATATCAACATACAGGCAGGCCTCAGGAGGCAACCTTAATGTATCATCCTCCTGTCCCAAGTGATCCACCATTACAGGTCTAGCTTCATGGGCTCCTCTGCTCCTGCTCCCTCCTGTGTTGCCACTCACTGTTTGTCCTGCCATCCCTTGCCCTAACCCAAAGGCATACATTTCACTGGGTATGTTAGTGCTACACTCCACTGCGAGTGCACTCTCGGGCCACCTGGGTGCGCTTTTTGCCCTGTACAGCATTTCTTTTTCAGGGGATAGGGGACTACTTCAGGCCTGACATTTTTCTGGGATAATGCATCCCTCAGCAGAGTAATCTCAGCTTCAATTGTACCCAATCGCTGGTGTATGGGTTCTAGACACTCTTTTACGCCCAACAAAAGCTTGCCACACAGAGCCTGCATTTCTTCCTGAGGGGCGCGTAATGGAGCATTCGCCACCACCACCTGCCATGGCATTGGCTCTTGGCTTTGGACTTCACCGTCTTCATCTTATGTTTACCCCCTGTGCCTTTAGATAAAACAGATGGAGCAGGGCTCTTGGGAGTTGGCACAAGGGAAGCAGTGATCAGAATCACAGTTGCCCCCCCCCCCAGTTCCTCAGAGATGCCATTTAGTGCCTCCACCTCATTGAATGTCTCATTGCACTTGGTGGACGCAAGGAGATCTGCCCTAATAGTTGGGGTACTGGCGGTTGTTGGTGATAGTCTGCAAGTGGCTCTTGGGGGTGCTGGTGATAAGGAAAGATGTCGCTCAACCAAGTCAATCTCCTTGTTGCTCTTTGAATGAAACCATCCAAATTCGTGTTTGATCCCGTCTTAGGGCCACATTCCCCTGGCCTCCGCTTCCCCATCTTTAATCCAGACGCTATTGGAATCCACTGTCCCCTCTACTAGCTAGGGCCTATAGATGTTAGGGGAAGGGGGAATTTTTACTGACAAAGTCCTACACCAACATGTAGAAACAAATGTGGCAGGTAAGATGTCATGTCACAAAATTGCAGGTAGCAAATAACAACCTAAATTGTTAGATTATTTTCCTTGCAGGCACCGTGATATTTTCCTGCCTCACCCTTTTTCGTGCCAACTGACAAACACGCCACGGTCCGCTAATTACAGCTCACACACAGTGTTTTCTTGCCAAAATGTTCAACTTCTTTTGTTTAGCATGTGGAAAGGCTTTATCCACTTCCCGCTAGGACCAACATGAGCTATTCGCCCTGACACTGGATGGCAGAGCCAAGAGGGGTGGCCATGCTCTGCCTATTCCTGGTGCTGATAGGCACAGGACTGGATTGCTCTTGGCGTGTCATCAGGAGGCCACGCCCCCCTGGAGTCACTGTTGGCAAGCGTGACTCCTGCACTTTGCAGGCTGGACCCTGAAGTCCACAGGGGTGATCAGAGGTAGTGGAGAGCAGTCCCCTCCCAGGTTGGCCAAAAAGTTGTCCTTTATTTATTTATTTATTTAAATATTGGTAAGTATATATTTATCCAAATGTCTGTCCTTTGCCAGTAGGAAAAGTTGCCACTCCAGGCGATGCAATCATATGATTAATAAAATTGTTTAATTGTAGATTCCTGGACTGCCTGCTTTTCCTTTTGGCAAATGTCTGACTTTTCCATGTTTTAATCTCCACTCCTGTCATAGGAAAAGCACACAACCTTGCAGCCAGGTGCCCGTTGCGGACAGGAATCCCCTCAAACCATGGAGTAGAAATTGTAAATTTGAACCCCCAACCCACACGCAATGTGGGCAAATTTGGAGTGGGAATAGTAAATCTGCCCCTCCCACCACTAAAGTTACACACTTTCTGTAATATGGTTGCATTTGGAGTGGGAAAAGTATGTGTGACCCACCCAAAGTCCAATATGTTCCCCAATGTGTTTAGGCTTGGAGTGGGAGCAGTACATTTGACCCCTCCGAAAGTCTAACACTTTTCCCAATGTGACCATATTTTGAGTGGGGGTTGTAAATCACACCTCCTCAAAATCCAACATTGTTCCTATTGCGGCAACTTTTGAAGTGGGATTAATAAATATGACCCCAACGTTTCCCCAGAGTGGCTAAGTTTAGAGAGGGAATGGTAAATCTGACTCCTTACCCCCCACACATCCAACACTTCCTCCAATGAGGTCTGTTTTAGAGTGGGGATAGCAAATTTGACCCAACCAAGTACAACACTTTCCCCAATGTGGGTACATTTGGAGAGAGAATAGTAAATATTTCTGTCCAAATTCCAGTACTTTCCTCAATGTGGTTAGGTTTGGATTGCGAATAGTAAATTTGATCTCCATAAAGTGTTACCATTTCTTTATGTTTTTGTACTTTAAATACTTTTAGTAATTTGTACTATAAAGTCTTTTCAATTTTTAATATTTTCTTAAATGAAACTTATTTTGTTTTCTAAACATGTGCTTTAAGTTTGTCTGTTAGAATATTTTTGATAATCACAACTTTATTATAACTTCTTTTAGTGCAAATTGGTAAACATTTTACATATATTACCGTTTTAGTGCACATACATTTTTATTTGTAGTTATAGAATCTTTATTAACATGTTGGTTTTAGTTTGTAAGATATGTTTATTGGCATTTAAACATTTTCTTATATAGCATAGCCGTTTACAGAAAAATCAACATGTTGCTGTCCACTACTTTTCTATTTACAGGTGATTGCTTACAGACATTACAAAAGCAGGATTACTTTTTCGGAACGTCACAAAAGTTTCCAATATAGGTTCAATGCACTGATTAGTCTCACCAATAGGTCCTAGTTCCTAGGGTCCCCAGCTGGAACCAGTGTGTGCATACCCTCCACCTATCTCATGACCAATGGAGCTCTGCATGGTTTTTGACACGCTCTCAGTGTTGTATTGTGTTGTGGTTCACATTTGACTTTAAATGTGGGCCAATTGGGAAATGGGAAACCGGGATAAATCATAACAAAATGAACTAGGTAACCAATAAAACAGTATAGTAACTACATCTCTGGGGGGGAGAGGAGGGGTGGGTGCAGCCCGGTCTACAGGAGGGTGTGTGTTGGACGTGGCCCTTTTTCCCAGAAATTTTTCGTTTTTCCCCTAGCCTTTTTACCATGTGTGAAACTCACTCAAGATGGCTGCCACAGGCCCCTGCTACTGCAGAGGGGCCTTACACGCATACACACTAGTAGCCAGGGTCAGGCTGGGACATAGGGATACAGTATCCATTCCGTCCCCGCCTCTGGGCCACATAGCCAGGCATGTAGAAGGTTCTAGAACCTTCCGGGCTGTGGGAGGAGTTATGTTTTGCCGCCTTTGGGAGAGTCACCTGACCTAGGAGTATAAAAGGCTTGGAGGGAAAACTTTTTAGTCAGTTGGAGACAGTTGATGAGGCACCACTGAACCTGGGAGAACCTCCGCCGGAGTATAGGCTTTAGGGCCTGGGGGGAGACCTACACTACTGCTGCTGACAGGGCTGAGGCCCTGCTGTAGTAAGATAACTGAGGAACGCCCACCACCCACTGACCTTGCCCAGTGTGAGGGGACCCAGGGAACCACCTTCAGCGTGCGGGGAGGAACACCAAGCACTCCCAGACCACCAACTCATCCCCCCCCCTCATAAGAAGAAACTTCTGACAGGAAACTTTGACAAGGAACTTATAACAAGGAACTTCTGACAAGAAACTTACAACTAGAAGCGCCTAAGAAGCAACCAAGCTGAAGCAGACGCAAGACCCCTTAACTTGAGGAGGCCTGACCGTCCAGCCAGGCCTAAAGCCTAAAACTGCCCAACTCGGGATCACCAGGTAAAGCGCCGTGCCCTGAAGCGCTAAACCTTCACCCCCTATTCATTATTGCCTGTTGCTGGGCTGCCCCCAAGTACTTTGCCAGTCAGCCCTGCCCACAGGCTGCTGGTGCACCCTGCTTTCTGTTGCCCCTCAGGTCACTGACCTTATGAAGGAGATCACCGCCGCGACCGCCGCCGCCTGAGAAGAGGCACCGTGTGGTGAGGTGCGCCGTCGCGCCCTCACCGGGGGAAGCGCTGAGGTAAAGGAAGCCCCTCAGGTGTGTGAGGTGAGGAGCGCCGTCCGCGCCCTCACCGAAGCCTCCAGAGACTGGGCCCTGGGCCCTCATCGCCGCCGTCGCGGCCAAAGAATCGTCTCCGCCGCCAAAGCGGCCCAAGAATTGCCCCCGCCGCCGAAGCGGCCGAAGAATCGTCGTCGCCGCCGAAGCGGCCCAAGAGTTGCACCCGCCGCCGTCGCGGCCAAAGAATCGCCTCACCGCCGCGGCCAAAGAATTGCCACCGCCGCCGTCGCGGCCCAA
This sequence comes from Calotriton arnoldi, assembly GCA_963921515.1. Lineage (NCBI taxonomy): Eukaryota > Metazoa > Chordata > Amphibia > Caudata > Salamandridae > Calotriton > Calotriton arnoldi. The sequence continues at coordinate 232,411 of CAWUFW010008603.1, read as the reverse complement.
GAAATCGCCAGCGCGAACTTCAGCGAGGCCTCCAGGCCCCGCAGACGCCGTTGCCGAGCAACCAGGGGTCGCCGGGCGTGACCCAGGAAGGCCGCGCACCGATTGGGCGCCGGCCCCCAGTCACGCACCAGCGCCGAAGGAAGCCCGGGAAGAGCCCCGGCAGTGCAGAGGGAGACGGGGAGCCGGCCGGAGAGGACTGCCGGCTCCCGCTCCCTTCCCCAGCAACCCTGAGCCCCCACCTGCACTTACCCTGATCCCGGGGCCGGAGGAGGGTGATTCCGGCCCCCGCAACGTGCCGCATAGTTACTCCCTGATCCCGGGGGCCGGAGGAAGGCAATACCGGCCCCGCAACGACCCGCAACACCGGCCAGAAGGCCGAGGCACCCCCGACCGGGCCCCGCCCGACAGAACACGGGCCGGCCCGGAAGATCGCCAGTCGCCCTGAAGCGCGACCAACGACCACACCGCAGGTGAGCCCTGGAGGCCCCTAGGGCCCATAAGACGCCACTGGGGGCCGGGGGCCAATATTAACCCTTAAGATTTTAGTCATATGAGGCAAAGCCCCAGAGAGGAGTGGGCCTGGCCTGAGTTAACCCCTAAGGGACATAGAAGCCCCAGAATACAGGACATGTGAGGGATTCCCCACATAGTTCATTCAGGTAATGAGGATGCCCACAGTATTTAATAATTTATGCCGATGCCTATTATAATTACTGCCTAGGCCATGGTTTTAACTGTTAAGTCTTTACCACACGGGGAAAGTGTTTAATGGAGTTGAGCTGAAGTGTACACCGCCAAGAGTTGAAGTATTTTATGTTACAGGTGTACTGGAGTTGCGACGCCCACTGTACTGAATGTGGGTGCGCCTAGATTAATGCAGGCCTATTGAAATGTAATGTGACAAGCCTTCTTTTAAATAATTGAATATGCTAAAGTGAACTGTATGTTTAGGCCTATGTTTTATTAACGTACCTTGAGATCATTATTAAGTGCTACGTGTAGGAGATAATTCCTGCGGCCTCTTAGTGGCCTACAATTTTGATGAGCTATGCAGCTTTATTTAAAATGTGCACCAGTTGAGTAATATAATGAATTTGAATGTAGATCTGAATTAACCTGCCTTATCTGATGCCAACTTAATTTATTTATAAAAGATCTTGATTTTAAATACAAAAGCCTGGTGTGGTGTCATGTTATTGCGTTCGCATTTGTGAGTCAAAGTGAGAGTGTGCTGCACAACTGCCTTACACATTGCCTTCGCGTGCCTTTCCCGCTTCACGCCATGCTACCGTGTCGGACTCGGTAACTCCGGTTCCAACATTTGGTGTTCAGCGGTTGGATAAGGACTGGTGTTTGTGCAGCACCCTACAGTGACTCAGTGTGCGCCGCAATTAGACACCGATTGTAATGCAAGTGCTAAGAATTCTTTTATGATTGCCAATTGTGTACATTCCTGCGTTAGACCTACTACCTACAGTCTAGAACCCTTTCCCTAAATTGTCTGGGACCCCACCTAGGAGGATGGAGTTGGAGTTAGCCAACCTAGAAAGGTATACGGTGACACAGCTCAAGGAGTTCTGCCTAGAGAGGGGGTGGCCGTCAAGCGAGGTGCCAGGAAGGGGTGCTTCAGAAAGCTTTGAGGGCATGGGTAATGGCCCACCCGGAGGGAAGAGGGGACGAGGAGCAGGGGGAGACAGACAACCCAGGAGAACTGGACGTACTGCACATTGATGTTAGTGAGAATGTGTTGCCAGGAAGACGTTCCAGGGCAGGCAGTAGTGCGTCAGGGGGAGTTTGTCGGCAGAGGAATTTGAGGACAGAAGGGAGGAGAGGCGATTAACATTAGAACTTGCTAGGATGGAAAGGGAGCGAGAACAGTCAAGGCTAGCCATGGAGGAAAGGAAGCTTGCGCATGAGCTTAGCCTGAAGGAACTAGAGCTCCGAGCCTTTCAGATGGAGATGCAGGGCAAAGTGAATGGTGGCAGCGTACCTGCTGGGGTTCCACATGAGCCCAAATTTTATTTCTCAAGAGAGGTGATAGCCAGTTTGGGGAGTGATCCTGAAGGGAGTGGTGCAGGGATCTTCCAACCCAGTGAGGTGGGAGAGGTGGAGAATAGCCCAGCTAGGTCCCAGGATAGTGAGCGGGTTGTAGGGCCTCACATCCTATCCATAGGAAGGAGTGAGACGGGGAGGTGTCCCGAGGTGCCCCAACCGCAGTCTCAGGGCCTGGAGAGTTCCATAAGGGAACCCCAGGTTGGGAGCCTAGGCTGTCCCGATGAGCCATCCATGGTAGGGGATCCCCCAGTGACAGGAGAACCCGGGGCGTATGTATTCAGAGCTCCAGGGGTTCCGGGGTCTGCCCAGCCACAGGATTTAGATCCTGGGCTGGGGTGCAGGTTCAGGGGCTGCCTGACCTGGCGGGAGGGACGTCTGTAAGCAGTGTCCCTCCGGAGCTGACTCCCAGGGGTGCTTCTCCAGGTGGGAGGGTGCTGAACTCTGGGAGGGGGTGCAGAGGAAGGGAGGACTCGCCTCTAGCACCGGGGCAACCTAAGGGTTTAGACCCTGGGTTGGTGGATCGGATGCAGGGTCACAGCCCTGGAAGAGTGAGAGAGTGGTATTCTGAGGGTGCCCCACATAGGAGGAACGTGCGGAACCCCAGACGGAGGAGGAGGAGGAGAGTGGTCAACGGGTACTACGGGCCTGGGGCTACTGCCCCCACTCTGTGAGACAGCCAGGGCCAGAGACATCTGGATGGCCTAGGGGCCGGTCCTGGCTGCAGCCAATTAGGGAGCGCCAGTGGGGTGGCTTCGTTGGTCCAGGGAGGTTTGAGAGAGGGAACCACCGGGTTCCAGAGTGGAGAAGGACCTTCCTGCAGTTGTGGGCCCGCATCCAAGTTTTCTCGCCCGAAGCAGGGAAGCCCATTAAGGCATTGATCGGTCTACCCTGGCTTTTGGCTGGGAGGGGGTTGTGTTGGACGTGGCCCTTTTTCCCAGAAATTTTTCGTTTTTTCCCTAGCCTTTTTACCATGTGTGAAACTCACTCAAGATGGCTGCCACAGGCCCCTGCTACTGCAAAGGGGCCTTACACGCATACACACTAGTAGCCAGGGTCAGGCTGGGACATAGGGATACAGTATCCATTCCGTCCCCGCCTCTGGGCCACATAGCCAGGCATGTAGAAGGTTCTAGAACCTTCCGGGCTGTGGGAGGAGTTATGTTTTGCCGCCTTTGGGAGAGTCACCTGACCTAGGAGTATAAAAGGCTTGGAGGGAAAACTTTTAGTCAGTTGGAGACAGTTGATGAGGCACCACTGAACCTGGGAGAACCTCCGCCGGAGTATAGACTTTAGGGCCTAGGGGGGAGACCTACACTACTGCTGCTGACAGGGCTGAGGCCCTGCTGTAGTAAGATAGCTGAGGAACGCCCACCACCCACTGACCTTGCCCAGTGTGAGGGGACCCAGGGAACCACCTTCAGCGTGCGGGGAGGAACACCAAGCACTCCCAGACCACCAACTCATCCCCCCTCATAAGAAGAAACTTCTGACAGGAAACTTTGACAAGGAACTTATAACAAGGAACTTCTGACAAGAAACTTACAACTAGAAGCGCCTAAGAAGCAACCAAGCTGAAGCAGACGCAAGACCCCTTAACTTGAGGAGGCCTGACCGTCCAGCCAGGCCTAAAGCCTAAAACTGCCCAACTGGGGATCACCAGGTAAAGCGCCGTGCCCTGAAGCGCTAAACCTTCACCCCCTATTCATTATTGCCTGTTGCTGGGCTGCCCCCAAGTACTTTGCCAGTCAGCCCTGCCCACAGGCTGCTGGTGCACCCTGCTTTCTGTTGCCCCTCAGGTCACTGACCTTATGAAGGAGATCACCGCCGCGACCGCCGCCGCCTGAGAAGAGGCACCGTGTGGTGAGGTGAGCCATCGCGCCCTCACCGGGGGAAGCGCTGAGGTAAAGGAAGCCCCTCAGGTGTGTGAGGTGAGGAGCGCCGTCCGCGCCCTCACCGAAGCCTCCAGAGACTGGGCCCTGGGCCCTCATCGCCGCCGTCGCGGCCAAAGAATCGTCTCCGCCGCCAAAGCGGCCCAAGAATTGCCCCCGCCGCCGAAGCGGCCGAAGAATCGTCGTCGCCGCCGAAGCGGCCCAAGAATTGCACCCGCCGCCGTCGCGGCCAAAGAATCGCCTCACCGCCGCGGCCAAAGAATTGCCACCGCCGCCGTCGCGGCCCAAGAAATCGCCAGCGCGAACTTCAGCGAGGCCTCCAGGCCCCGCAGACGCCGTTGCCGAGCAACCAGGGGTCGCCGGGCGTGACCCAGGAAGGCCGCGCACCGATTGGGCGCCGGCCCCCAGTCACGCACCAGCGCCGAAGGAAGCCCGGGAAGAGCCCCGGCAGTGCAGAGGGAGACGGGGAGCCGGCCGGAGAGGACTGCCGGCTCCCGCTCCCTTCCCCAGCAACCCTGAGCCCCCACCTGCACTTACCCTGATCCCGGGGGCCGGAGGAGGGTGATTCCGGCCCCCGCAACGTGCCGCATAGTAACTCCCTGATCCCGGGGGCCGGAGGAAGGCAATACCGGCCCCCGCAACGACCCGCAACACCGGCCAGAAGGCCGAGGCACCCCCGACCGGGCCCCGCCCGACAGAACACGGGCCGGCCCGGAAGATCGCCAGTCGCCCTGAAGCGCAACCAACGACCACACCGCAGGTGAGCCCTGGAGGCCCCTAGGGCCCATAAGACGCCACTGGGGGCCGGGGGCCAATATTAACCCTTAAGATTTTAGTCATATGAGGCAAAGCCCCAGAGAGGAGTGGGCCTGGCCTGAGTTAACCCCTAAGGGACATAGAAGCCCCAGAATACAGGACATGTGAGGGATTCCCCACATAGTTCATTCAGGTAATGAGGATGCCCACAGTATTTAATAATTTATGCCGATGCCTATTATAATTACTGCCTAGGCCATGGTTTTAACTGTTAAGTCTTTACCACACGGGGAAAGTGTTTAATGGAGTTGAGCTGAAGTGTACACCGCCAAGAGTTGAAGTATTTTATGTTACAGGTGTACTGGAGTTGCGACGCCCACTGTACTGAATGTGGGTGCGCCTAGATTAATGCAGGCCTATTGAAATGTAATGTGACAAGCCTTCTTTTAAATAATTGAATATGCTAAAGTGAACTGTATGTTTAGGCCTATGTTTTATTAACGTACCTTGAGATCATTATTAAGTGCTACGTGTAGGAGATAATTCCTGCGGCCTCTTAGTGGCCTACAATTTTGATGAGCTATGCAGCTTTATTTAAAATGTGCACCAGTTGAGTAATATAATGAATTTGAATGTAGATCTGAATTAACCTGCCTTATCTGATGCCAACTTAATTTATTTATAAAAGATCTTGATTTTAAATACAAAAGCCTGGTGTGGTGTCATGTTATTGCGTTCGCATTTGTGAGTCAAAGTGAGAGTGTGCTGCACAACTGCCTTACACATTGCCTTCGCGTGCCTTTCCCGCTTCACGCCATGCTACCGTGTCGGACTCGGTAACTCCGGTTCCAACATTTGGTGTTCAGCGGTTGGATAAGGACTGGTGTTTGTGCAGCACCCTACAGTGACTCAGTGTGCGCCGCAATTAGACACCGATTGTAATGCAAGTGCTAAGAATTCTTTTATGATTGCCAATTGTGTACATTCCTGCGTTAGACCTACTACCTACAGTCTAGAACCCTTTCCCTAAATTGTCTGGGACCCCACCTAGGAGGATGGAGTTGGAGTTAGCCAACCTAGAAAGGTATACGGTGACACAGCTCAAGGAGTTCTGCCTAGAGAGGGGGGTGGCCGTCAAGCGAGGTGCCAGGAAGGGGGTGCTTCAGAAAGCTTTGAGGGCATGGGTAATGGCCCACCCGGAGGGAAGAGGGGACGAGGAGCAGGGGGAGACAGACAACCCAGGAGAACTGGACGTACTGCACATTGATGTTAGTGAGAATGTGTTGCCAGGAAGACGTTCCAGGGCAGGCAGTAGTGCGTCAGGGGGGAGTTTGTCGGCAGAGGAATTTGAGGACAGAAGGGAGGAGAGGCGATTAACATTAGAACTTGCTAGGATGGAAAGGGAGCGAGAACAGTCAAGGCTAGCCATGGAGGAAAGGAAGCTTGCGCATGAGCTTAGCCTGAAGGAACTAGAGCTCCGAGCCTTTCAGATGGAGATGCAGGGCAAAGTGAATGGTGGCAGCGTACCTGCTGGGGTTCCACATGAGCCCAAATTTTATTTCTCAAGAGAGGTGATAGCCAGTTTGGGGAGTGATCCTGAAGGGAGTGGTGCAGGGATCTTCCAACCCAGTGAGGTGGGAGAGGTGGAGAATAGCCCAGCTAGGTCCCAGGATAGTGAGCGGGTTGTAGGGCCTCACATCCTATCCATAGGAAGGAGTGAGACGGGGAGGTGTCCCGAGGTGCCCCAACCGCAGTCTCAGGGCCTGGAGAGTTCCATAAGGGAACCCCAGGTTGGGAGCCTAGGCTGTCCCGATGAGCCATCCATGGTAGGGGATCCCCCAGTGACAGGAGAACCCGGGGCGTATGTATTCAGAGCTCCAGGGGTTCCGGGGTCTGCCCAGCCACAGGATTTAGATCCTGGGCTGGGGTGCCAGGTTCAGGGGCTGCCTGACCTGGCGGGAGGGACGTCTGTAAGCAGTGTCCCTCCGGAGCTGACTCCCAGGGGTGCTTCTCCAGGTGGGAGGGTGCTGAACTCTGGGAGGGGGTGCAGAGGAAGGGAGGACTCGCCTCTAGCACCGGGGCAACCTAAGGGTTTAGACCCTGGGTTGGTGGATCGGATGCAGGGTCACAGCCCTGGAAGAGTGAGAGAGTGGTATTCTGAGGGTGCCCCACATAGGAGGAACGTGCGGAACCCCAGACGGAGGAGGAGGAGGAGAGTGGTCAACGGGTACTACGGGCCTGGGGCTACTGCCCCCACTCTGTGAGACAGCCAGGGCCAGAGACATCTGGATGGCCTAGGGGCCGGTCCTGGCTGCAGCCAATTAGGGAGCGCCAGTGGGGTGGCTTCGTTGGTCCAGGGAGGTTTGAGAGAGGGAACCACCGGGTTCCAGAGTGGAGAAGGACCTTCCTGCAGTTGTGGGCCCGCATCCAAGTTTTCTCGCCCGAAGCAGGGAAGCCCATTAAGGCATTGATCGGTCTACCCTGGCTTTTGGCTGGGAGGGGGTTGTGTTGGACGTGGCCCTTTTTCCCAGAAATTTTTCGTTTTTCCCTAGCCTTTTTACCATGTGTGAAACTCACTCAAGATGGCTGCCACAGGCCCCTGCTACTGCAAAGGGGCCTTACACGCATACACACTAGTAGCCAGGGTCAGGCTGGGACATAGGGATACAGTATCCATTCCGTCCCCGCCTCTGGGCCACATAGCCAGGCATGTAGAAGGTTCTAGAACCTTCCGGGCTGTGGGAGGAGTTATGTTTTGCCGCCTTTGGGAGAGTCACCTGACCTAGGAGTATAAAAGGCTTGGAGGGAAAACTTTTTAGTCAGTTGGAGACAGTTGATGAGGCACCACTGAACCTGGGAGAACCTCCGCCGGAGTATAGACTTTAGGGCCTAGGGGGGAGACCTACACTACTGCTGCTGACAGGGCTGAGGCCCTGCTGTAGTAAGATAGCTGAGGAACGCCCACCACCCACTGACCTTGCCCAGTGTGAGGGGACCAGGGAACCACCTTCAGCGTGCGGGGAGGAACACCAAGCACTCCCAGACCACCAACTCATCCCCCCCCCCCTCATAAGAAGAAACTTCTGACAGGAAACTTTGACAAGGAACTTATAACAAGGAACTTCTGACAAGAAACTTACAACTAGAAGCGCCTAAGAAGCAACCAAGCTGAAGCAGACGCAAGACCCCTTAACTTGAGGAGGCCTGACCGTCCAGCCAGGCCTAAAGCCTAAAACTGCCCAACTGGGGATCACCAGGTAAAGCGCCGTGCCCTGAAGCGCTAAACCTTCACCCCTATTCATTATTGCCTGTTGCTGGGCTGCCCCCAAGTACTTTGCCAGTCAGCCCTGCCCACAGGCTGCTGGTGCACCCTGCTTTCTGTTGCCCCTCAGGTCACTGACCTTATGAAGGAGATCACCGCCGCGACCGCCGCCGCCTGAGAAGAGGCACCGTGTGGTGAGGTGCGCCGTCGCACCCTCACCGGGGGAAGCGCTGAGGTAAAGGAAGCCCCTCAGGTGTGTGAGGTGAGGAGCGCCATTCGCGCCCTCACCGAAGCCTCCAGAGACTGGGCCCTGGGCCCTCATCGCCGCCGTCGCGGCCAAAGAATCGTCTCCGAAGCTGAAGCGGCCCAAGAATTGCCCCCGCCGCCGAAGCGGCCGAAGAATCGTCGTCGCCGCCGAAGCGGCCCAAGAATTGCACCCGCCGCCGTCGCGGCCGAAGAATCACCTCACCGCCGCCGTCGCGGCCAAAGAATTGCCACCGCCGCCGTCGCGGCCCAAGGAATCGCCAGCGCGATCTTCAGCGAGGCCTCCAGGCCCCGCAGACGCCGTTGCCGAGCAACCAGGGGTCGCCGGGCGTGACCCAGGAAGGCCGCGCACCGATTGGGCGCCGGCCCCCAGTCACGCCCCAGCGCCGAAGGAAGCCCGGGAAGAGCCCCGGCAGTGCAGAGGGAGACGGGGAGCCGGCCGGAGAGGACTGCCGGCTTCCACTCCCTTCCCCAGCAACCCTGAGCCCCCACCTGCACTTACCCTGATCCCGGGGGCCGGAGGAGGGTGATTCCGGCCCCCGCAACGTGCCGCATAGTTACTCCCTGATCCCGGAGGCCAGAGGAAGGCAATACCGGCCCCCGCAACGACCCGCAACACCGGCCAGAAGGCCGAGGCACCCCCGACCAGGCCCCGCCCGACAGAACACGGGCCGGCCCGGAAGATCGCCAGTCGCCCTGAAGCGCGACCAACGACCACACCGCAGGTGAGCCCTGGAGGCCCCTAGGGCCCATAAGACGCCACTGGGGGCCGGGGGCCACTATTAACCCTTAAGATTTTAGTCATATGAGGCAAAGCCCCAGAGAGGAGTGGGCCTGGCCTGAGTTAACCCCTAAGGGACATAGAAGCCCCAGAATACAGGACATGTGAGGGATTCCCACATAGTTCATTCAGGTAATGAGGATGCCCACAGTATTTAATAATTTATGCCGATGCCTATTATAATTACTGCCTAGGCCATGGTTTTAACTGTTAAGTCTTTACCACACGGGGAAAGTGTTTAATGGAGTTGAGCTGAAGTGTACACCGCCAAGAGTTGAAGTATTTTATGTTTCAGGTGTACTGGAGTTGCGACGCCCACTGTACTGAATGTGGGTGCGCCTAGATTAATGCAGGCCTATTGAAATGTAACGTGACAAGCCTTCTTTTAAATAATTGAATATGCTAAAGTGAACTGTATGTTTAGGCCTATGTTTTATTAACGTACCTTGAGATCATTATTAAGTGCTACGTGTAGGAGATAATTCCTGCGGCCTCTTAGTGGCCTACAATGTTGATGAGCTATGCAGCTTTATTTAAAATGTGCACCAGTTGAGTAATATAATGAATTTGAATGTAGATCTGAATTAACCTGCCTTATCTGATGCCAACTTAATTTATTTATAAAAGATCTTGATTTTAAATACAAAAGCCTGGTGTGGTGTCATGTTATTGCGTTCGCATTTGTGAGTCAAAGTGAGAGTGTGCTGCACAACTGCCTTACACATTGCCTTCGCGTGCCTTTCCCGCTTCACGCCATGCTACCGTGTCGGACTCGGTAACTCCGGTTCCAACAGTGTGTAACATGAGTTCCCACCGAGTAGTGGCAACCAAACTATCCACAACGCGTGGTGGTCATGGCTGGAGAGTCTATGTGAAGGGGATGGGGAGAGACCGGCAGCGATTGCAGTGCACCGCTATCAAGTAGCTGTTAGCCAGCCATCTTTATTAACATGTTGTTTAGTCATTTTCATCATACAACAAATATTTCACATATTTATACATACAATATATTAAAAAGTGTGGTAAAATTGTCATTTGTTTTTCAGTATTTAGTATTCTTTTATATTTTAAACATGTTTTCAACAAGCAAATAAACATACATTTTTACAATGTTTTTAATTAGTGTACAAACATAAATAAATAAAATACATTTTTTTCTCCAATTATTTTCTTTGAGTTTTCTGTCATTATTTGTTCCGGAAAATCAAAAACCAAATTTTCCAGCTTTTAATTTTGTTGCTTTATCATTATGGGCTGTTTATATACTTTGCCATCACAGCTTCCTGTTCCTAATACATGGTTCAGGTAAGACTATTTTTAAGGTATTTTCCAAGAAAGTATTTATTAGTTAATTAATTTTAGTGTGTTGTTTGTTAGTGTAACATGTATTAACTATTTTAGGGTAGTGCAATAGGGTTCTTGTAAGTCGTCTGATTTACATGAAAATTGATGATTGTTTCTAATGCTTTTCTACTGCGGGTTTTTTAGATGAGGGTTGTGAACATTGTTTGAGTGAGTTTATAGGAGATTTTTTGGGATATCAAACTTTATTTTTAACATGGATGTGTTTATTTTTTTCAATGAGTTCTCATTGTTCCTTGAGTATTTTATTCACTTTCTCTATTTTTCTAGAGTTTTGGATGTATTCCCTGGATTATTGCAGACATACTGAATGTTTTATTTTTGTGTTGTTTATGTTTGCTTTTTCAAGGCACATTTTTATTGATACTTTTTGATTTTGGGTTGTCATTTCACTTACCAGGACTTCAGCTATGAAACTGTACGTGTTAGATATTTTATTTATTTATGTTACTGGATGAGCAATGTTACTTTGCTGATGCTCATTGTTTTGTTTATTATGTACTTACCTGCCTTTTTATTGTTTAGAATATGAGTATAGTTCATTTGAAAATGTTTGATAATTTAAATTAACCCAGGGTGTGTTGGTTTTATTATATATATATTTATTTTTAAATATGTATTATTGCAAGTTTTAATTATCAGTCTGAACAATTGGGGTTTGATTATCTTTAGATTGATATTTATAAGTTGTTTAAACATTATTTTGAAATACATATTAATAAAGTTTTAGTTTTCAGTTATTGGGAAGTTTAAAACTGTGTTTTTGTCACTTAGGGGCCCATTACGATAACCGGCGGTAAAAATACCGCCAACCGCCATAGCCTGAAAAGACCGCCCGCCTGCACCATGGGAATACCGACCGAGCAATCATGGTGACGCGAAGCAACCACCACCCGCAGCGGAAAAAATAGTCAGAATACCGCCCATCCATGTCAGAGTCCAAGACAATCCGTCCGCCGCGGACGCAATACCGCCCGAAAACTCCAAATACGACCGCGCGGACGGACTACACACCGCCCGTCAAATTATGATCCCCCGACATGAGGGCGGGAAACCAACACATTTCCCGCCCGCAACGGTGAACAACAGAAATGAATAACTGACAAGGCGGAAGGCCTGGCGGCCACGTCCGTACACGGAAATTAGTGGCGGCACAAACAAATACACACAACACGACCAACAAGTCCACACTGTAAACAACGCCAAAATACCCAGACACAGAACCCATCCCAAAGACACATCCCCCTGCCAAAAAATACAATTAGAATAAATCCCAGGACACCACGCCCAACACACCTGAAAACGACAGACCATCATGACACACCCACATAGGTGAGTACAAAAGCAGCCCCCTCACAGACCACAAACCCTTGCACCACGACAAAGCCAACACCACAGCAGAGAACACGGAGAGCCACAGAGGAAAGCAGTATACCACATGCACGCACACATCACATCCATCACCACAACGACCACCACCACCACCTAAACACCTAAACACCGGCACCACAAACCCCCTTCACATCACACACCAAACACACCACACCAGCACCACAAAAACTACACTACGCACCATGGCAACACAACGAATGCCCAAGTTCACTGCCACAGAGTTGACGGTCATGGTCGACGAGGTCATCAAGGTGTACCCACAAATCTATGGGAACCAGGTCCAACAGACACCAGTAGCCACCAGAAACAGGATGTGGATAAGGATCGTAGACCAGGTGAATGCAGTTGGGAACGTGCCACGCAACCGGGGGGAAATAACCAAGAGGTGGCAGGACCTGAAAAGCGTGGTCAGGAAGAAGGAGGCCAAGAACCGTGAGCTGGCTGACAGGACTGGCAGCGGAACTCCCGCGCCATTCAAGACCTTCAAGGCGTGGGAGGAGAAGGTGCGAGGTATACTACATCCGGAGAGTCTCATCGGAATACCAGGGGGAGTGGAGGCTGGTAAGTACAAACAAATGTATACCAGCACACTGCCATGTACAGTCATGCACCAACACAATGCAATAGCTCCGAGGGCCAAACACCCCCATGTCCAGTACACAATTCACAAGACATCCCTCACATATGCAACAGACACACACACACACACCCAGCCCATAGGCACCAACAAAGAAAACCATGGGGGCATGTGTACAGTCAGCCAGCACCACAACTCCCACCAGCTCCCCTTGTACCCCAGATGCGCCGGAAGGAGCGCTCCCCACACCCACACCCATGTGGCAGCCATAGCTGCACAAACCAACAAGTAACAGGTAAGCAGCCTTACCACAAGGCCCGTGTATCGGAGGGGGTACTGCAGAAGTACCCCCCCCCACCAGGCCCCCACTCCTACAGCGCAGCAATATGGAGCACTCCCCACACCCAAGTGTCAGCCATTGCAGTGCACACCTACACCCGACAGGTAGATATGTTACCCTACATGGAGGGCTGTCTGTGGATGGTAAACCATCACCACGACTCACAACACGGCCCCCACACCCACAGACCAGCAAGATGGAGCACCCCTCCCTCTCATAACCATGTGGTAGCCATTGCATTTCTCCCACAAAACCAATAATTAGGTAGACTACTGTACAGGGTGGGGTGTCTGTAGGCATGAGGACTGTACTACGACTAACATGTGGGACATGTCACTTAGCAGAGGAACAGGTAGCACTGCTCCCTTTCACAAACATGTGACCAATGTGCACACGGACATCAATTACAGAGTCATAGCCCACATGAGCCATCTCAAATGCAGTAACACATAAGGAGTCACGTCTGCATGCACAAGTCTAACTGGAGTACTGACCCACATGGCGTGCACTGTGCCAGTCATCACACACATCAGCAACACCATCCAAATCTTGTCCATGTAGTCGTGTCTGCTTCTACCCTTGACATAGTACAACATCACCCATGTAAGTCTATCTTGTCCAAATGAAACATAGTGGAACCCCAGTAATGTCACATACACCACTGGACCCATGAACCACACAGCTACACAATGCACATTCAAAATCTCATCCATCTCATCATCCAGCCCCAGTGTCATGAAAGGTGCATCATCTAAACAGTTGCCCCATAGACAGTAGTACAGCAAAGAGTCCTGCCGATGACCAATAATGTGTCTGCTGTGTCTGAAGTGCTCGTCACACTGTGAGTGACAACATACAAAATCTAGTCAACACCCCAAGAGCACTGCATTGCTGCACATGGGTGAGAGTAGCACGCACACCAAGGAATTATACCATCTGCAATACGTCGTGTGGCATACAACCATTACTCACACACTACAATGCTTGCTGTGGAATGCCCTTAAATGACAACAGTGAGCAGATATGCTGGCTAAGTCAGACATACACACACCTTTGTCTCTGTAGTGTCGTGTGGCCAAAACACATGTCCCCTTCTGCACCCATATGTCACAGTATGTACCACAGTACCATATGTCAACACCAAAGCGTTCATGGGGCGATACCCCTTTTGCCATCTGCGTATCCAAGTGTTGCATTTGAACCCCAAAAACATATTTCAACACTAAACCGTCCATGGGGCTGTACCCCGTTCCCACCAAAGCCACAAAATGTAGGGGTACTGCAACACACACCAATTGGCATTTCAAATCCATCCCATGCCAGATGCACCCATCACACTATTCCATTGCCTTGATCACGAACACACATTGTAGAGACACACACACGCATCCGGCAAATCAGTGCACAACTGTGCACAAACTGTGCATGTCAGACATCGAACACAAACCATGCAAGGTGCAACACAATAACTCTTCGTCTCCGCCCCACAGGTGACGAACAGCATGATGCTGCGGATGGAGACACCAGCCATCACAGCCAGTCCACAAGCCCCCCACACGGACTCACGGATGTGGAAAGCCTGGACACCTCTACGGACGAGGACTCCCGACCAGGCACATCTGGCGTGGCAGGGCGCAACAGCTCCCCAGGACCCCTCCTACCCACCAACCCATCTCCCAGGGCTGGTGACCAGTCCCAGGCCCCTGCTGCCACGGTCATTGCGGCCACCACCACCGCCACCACCAGCACCAGCACCACCACCAGGGCCTCCCTGACCACTCAGCCATCCCAAGAGGTGGCACAAACCTCCACATCTACCCTGGGAGCCAGGAGGAGGCCCCGGGTGACCAATGTGGCGAGTGGGCAGGTCGGTGGCAGCAGTCCAGGTGGGAGGAGCAGGGTCAGGCCAAGGCCAACAGAGCCTGGGAGCCAAGCCCTGCCGCAAATAGCCAGAGTCCTTGGGGCCTATGGAGAGGCCCAGGGACAATGGGCCAGGTCAGCTTCTGACACGAGGCAAGTCCTTGGGGTGTTGAGGTCCATGGACGCCCACATGGGCCAACTTGTGGACCTCATGGGCCAGCTAGTGGTGGAGATGAGGGCCCACTCAAGGCCAACCACACCACCTACGCCACCACCTGCTGGGGCGCAGGGACGTGCAACATCCAGTTCCCCTGCGTCCACAGCGAGTGGGCAATCCTCAGCCACCACCAGCAGCCCACAAACACAACCCCCTCCTCTCAAACATGGAAGGGGCCGTCCGAAGAGGAAACAGATGTCCAGGGAGGACTTCGCACGCTCCAAGCGCCAGTGAGTCAGCCAGCCATGGTGGCCACCCCCTGCATTCACTTGGACTACCATCCTACCCCACACTGCCAGTCGAGTGGCAAATGTCTGTTGGACTGCGGACCCAGGACAACATGGGTACACCTTGACCATCACGCGGACAGGACCGTCAACTCATTGTACAGCATGCACCACCTTCTTGATCACCTTTCCCACAATCACATGTCACCTTTAAAATAAATACACCTGTATCACATCCTATGTCATCTGCTATGTTTATTATCAATGGTGCACAAACGTCAGCATGTTCAGAAATTCATCTGTAGTGTGTTCTGTCGATAGGCCAGGAGAGGCTGTAGGGACCTAGGGGTGACAAACAGAACAAGAGTCCATTGACTGTGTGTGTCACACACTCATCACACAGTACTTGTCATCAGGCCTAAGCAATGTACACACATCTCACAGAGCAACAGGGTACAATGTCACAGCCACTCTCAGTGGCATACTACCCTGGACATGGACCATTGCCACACAGCACTCAGTGAACAATAGGCCGCCCTGACAATGCACACATACACCTACACAACTACAGCGACATCAGCCGTCGTACATGGTCACTCACCATCAAGTGAAGTAGCGGGCGATGAGCTGCTGATGCTCATTCACTGCTTCCTCCTCTCCACTGTCCTCGTCACTGGACACGGCTTGACCTGCAGGCGGGAGCCCTGGCTGATCACCATCATCCACTATCAGGGGGATCTGCCTGCGAATCACAACATTGTGCAGCATGCAGCATGCCACAACTATCTGGCACACCTTCTGTGGGGAGTATGCCACTGCACCCCCGGTGCGGTCCAGGCATCTGAATCTGGACTTCAGGAGTCCAAAAGTCCGCTCCACCACACGTCTGGTCCTCCCATGTGCCTCATTGTATCTGACATCAGCTGGTGTACGAGGATTGCATAGTGGACTTAACAGCCAAGGCCCATTAGGATATGCAGAGTCACCAACAATCCATGCACGGTCCCGTTGTAGATTGGTCATCAGACGTGGGAGGATGCTGTGGCGCATGATGTGCGAGTCATGGGTGGAACCGGGGAACTTCACACACACGTGTGTGATTATCATGTCCGCCAGGCACACCACTTGCACATTCAGGGAGTGGAAATGTTTCCGGTTCCTATAGATGTGCTCCATGGCCTGTGGTGCAACAAGGCCAACATGGGTGCAATCAATTGCACCAATAACCTGGGGGATGCGTCCAAGTGCATAGAAAGCACCCTTCACCGCAGGCAAATCACGAGCCCTGGGGAATCGGATGTACCGGTTCCTGTACAGCATCATAGCTGACAGGACATCCCGTAGCACCTTGCTGAACATGGGCTGGGACATCCCACCTCCACTGCCCACCGTGTGTTGGAATGAACCGGTTGCGAAGAAATGCAGTGCAGCCATCACCTTAGCCGTGGGGGTGAATGCTGTAGGATACACCCTGCGAGGACGAAGGTGGGGTTCCAACATGGCACATAGGCGATGCAGGGTGGGCCGGTCCAGACGGAACTTCCTTATGACCTCCACATCCTCCATGTCTGCCAGCAATTGGTAGGGGCGATGTATGTTTGGTCTCCTCCTAGGACAGATGGAATTGGACACATGTCAATGCAACACACCACATGGTATTTACACATACACAAAACAAAGATCACTGACAAAGCAATAGTATCACCGAACAGCTGACAAGTAGGGACAGCACAGCAACATTACTCTTACACAGGTTCTCTTACCAAAAGCAAGGACCACTGACACATACCATTGCTATGAGCATGCACATGGGGATTAAGGCCAGATTAGCTTGATAGGCATGATGATGGATTCAGACTGCATATGTGGGTAGCGGCAACACCACGGCAATATACCTAGCTGCTGTGCCTGACACCGCTTCCGAGGCTGGGTGAGTATGGCACACACCAACGACACAACGTACACAGGCTGAGCGGTACACCAATCGCAGCAGCTTGGACACGCAGAAATAGCCCCAAGGGGGCTATATCAGTGTGGGAGTGTGACAGGCATTACCACAGCCTCCAGGGGCTGCTGACTGCCACCCCTCAACAACACCTGCTGCTGCTGCCACCTGTCCACCTTAATGTCGACGACTCTGATGATATGTCCAGGTCCACTCACCAGCGAGGAGCTGCAGTTCCTGGCTTCCGAGCTCGAAGCACACTGCCCAAGGCGAATACCGGCTAAAGTCATGTGTGTGTGAGACAACTACAGTGTGTGTGGGAGTGCATGTGGGGGACACACATGTCGTTCATCCGCAGCACTAGGAGTCTGAGCCTGTGGGGTTCCAACATGCACCGCTTACCATGCTAACTACAGGTGGAAGGGGTATGTAGGCTCCCTGGTGTTTCCCCATGCATGTCCCTCCCGAGTGGTGGTACATGGCATTTTCATGTCAGACACCCAGTGACGCAGACACTTGGCAATGCATGATTCTGGGCAGCTATTGCTTGTGTGAATGGCTGGCTGGCTCCCTGCTGGCCTTCTCAGTCTTGGCAGACCTGGGCTGCACATTGACCGCCCAGAAGGAAACTACACTGACTGTACAGTGGGTAACATGTGTCATTATTTCACAACTCCCAGGAAATGCGCTAACTCAGCCCTGTCGATTGAACACTGCAGGCCTTGTGATAGGGATGTGTGTGAGAGATGGTGGCACTGGATGTGACCTCCATTGCGGGGTGAGCCATTCACAGTGCGAGTACGTTGAGGGCTGCGCAGTGTTGGACACAGTGAGTCCACCCACAAAGATGTGTAGCCTTGTGAGCTATGTGTCGGTCTACCTGACAATGGACAGTAGATGTGGGCAGACTACACATTGCTCAAAGTGCTGGCATCCTGATTTTAATGGGATGGACAGGTACTGTGTACACACTCCCACCAGCATGCATTCACGTGTGGTGTACACATGCTGTTATGCCATGTCCCATACCGTCTTGGCTCTGTTACACGTCTCTGATCATTTAGGATGGGTCAGCATCATGCCACTGTTATTGGTGGATGTGGGTGATGCTGAGAAGAGTATGTGTGATATTCCAACCCTCATGTGTACCATCCCTGCAGTTGGAAGTCCACCAGCCCAAGGCCTTGTGATGAGCCATTGCATCCAAGTTGATGCTCCTGTGTATGTGTAACCGACAGTGCAGCCAATCCCACGAAGAGGGTGACGTCATCTGCCGGATGTGTGACCATGTTGCGGCGACTAATCGGGGGATGCTCCCTCGTATTGTCAGGTTGGCACGGCGCTGCATTTCACCACTAATGGTATGCTATTGACAGTCACACAGCCTGTGGCGGATGCACGTTTGTAGGGGCATCAGCAGCAGGCAGGTGTACAGTACTGTGGGATTGTGTCTTTTGCTGCGAGAGACAGCATGTGTCCACAGCCTACCCATGTTCTGGGTAATGTGATGTTAGTTGTGTGATGCAGTGGGTTGTGAGTGTACTCTGTGCTGGGTGAAGTTACATGCATATGCGATTCCTGAGGGTCAAGTTGTAATTTGGGCACTCTGCATAGTCAATGCGTTTAGAGTCGTAGGCCTCCGGAACAGCCTGTAGTCAGCTGGAGTGGCAATTCACATGTATGTTTGTGGCACTGTGCATACTCTGATTTCGTCCTAAACACATGTGTGCGATGCCTCACCTCATATTCCTGATACACACACATCCGGCACACTGTGCAACAGTAGTTGTGCTCGTGCGATGGACAGTTGTCTGGCATGGGCTCATAACCATTGTGGACTGTCATGTTGCAGTCAGTGTGTGTGGTGACACATTCTGCTCCATGCAGGTATGTCCTTGGCCTATTTATGTAGTGGTCATCCTTAACACCATCAGGAGACTGGGTGTGTACACAGCGATGAGTGGCTATGGCCGCAGGGTGACAGTCCGGGTGTTGTTCCATGTGCACAACACATGTGTCACTTATTGGCGGGTTCATTACCTGTACGCCAGCCATTACGTGTTGATTGTGGTTGCTGTATACATTTGCACAGGTATCATGCAACATGTGCACTTGGGAATGTTCTGGGCTGGCTCCCTTGCACATGTCTGTGGATTTGATGCCAAATGAGTGAGGCCACCTCGCTCTCCCTCATGTGTCATCTACCATGTGTGCTGAGGGACAGGGGACGGTCAACAGTGGTGAGGCATCGGATGGTGCAGCTGCACAGGGGCTGGGTGAGACTAATGTGACCGGCGCATCGGAGGGGGCAGACGTGTGCTGGATGAATCACAGGCCCATATGACAATTACTGTGTCATCTGAGTACAGAGGTCATGTATCCATGTTTGCTAGCACAGGGGACGTGCACTCTAGCTCCTCTGCAGCCACGCGGAGGCCAATGCCCGCCCTCCCAACTACTTCCACTGGTGCAACACGTGTCGGCACAAGGATGAAGGATAGAGTGTCTTTCACACCAGGCACAGCTGCCCCTGCGACCCCTGCTGCACTCAGTGCCGGGTCTGTTGATCATGTGCGGAATCTGTGCGTGGGTCAGACAGCTCTCCTTAATGACTTCATTGCCCATGCCAACACCTTTCCGCAGTTGACATAGTTCATGGAGGCCCTACATTAACGCGTGGGTGGGCTACACCAGTCTGTCCAATAGTTGTCCCCCCAGGCAAGGTGGTCCTTGAACTGGGCCACTGTCAGGCTGACATTCCTGACCTTCCCCCACCCCCCGGAAAGTGGCGCATCTGACAACAGCAGGGCACGAGTCCTGACAGAAGAGGTGGTGGCACGCAGACGTCATGACAGGTAGTGACGTCACGGAAGATGGCTTGCACCATCAGACTCATTGCCTCCCCTCGCTCACCCCACTGATGCGATTGCATCATGGGAGCACGCGCGTGTGCAGCAGCTCCAATCTCTCCCCAGAGAGGCCAAATAGTGTATGTGTGGCTCCATTCGCTCCAGTCATCGAGCTCACGGTAAAATAGGTGGGGGACGCCGTACAGCCGCATGGTACCCCGACTCGTGCCCTGGACAACAGTGACAAAGCATGGCTGTCTCCGGAGTCCGGATACACCACATGCAACACACAGTAGCTGTAGCTGCCCTAGCGGGCCATGCCGCAAACACCATCCCAGACGACATGTGGACGCACCCCGGCGCGCAATGTCATAGCATCCGCTGCCATTGGCAAGGGACCCATGGTGTGTGATATGGGCCTCATGGTGAAGAGCCTCCGAGCCATCCACCGCCAACGGGTGTCATGCAACTCACACACTTTGCTAAAACATTAGGTAGCTTTGCCTGCACACCAGGGCTCGAGTCCGGGTATCATGCGGGTGTACGGCGTCCCACCACTTTTTTTACCGTGAGCTCGGTGACTGGAGCGAATGGAGCCACACATTCACTCTTTGGCCTCTCTGGGGTGAGATTGGAGCTGCTGCTCACGCGCGTGCTCCTATGATGCAATCGCATCAGTTGGGTGAGCGAGGGGAGGCAATGAGTCTGATGGTGCAAGCCATCTTCCGTGACGTAACTACCTGTCATGACGTCTGCGTCCCCCCACGTCTTGTTCGGGACTTGTGCCCTGCTGCACACTGAGAATGTATTGCTTGCGATATGTGACCAGGAGCAGGGTGCCATGACCTCCCACCCACCGAGCTCCACTGCCATCCCATGCCCTGGGTAGCCTGTGCAGGTGGACGATGTATGGGGTACACCTGAAGGCCAGGGGTGTAAATGTCTTGGCAAGGGCCTGGCTGACGCACAGCAGTATCCAGCATGTCCCCAGAGGGAGGGCCAACGTCCACACCTGATGCAGCATAGATCGTGTGCCCGCCTGTTGTGCACACACTAGTCCACATTCATCCCCATACAGCTGATCTTTCCACATACCCAGAACAGTGGTAATATACCCAGACGGGTTCGTCCCCACACAGTCTGTATCGACACTGCATGTGTGCACCCACCCGTGCCACAGACCCACCTGTGCCAAGAAGCCCTCCCGCTTCACATGCCACATGTGTGTATTCCACAGTTGTGCTTCTCTCTCAGGGGCGGACATCCAACTGTCCCGTAGCATACAGACTGCACCCAGTCGGACTGGCATCCTGTTTGAATGTCAGGCACCCTCACACAACTACCTGTGCCACAGTGGTGGCTGTGCTGGCTATCGTGACTCCCATGGCAGTGTTGCTGTCCATGGCAGGGTACACTCACACACAATCCATATGTAGCTTTTCGTATCAGTACTCTGCACATCGGACTGGCCACTGTCCCTGGTGCTGTACATTGTTGCCGCCTGGCTATGTATTCTGTGACTGGATGCTGTTGTTCCTGTAGTGGGTTGTGTCTGTGTAGTTGCTGTTTGCAGTTGTTACTGTGTGTGCATGGTTAAGTGAGGCACATGCCGTGAATGGTACCTCAACAATTGCAATGTCTGATCTCACATTCCTATGTGTATAATACGTCGCTGGGACTTCACTTCTTTCAGACTCTGCTACTTGTGTGTGTGATGAAGACGTGTGTCTGTAACACGGATTGTCTGCATGTATTTGGTGGTATTTCTGTGTTAATGTATACGTGTCATGTTTGCGTGCATGCAAAGCACAGGGTGTGTGTCTAGCCACAGGATGACAGGTAGCATGTGCAGAGTGTGCGGGTATGTGTGAGCTTACTTTCTGGCTGGCCAGCAGTGTAGGTGTATGTGTATCTTGTGATGAACATCGAGCCTGGGCACATGGCTTACTTTCAATGTGTGCATTTGGGAGGTGTAGGTGTGTGTGGGTGTGTGGTGTGACTTTGGGGTGGTGTTGGTGTGTGTGTGTGCGCTCTGGCAATGTCGACTACACACATGTGTTACCCAGGGGCATGGTCAGTGTTTGTATCCTTGTTCGGGTCTGTTAATGTGGGCACATGTGTGTATTGTCTGTTGCACAGTGTGTGGGTGTGTCCTTTCAGTTCAGGATGACTCCTACTTGATATGTATTGGCCATTGTGGGTCTGCAGGGTGTGTGAATGTGGAGATTGTGCCTTGTTCTATTGCGCATGTATGTACATTTCGGCGGTTCGTACTCACTGTGCAGCCCTGCCCACCCACACTGATATCGTGTGTGTTTTGGCATGCATTGATGTGGCGTGCTACTGGCATGGCTCCTATATTTGCTTGTTGAGTGTGATGTCAGACTGTGAAGGTGATTGTACACATATGTGGGACTGTGCTTTGTAGTGACCAGGCCGTCAGTGTTGATGTGATGATCTGTTGGGCCACGTCAGACTCTGACATGCTAAGGCCCACGACCTGTGGTATTTTACTGGGTCCACAGTGGCAGCAACTCATATGCATTGACATCCAATGTCACTTGACTACATGGTGGTCTCACGAGTCCCGTGTACTTCACACACTCTCATCCTCTCTCATTCGTACTTGTCTACGATCAATAATTCTCCAGAGTCAGATATTAGCTTTAAGGCATGTATTTGAGCTTACTTCCTCTGTGATGCAGGATGTGGACACTACTGGCAGCGTAATGCATGTGGAGGATATACTTAGCATGATTACACATACAAAAGGGGGTACAGGTAGATGTGATGAGTCGTTAATTGTGGAAATGAGGCTTCAGAGTTAAGAATGCCCTGCCTTTGCTATGCTACAGTACATTAGCTCATTACTGAGGTGCCCTAGGCTGTGACACAGACAGTATTGGTTTACCCTACCAGGCAGCTTGACATCATAAGCACAGTACATCTAAGTCACATGGTACAGGTTTACGACAATAGTGACTCCGACACACCTGCGTCAGAGGTGACATCAGAGCCTGATCCTACATGCATGCAGCATAGTCTCACATGTTGTTGCGATATGGTGGCTACTGGACATGACTCAATGCCCGGGGACATGTTGTAGGGTGTTGCATTTGTTGTCCATGCAAATGTCCTGGCACGGAAGTTCAGAAGAAGGTGAGATGACAGTTCTCAAGTTATTCAGCAGACAGATAAGCGTGCACTTACAGGAGCATGTGTTCAGGTGCGCGGCATGCATATTGTAGCATTGTGGTTCGTGCAATGTTGAGCATGTGGTCACTGTACACAGGTCCCATTCTTCAGCCTCCCCGTGTTCATGCAGGGACACGGGATGTGGTGATGGACAGGGTGCATGTCCCGGAAATGTCAGGTGTCATGACGGTGGAGTTGATGGTAAGGTGTTTGTTTCCGAGTGCATGGTATAGTTGTTGCACAGCTAACTGGCCACTGCGTGCGGACGCCAAGCATAGGTACGGTGTTGCACATGAATGTTCAATTGTGGGTATTGATTTGGGGACCCATGAAATGACAGGTTGTCAGGTATGCGATACCTTCTTGCAGAGCATCCCTCGCATTGGTGGTATTCATGGTTGACATCCAATGAAGCGGATGGTGGGTTGCAACGTGTTCCTCGTAAGTTGTCCCTTGTAGAATCCTGATGGGACATGTCGGGTGACATTCGATGAAACTGTAATCCAGCATACGTTGTGCGGAGGCACACTGGTCCCATTGCTGTGTGTGTCCTATTGCAGCCACAAACGCCATGCCCCCATACACTGAACAGTTCCTGTCGTGGGCGTCCAGGGGTGAGAACAGGTGTACCAGGTCCCCAATTGGACATGCCGGGTTGGAGAGACATAAATCCACAGGCCAGTGGTACGGGCACCTCCGACAGTAGAAAACGGGGATGACGCAGCTGAACATTTCAATGTGGTAAGTTACTCGATAACTTACATTCAGCATAGCCAGATTTGCACAGCCCACTATCTGTAGCAAGTTATTGCTGTACAGCTGCATCTGTCTGGCGTAGGTGTATAGTACTGGTGCACCGTCCATTTTGCTGCAGGGTGCTGTGATGGCGTGCTCCGGCTGCCTGGGCTGTCTGCTGAGTGCAACCTCCGACGATGCTGGGTGTTCTTGTATGGATGTTAGGCGGCAGGACTTTGGGTATGGCTTGGGAGGCGGACACAGGCCCTCATCCCACATGCTCCTATGAATGGTCAAGGCCAGTGGTGTCTGACTCTTTCCTGATTACTTGCATTTGAGCCACAAGGAGCAGTGGTATAATTGTATTTTGTGGTTTTATCTTTCTTTCATGTTCGGCGTTATCTGCCAGTGGAAGGTTGACTCAGCATGGCTATGGTTTGGGTTGTGGTTTTTACAATGGCTCCGTTCTCCTGCAGGATATGTTGCAATGTGATTTGGGTGTGGGAATGGAAGGACATTCACTGCTATCTGCTCTCCCGTGTGTGGGTGTGTCACTTCTTTTCAGCTGTATATTGGGACTTGTGTGAGGGCGTAGTGATTGTGGACACCTGTTCTCAGGCAGCAGGGTTTCTCTGTTTTGTACATTGCATGGCTTGTTATTGCGTGCAGGATGGTATAGGTATTGTTTGTTGTGACTGGCGTGCCTTTTGCGGTCGATGTCCATTGTTTGTGCTGTTCTGTAGCAGCTGCCGTGTGCTTCTCCATGCTTTGCACACAGGTTTGTGTCCTCTTTCGACGTCACTTTGCTCCCCTGTTCGGCACACTTGTGTGACTACGTTTTGCCAACTGTGAGTTGTCGGTTGTGGTCATGATTTACGCAGGGGGACCACTTGACATGTGCCTTCAGGGTGGGGCTGGTGTGTGTGGTGTGTTGTTGTGACCCTGTGGTGTTTGTGTGCAGCCCATGCGTGGCGCTGTCGTTGACCTCTGCGTTGTGCGCATGTGCGTCATCGCCGGGGCGCTGCGGTGCCGTGACGGGGACGTCACCTCCTGGTCCGGGGTAGTGGGTGCCCAGGATGTTGAGGGTTGATTATATTTTACAGGTGGGATATGTGTGGGTACAGTGTTGGATGTGTCTTGTCCCCACAGGGGTGTCTAGGGGGCCCATGTACAGTTTTTCCGCCCTTGCATTGTGTGCGGTGTTTGCATGCCCTTGTTGTGTGTCTGCCTACCTGCGTCGTCGTTGCGCGTTCACTCCTAGGTGCTGCATCAGGTACAGCATTGGGATGGCCTGGAGAGCAGGATTCATGTCGGAGTAGGCCGGGTTGGTGTTTCTGTTGTCAGCAATGTGGTTTCCGCCTCCTGTTCTCGTGCGGTGTCTCTTTGCCGGTGAGGCTGTTTGGTTGTGTCATCGTAATTTGTACGCCGGGCGGTACGTCATTTCGTCGGGCGGTGTGCCTCCGTTGGCTGGCGCCGCTACGTAAACGGGCGCACTTTGATGGCGGGCGGCGTCGCAGGCTTGCGGGCGGTATTTGCCTGACTTTTCACATCCTAATTTGGAGGGAGGGCGGGCAGTTGCTGGCGGACAGTAACTAGCGGTTTTTACCTCCGACGGCACGGCGGTAGTGTTTCCGCCCGCCATTGTAATGACCCCCTTAGTGTGGCAATTTTAAAGTAGAGTTCTTTGCTATTGATTCTAGATATGGTAGGTTTTTGCTGTTAGCAAGGAGTCTTACTTTGGGTGCTAGGATTTGATGCATTTTTTCAGTTTGTTTAGATATTGTTGGGTTAGTGGTTGTTTCATTCCCAGGGCGGCTGGTGTTCAAAAGCGTGTAGGGGTGCTGACCTACATTCAATGGGGAGGAGGAGAAGGAAATTCAAGCCGTTTAGCATAGATGCTCGTGATGAATTGACCAAGGTTGTTTTTCCCGTGAAGGATTGGTTTGAGGACAGGAGAACCCTGTGCATGTGTTGAGTGAGGAGGTCCTCGCCCTGCAGCCAGAAGCCAGGGCTGTGACATCACAGAGATTGGCCCTGGAAGGTTAAGCAGTGCTGCATTTGTTTACATTTGGGCATTATGGGTGTGGCCCAGGGTGGACTCAAACTCAAGCTAAACTTCATTGAAGTAATGGTTTGTGGGTGGAGCAGGCCATGAGGACAAGGAAGTAGTGGGTGGTAACCACCCCGGTGTGGGCTCTACGTCCTTCACTCTCACCCACTACTGGCTGGGTTATTGATCCTAAGGGGCAGGCTGGAGGAGGAGTCTGACATCTCTTCACTCTTACTTCCGGGTTCACAAACTTGAGAAGTGCTGTAGAGCACGGTGCCTTTTTGCTGAAGAGAGTGTGCTACCGTAACTTTATTTACATTGTGAGCCACCCACCATCTCTGCTGAGGGTGCCAGCGCCTTCAATCTGCACCGTTTGTTAAGTAAAAGTAAGCCACCGGTGACTGCAGCAATAATCAAGCAACCAGTTGATGGATGTTTTATTGTTGCTGCAGTCGCCTAGTTAAATTGAAAAACATTCACATCTCTAGAATGCTCTGTTATTCTTTTTACAGTTGTGCTGTGTTGTAACCACGTTATATGGTTATGAAAACCAGGAACCAAAAGTTCAGCTTTGCACCTTTTTTCACTCCTTAAAGGGAAATCTCAGCACAGATTCAAGCAACAAAATAATGTGAAGGCATGCCTGTTTTTCATTTAAAGCATGTGACTGGAGCAACAACCAAACAGCAAACAACTGCTTGTGTGATTGTTGCTGCAAACGTGGCTGGGTAACTTTGAATGAGCAAGCCATAAGAAATGGAACAAGTGTTAAGTGTGGGCGCTGTTTCTCTAGAAGAGTATTTAAGTGTCTTGTAAGAGAGGAGTCAGTGGTATTTTCCATAGTAACATTTATGTTTCTTATTCCATGTTTAAATGCTGTAGACAGACTTACTTGAGGCCTGTGTGATAGTGTTCAGAAAGGAGGTTAGCCTTTTCACAGCAGTGAGTTCCACTTGCAAACACCATAACCACAATGGTCTGGGTGTAAGAATACTATGTTGCTTGCAATAGTTATGTTTCATAAACTGATAAACACAGATTTTGAAACATTACTTTTATCTGTCAAAATCAGTAGTTATAGATATAATTATTGATAAATATTTAGTAACAGGGTTGAATAAGGCAATACTTATCTAAAAATAAAAATAATATAGGCATATTTTAAGCCAATAAATTTATGCTTAAAATTTCAAAGGGATTACCACAATCAAGGCTTTAATAATTTATTTCCAAAATAACTTTTTCGAAAAGAGCTCTTTTACAGGTTAGAAAGGACAGGGGCATTTAATGTTCATCTAATATTTTCGAGGTATATACTCAACAAGATTGCTGCTTCTTTCACTCGTTCTTTGTACATCTGGAACGTTTACACCCTCCCATTTTCAAATTTCACTATCCGCCACTGTTTATTCCTCATGTTCTTTTGTATGTATTGCTAATAATTGGCAGAGCCTAGTATGTCTTCTTCTATATGTTCCTTGGAAGGAATTGTGCCACCCTTCACAATGTGTTATTTGTCTTTGCTTCTTGGTACATTGTGCTGTTGTGAACATTCCAACATGGAATGTGATATTTAGGTTGGCACCTATATCCTGAATGATGCAGGTGAACAATAGGGGTGGGTGATATATTCCGCTCTGCTGGTGGAGTAGGCGGAGTTGTGGTCACTCTGCATTACGCTTGTAACGTGGAATCTTAGCAAAATTCCACCTATCGCCATGTGGCAGAGTTTTTCTCATGCGTGGCTCACTAACAGTACTTTGAGGAGCGTGAGAGAGATTTGGCATCCCCTAGCGCTATTTTTGGTCACTAGGAGGGCACTCTGCGAGATTTCTCCAACACGGGAGGTCGCGACCGTTCGCTGTCAGAAAGCTGCTGCCCAAGTAGAAAATCTCCTCGAGCAGCAGCAAAATCAAGTCGAGAAGCTGGGCTCACTGCCATGCCACGTGGTGCTGTTCTTGCTGATTGTTCAGCATGGAACGAGCTCCTGGTGGTAAATCACAGTGCTTGCAGCGTGATGTGCCTATTTCTGCCCATTGACGGAATTCCACAGAATCTCTGAGAGTTTTTTTGTAACTCTGCGGAATTACCCGGAGTTAAACTCTGCGAGTTCCGCCCAGGCCTAGTGATCAACCCAAGTATCTGTGAAATGGGTCAGTTTTGTTTCATGCTTTTGGTAATGGGGGCGCGGGGGGGGTTAGATTATCGTGTCATGATGTTAAGTGACTTCTATTTCAGGCATTATGCTAAAGCTATTAGCTTTTTACTTCCATGTGCAAATTCTCGGTTAGTTGTTTATTCTATACTCAGGGTGTATTTTTGTAGGTGCCTCCTTATGCTCTGGCTGAAATGACAGGAGCACCCCTAAACTGTAGTGTATGGGTAGGTTTTTAGTATAGTAGAAATCTTTGTATGTTCAAAATCTATGATTATTGTTTTAGGTTAAACTTAGTTCTTTGTTTTATATTAGTTGAAGGGGGTTAGAACCTACAGTGTTAGTTGAAGGGGGTTAGAATTCAATTCAAATAATTGTCACCCACTTCAAATAATAATCGCAATCCTTGTCAGGGTGAACCCCCAATGTCATTAGATAAACCTGTGCTCAACCCCCGGTAGCTGTTGCACAGAGCAGTTAGGCTTAACTTTGAAATAATGTCTGAAGTATTTATAAAGTGAAAACACAACAAAAGAAAAATTCCAAACCGATTTCCAGAAATAGAGACTATTTTAATAAATAGAAGGATATCAAACCAACAAAAGCCAATAAGTAGAAGCGGAGAAAAAGCACAAAGCACCAACCAAGGGTATCCGGCTGCGCTAGACTGGTTCAAAGTCAAAAGTTATGGCTGTCCACAATGTATAATCGGTCAGCTTCAGGGTCCACGTTCGTCCCTAGAGAAAAGTTTACCTTCTGACATTTATGGAGAAAAAGTGGTCGTCGATGAGTCATCGACATGGCAAATTGCAAGAGGGGCTTGACATTGGGTTGCTGACGAGCGGGTTCCTGGTGCAGTCGTTGATGAAGGCGGGAAATCTCAAAGCGTTCGAAGTCCGTATCCAGGAAGGCCTCAACATTGCACTAGCAGGTTGAGCTAAACCCGGTTCAGAGTCAAAAGTTATGGCCAACTCTGAACTGGGGTGGCAAAGTGAGCTAAAGAACGATGATGGATTCAACCCAGATCTGTGACTGGGGGTGAGTGTCTGAAAAGTTTCAGCGCTCCGTCCATTATCTCCTTGTGTTTGCTTTGTTCGCCCTAAGTTGGCAGGGTATGCCCAGGCATGGGTCCCTTGCTCACTTTGCCACTGGATTCAAGCTAGCCTGGCTGATGAAGGCTGTTAGCCAGAAACCGGTCCCAGGATGCTTGTTTCCGGACCAGGGAAGACATGGCTTGGCAGTTCGGGCTGGACTGTTCCCATGAAGCACAGGGTCAAGACTGATTTGCATATGGCTGTGTCTGAACTGGGGTGGCAAAGTGAGCTAAAGAATGATGATGGATTCAACCCAGATCTGTGACTAGGGGTGAGTGTCTGAAAAGTTTCAGCGCTCCGTCCATTATCTCCTTGTGTTTGCAACTGTGATGGATAACCAGTCAGATATAGCAACCAGGTTCATCCAATGAATTTTATCGAGACAAAGTGGTCATCACAAGTCATTGGCAGGGCAAGCTGCAAACTGGATGTAAATATGGGCTAGATGAACATGGTTGCTGAAGAGTGGGGTCCCAGTACAGTCATTGACAAAGGCGGGAACGCTCTGAGTTGGTGCAGTCCGAAGTTTGTACCCAGGAAGGCCTCAACATCCAGCGAATGCTGATCAGCATCAGTTCCTGTGAAGCCCTCTATGTTCACACTTAGCAACTTTTATGGAATTCCAATCTCCTTCAGGTGGGAAAACCTGCAAATTGTGACCAACAACTGATTTGATGTTGAAAGCTGTGGCTTTGATGGTGATCCCTGTCTCTGTTGTTTCTCCAGCTAGAAAGTTGGCAAAGAGTTTCTAAGTCACAATTCTGCAGTTTGGGCACAGTAGGAGTACACTCTAACACCAGCTGAGGGTCAAGGACTTTCTTCTGATTCTTCACAGGTCCAGGATTGTTCTGAAGAGAGTTCTAGGGATGCCAGTTTTATGCATAGTGCCACTTAATGGGTGGGGGGCAATGGTTTGTCCACCATCTAAAGCAGTTTCCCCATTCCCACTGAATTTGGAGCCCACAATCTTAGGTTTGAGTTAAATCTGCCAGTGACAGGGTAGGCATCCTTTGAAACTCAGCAAGGGTCTGGGCACAGTCGCCAACCAATACTGTCAGGGAAGGAAACTCCCTCCCCACACCAGGAGGCCTTCTTCCACTGTCTTGGAGCAATACACATATCCACACAGGAGAGCCACCAGTAGACAGATGACAGGCAGACACTGCCTGAAGGGCGTTTTGGTTGTAGGCAGAAATGAAAGTGTCTTTTCTAAAATAGTAATATAAAAGCCAACTTGACCATTAAGTTCCATTTTAAATTACTATTAAAAGGAGTCCTTGAAATATTTCTCTAGCTATTTCCAAAATGAATTTTGCCTCATTATACCACAGCTTTCCTATGGGATAGCCAGTCTTGCCACAGTAAAAAATGAGTCTAGGGGGTTTTCACTGCCAGGACATTAAATATTGTCCTGCATTTTATATACCATGTACTCTGCCTTATGGGCTGCGAAGGCCTACCTTCGGGAGAGTTACAAGTATGAAAAAGAAAGATTGAGGCCTGTCAAAGAGATTACTTTCACATCTCGAAATGGAAGTTTAAAACTGCACACCCATGCTGCAGTGGCTAGCCTGGAGATATGTTTACAGGACTACTTTACTGGCTGGAACAATGTGTACTACAGTCCACTTGTAGC
Organism: Calotriton arnoldi; assembly: GCA_963921515.1. NCBI lineage: Eukaryota > Metazoa > Chordata > Amphibia > Caudata > Salamandridae > Calotriton > Calotriton arnoldi. Next base: position 201,770 of record CAWUFW010008603.1, on the reverse strand, counting down.
ATTTAAATTACAGGCCTTAGTTAAATGTGGTACCATATATTATGGACTTACAAATAAATTAAATATGCCAGTCTGGGGTATACCAATTTTAACATGTTTGAAAGGGAGATCACAAGCACTTTACCACTGGTTATCAGAGTAAAGTGCACAGAGTCCTATGGCCAACAAAAATGGGTTCAGCAATAGAAGGCAAACAACTGAAGGAATTTCACACAAAATATTGTCATTTCCAACATACATGTTCTGGCAATTAATCTTTTTAGGTTTGATATCCTAGGGATTTGACTTGTTGCTTGTTCAGCTTGGTAAAATATCTTTAATTATTTTCCCTGTTGGCTCTTGTGACATCATTCTGGCCTCTTTAAGGTCCTATAAAATACTGTTGACTTCTATTTTAGTAATGTCACAGGGATGGTTATGTCTCCTGCAAAGAAACGTCATAATATTTTGACAAACAATACCCACACTAGGATAAAGAGTACATGCACAGTGAGACGTAAAACATACTGACACTAGGAGAGGAACATACTGAAACTGTGACAAAGAGTATGTTGGGACAGAAAACAGACACCAGCACAGGAAATCTGCAGACACTGGGACAAAGTGTGACATTGAGATAGGGAGCATACTGACACTAACACAAGAAACATACTGACACTTGGACAGGAAACATAGTGACACTAGGAGAGGAACATTATGATACTGGGATAGGAAGCCTCTTTACACTGTGACAAAGAGTACACTGGGCAAGAAACATACTGACAATAGGACAGGAAACATACTGACACAGGCATAGGAAACATACTGACACTGGGACAGGAAACATACTGACACTGGGACAGGAAACATACTGACACTGGGACAGGAAACATACAGACACTAGAAGAGGAAACATGCTGACACTGAGACAAAGAGTAAACTGGCACAGGAAACATACTGACACAGTTTGAGGCCTGGTTTGTGGAGGGGGTGGGAGGGGGTGGTTTCATGGGGCTTTCCTCCTGAAGAGCCTGCTGGAAAGTGAAGTAGAGACATAGCGGTAGAAGATCCCCTTTTTTATGGTAGAGTTCCCATCATGCTCCTAATGGTCTTATTAAACCTCTCCACTAATCCATTGGTAACCCAGCTTGCTCTCTTATTTCCTCTCCTATAAGAGGAGATGAAGTTCCCTGTTTGGAAATGAGTCTTAGGAAATCCAAATCTAGAAAAGATCCTTAGTAGAGTCCTATCTACCACCTTTTCAGTTTTGTTCCTCAGGAGTTCACCCTGCTGAAACCTGGTAGATCGAGCCACCACATCCAAAATATACTTGTTACTTGTCTATTCCCGCCCAGTCAAATGACACCTACTACTGGCAGTGGCACTAGCGTCTTGGTATTATCGCCTGACGTTCGATCAATTGCAAGTGGGATGGGTTCTACCGAGCATCTCTGTGCCTCTTTGCATCCCTGACCAGTAGAACAGAGGGCCCATCACATCATGTGTCTTTCTTTGTGGGCGAGTGAAAACAGGAAGTTCCTCTGCACAACTGGATTCAGTGGCCTCTCACTAGCACCTTGCTCAGGATATACAGCCTCACTATACATACACTATCTGGTTTTCGGTTTCAACTGATTATCACCACGAGATGGAATTAGAATTATGTTGCCTCTCAGCTTCTGGTTCTGCCCTTCCCTTTTTGGAATCAGTGCAAAGCACAAAATGTAGAATCACTGACATAATATCAGGATCAACAATATTGTGTAACAGAAATATTGAGTCAAAAATATTGTGTATAAAAATAGTGATTTGCTATCCTTATAATGGTAAGTACAAAAATATCGGAAAAAACAATATATCATTTCACACTAATATCATTTAAAAACATTAAAAAATCTTGTATATATTATATATATATGTATATGTGTGTGTGTGTATATATATATATAGTTTAAAGTAGTAAATCTTAAATATTTCATTATATACAGTTAATATAATGTAAATTAAATAAATCGCAATAATATTTAATACTATATATAAACATATTCACTGAAAAAAACAAAGGGTAAAGTAACATTATAGTTAGGTGAATTTCTCAGTGGCAACATAAACGTTTTGAACTAAAAAAAACACATAAATTCACCAAGTATAGTTAGCACCACTAACTATAACTTGCTCCACCACCATGCACTGTTTATGACCTCGCATATGACATCACTCATGACATCTCAAATGACATCATTGATGACGTCACTGATGACATCATCCCATGACATAGGGTCGGGTGACTTAGAGCTGTGGTGGACCGGGGAGTAGGAGAACAGTCGTAATGCCAGCGAGCACCGCAGCCGTGAGGGGAACAGTCAACTCTTTCCAGCCATGAGGGGAACGGCCAACATCACCCGTACCTGCTTCCTGCCATCACCCTGCTACCATCCTGCCGTGACGGGAACGGCCAACGCAGGACTACAGTTCCCAGCAATCCCACCCGCCGTGACGCTGTCTCCCGCGCCCGGAGGCGCGATAAAACCTCTGCTGGCCTCCCGCAGCGCGGGCCGCGCCTGGGCCAAGGGCGGGCCCGTCATTGCCAGGAAGAGGCAGGGCAGGGCCACCCCCCTTACAACTATCATCTAGATTGTTCTATCCGACGGTGGTAGATTAGCAAGGTACTGTGCTCTTTGATTTGTCCTCTCTTCTGACTGGCAACAATAACTGTTAAAGGGGACCCATCGCTGGTCTTCGGGGACATTGTGCTCTGACTGTTAACGCACCTGCTAGCGTATGTCGCCTTTTTCTATTGACTAGCCGTTCTCACTGCACAAGTAGAGTCCCTGTGCTCGCGACATGGGGAAGAGGAAACTAATAGAGGGCAGCGGAGGAGGTGGTGGTAGCCAAAACTCAAAGGGGAAAAAGGCCAGGAAAGCTTCTAAACATCTAGCCAGCAACTGAGTTCTCGACCGAGTTGACACCTTGATTACAGAATGTGAGGACATTCTTGTAGAAAAGCAAACTAAGCACACAAATACTGGCAGCTCGCCAAAGGTTTCATGCCCAAGTTTAAACCGCACCACTAATATTCCATCAATGGTTCAAAAGGCACCCCTTCAAAGAGAGCCCACAATGTCACAGAAATCATTGCCAGACGACTTGGAGTCACCCCCACACTCTGTTATTTCACACATGGGCACTGACATCAGAACCCAGCAGTCTGAACCGGCAGTACCCTGTACTAATAGGTTTCTGCCCCTTCAGGATTCATTTGAGGATCACACTGGAGATGTGCCCCTCCTGTCTTCACTGCCACCCCCCTGTGTAGACACTGCCGCTCCAGGACAAGAAGCAGAGCCTCAGGACACCAATTCCATTATAAATGCACTTAGAGCAGATATAGGCGCAATGAGCTCAATGCTAGAGGGCCTAACCACCTTAGTTAAAACGCTGTTGCAGACTAATCGACAGCATGGTTCTTTAGCACAATGCGGTTTCCCACAACTCTCCCAAAACAAGTGTGCGACACATGATTCGCTTCATCACAGAAATAGTAATACCTCCAGCGATCCGACCACGCACCACTCGGCAACCACTCGGCAACCCTCAATGCACCTGCTAGGAGTCAACCTTCCTCTGATCATGCAGAAAGGAGAACTAGCAACTCTACTAACACTACACATAATAGTCATAGGAACCTAGCTCCAACACAAGAACCTCAAAGGAACTATAGAGCTACACTCCCCGATATACTGAACCTCCCTTTCCTGGTGGCCAACATCACCTCCCCCCTTCAGCCCTTTTAGGCACCTCACATCAAATGCAAGTCAAGAAAATCTATGACTAACGTTCCAAAAACCAGCATAAGAGGCGCATTTGAGAGCGAAGAATCACTGATCAATAAAGTGATCCATTGGCTCCGTCATGTCAGAGGTTGTCGATCTGTAATCAGAGAGGGTATCCTCAGGGCGCGGAGGTGTAGCTCGCCTACCAACCCACTAGATTGTATCGAGGTTATATTTAAGAGAAGCGATCTAGCGGAAATCATACTTGCTCTGGAGTTTCGCACCTGTCCACCAGATGGCTCCTCTATCCAATTCAGGCACACTCCAACACACGTGCACGATAAAGCAGTAACTCTGCAACAATCAAGGCATCTAGTAGGTGCCTCGACGCTTGAGGATAACGACTGACTACAGAATCTAGCTTCTAAACGCCCTGACCTTTCTATCATTGCCTCTGGCCCCAACGATGCAGTCAGCTCCCTTGGAATATGACTCCATGTAACATCCTGCACCTCAACATGGATAGTCCCCAACGTAGAGCAAGTGTTGGTAGAACCCCTATTTTGCCCCAAGATGAGATTAATGGTGACTCTTCCATGCATTTATCCTCGCACACACCAGTCCATCCACTAAACACTAACCCTATCCCAGCTCAACACATTGCTTGTACCTCCACATTACATCAACAACTAAAGATATTATCATGGAATGTGGTAGGACTTAATAGTAAAATTGCACTCCCTCACTGGAATCAACTAGTGGAAGGATTCGACATCTGTATCTTCCAAGAGACGTGGAACTTGGTACCGCTGCATAAAGCTGGCTATACTTGTTTTTACACACCCGCAACTTCTAACAGGAGGGGCCGACCCTCTGGGGGCTTGATCACCTGGGTTAACATCACTCTCAACTGTCAAATCACTTCTCGAACTAGTTCAAGTCCTGATATTTTGTGGATAAGCATCAGGGGGCCAAGGGGTGGAACCACAATCGAACTTATTAATGTCTACGCGAGAGGGACACAAGGTGGCAGGCCCTCGCCCACCATCTCAACATTGGAGCACTGCCTAGCTAACTGCCCACCCCGCTCCAGAGTGGTAGTTGCAGGTGATTTTAACTGCACCTTTGAGCCCCTGGCTAAAGAAGATCTAGCGGGCACAGAAGAGTATGACAGCAGATGGGCAGTTCCTCAGCTAGACCTTCCCCCAATTAAGAAATGGTCACAACAGGCGCTTCAACTTAATGCCATCACCATGGAGTTTGGCCTGAGGGCAGTTAATGGTAGGTCAGCATCAGACAAACAGGGTGCCAATACTTATAATAGAGTTACCTGTCCATCTCGGATTGATTATATTCTCCTTGATTTTAAGCTGTGGAGGGAATTAGTCGATATGATTGTGGGCACCAGCATAGAGAGCGATCATAACCCCCTATGCCTAACTCTAAAACCTTTATGGGAGGCACCCTATTACCAGTTGAGCAATTTACCTCTGATAACCACCAGGGAGGTAGTTCCCTCAAATTGTAAAAAATTCTTGAAGTGGCAGAAGGTAATTCTGAATGATACTAAGATTGCTGGCATTAAATGTGATCTAGCCGTAGGAACACTAAAGCTTCATGCCGCCATACATAGTGTATCTCGAGTAGTGGATGTCCCAAGGGCCCACTTGTATACTGTTAGCCGAATTGGCGCATACTTTCAAGTCCCCAATTTGAATAAAAAATTTAGTAACAACACCAAGGACCCATACTCCTGGTTTACCAAAAGTTGTAGGCAAAAAAAGGTCCATTTTAGTCGCAGCAATCAAAGAGAAGAATCAGCAGTCCATAACAGCTGCTAGAAAATTGTATAGGGTGGCCCAGCGTGAGGCCAAGATAGAATGGGACGAATCGCGCTGGCAAGATCTCAAAGATGCCTGTTCATCTAAAAACACTAACTTGTTCTGGAAGTTGGTTACCTGGAGAAGCAGATCAGGTGCAAGCCCACCAGTAAATCACATCACTGGACAGGCGTGGTATGACCACTTTAGATAGGTTTATTTAGCACCAGAGGCCACCCAGTCTGTGGAACTAGATAGTTTGCATGAGACCCTTGTAGAAAACGAGCGCTTTAACCTGCCTGAGATAGAAGCTGCAATCAGCAAAATAGTACCCTCTAAAGCAGCGGGTCCAGACGGCCTGCCAGGTGATCTTTTTAAGGCTGAACCAGCCAACTGGGCACGTTATATCTTACTTTTAGCAGACGCAATAGCTAATGGCTCCGGTACCAGAGTCGTGGAAGGCTGCAGAGGTGGTACCAATTTACAAGAAGGGTGCCAGGGACGACCCCTCTAATTATAGACCAATCAGCCTGATTGACGCTATGCAGAAGGTCTTTGGTCGAGTACTTCTGCAGAGGATACAGGCTTGGACAGAGGACGAAGCTATCCTCTCCCAGTTCCAGGCCGGGTTTAAATCCAAGACTGGGACGATGGACTCCTCCTCATTTACTGGAAGGTAGTGGTGATAGGCAAGGGCAGTCTTTACCTTGCGTTTATCGACCTGAAGACTGCCTTTGACCTGGTCCCTAGATCTAAGCTGTGGACGACACTTGGAGAGCTGGGTATTCCCCACCACATCCTCAAATTGTTGAAACGTTTACATGAGGGCAACTACGCACAGGTCAGATGGGGGCCGCAAGGACAACTCACAGAACGCATCCCTGTCAACAGAGGAGTTCGACAGGGCTGCGTTCTAGCTCCGACCCTATTTTCCCTATATGTGAACGGGGTGGTCAGCTTTCTCCAGGAGATTCCCTCAGACTCACCTACTCTGGGTGGAATCAAGGTACCAACCTTGCTGTTCGCAGAAGATACCCTGCTGTTATGTTATGTTATAACAATTTGTATAGCGCACTACTACCCATAGGTGTCTAGGCGCGTTGCAGACCACATACTGAAGCGGGAGACTAGTTTTTAAAAAGCCAGGTCTTAAGGTGTTTCCTGAATTCAAGCAGGGATGTAATCTTCCTAAGAAAAAGCGGAAGAGCGTTCCATATCCTAATAGTACTATGTCTGAAGCTCCTACCCCCCCAGTTCATCGTTTTAACTCTGGGGGTGAGCATTAAAAAGACATTAGCTGATCGTAGTGACCTACTGGGAGAGTACCAGTTAAAAACGTGATGAAGAAATTGTGGGCCGTTTCCATGAAGTGCCTTGTGTGCGATGCAAAGTGCCTTAAACTTCACACGCTGGCCAACTGGAAGCCAATGCAGATCTTGAATCCCGGCCCTGATGGACTGGTGTTTAGGGACATCCAGAACCAATCTAGCAGCGGCATTCTGAACTGATTGTAGCCTTCTGAGCTGGTTGGGCTGCAAATTGATATACAAAGCGTTACAATAGTCCAACTTGGATAAAACCAAAGTGGTTAAAACAGTTTTCCTAGCCTTTCTAGGAATGTAGGAAAGGATTTTACGCATCGTTCTGATTGTAAAAACGCCGAGGACACCACCTTTGAAATCTGAGATTTAAAATGAAGCTTCTAATCTATTATGACCCCCAAATTTTTTGCTTTCGCCACCGGAGTAGGAAGGGGGCCCAAAGAACTGGGCCACCAGGCTGGTGACCAAAGAGGAGAAAGCTTGCCAAACAGCACCACCTCAGTCTTACTTGAATTTAACTTCAGGCAATGCCTACTCATCCACTTACTCAAGGAGACCATACAGTCATGGAGTTTGGTAGAGTAGTTAACATCCTTGTCAATGGTTGAGATCACCAATTGGGTGTCATCGGCATACGAGGTCGGGATTAAATCAAAGCTTCTAATCAGAGGTGCTAATTCGGACACATAAATATTAAAAAGTGTAGGGCTCAAAGAAGAGCCCTGTGGTACCCCACATGGCAAGATAAAAGGTGCTGATTTAAAATCGCCTAGTTGCACTGTCTGAGTTCTATCTGTTAAAAAAGATGTTAGAAGCATGAGAGCATTTCTTCCCAGACCTATGCATTTTAAGCGTTTTAACAGCAAGGTATGGTCCACGGTATCAAATGCCGCGGACAAATCGAGGAGGATAAGAGCCGCCGAACCTCTCCCATCCAAAGCGGTTCGGATTTCCTCTGTGGTCTTTATCAGGGCTGTCTCAGTGCTGTGGCATGACCTAAAGCCAAACTGACTGTGATCTAGGATATTATTTTCTAAAATATGTTTGGAGAGTTCTGTATTTACAATCTTCTCCAAAATTTTAGCCGGAAGCGGAAGCCTCGCAATAGGTCGATAGTTAGCGGGATCCGTTGTTTCTAAATTGTTTTTTTTTAGTAGTGGTAAAATGCAGGCTTGTTTCCACCTGGTTGGAAATGTTCCTTGTAAAAGCATCTGATTAAATATGTCAGATAGCCGTGGACTAGCAAGATGGCTAATAAGATGGAGAATTCTTGGAGGGGAAGGGTCCTCCGGTGATCCCGATTTGGTTTTTGCAAGAAGGGTAGCAATTTGCACTGGAGATGTAAGGCAGAAGTTTAAAAGGGGCGTTGTAATCATAACTTCCTGTTCTGTAGAATTTGAGTTTGGCAAATGTAAGGCAAACTGGTCATAGATTTGATCAACCTTAGATTTAAACGCCTGTGCCAAAGTATTACAAAAATCTTGAGTACAGATTGCAGTATCCTCCTTTTTAACAGTTGTCAAATTGTTTATAACCGTAAAAAGTTCTTTACTTGAGTTACCTGCCATTTCTATTTTCAATGTATAATATTGGCTTTTTTCGGTAATGATTTTTTTCTTGTAATCGGCTAGCATTAATTTATATTGCTCTTTCTCAGCTGCATCATAGTTTTTCCGCCAGGTTCTTTCTTTCCTCCTACAGGCTTGTTTGTCTAATCTAAGAGCCTCGGAGAACCATGGTGCTGATGGAGTCTTTCTATTTTTATTGGCCACCGTAACCGGTACTAGTCTAGCAAAATTGGATTCTAGCTAGGAAGTATAGTTTCCCGCTGATCCTTCAGCATCCAACCCCAGGTCTGGTAGGCTTTGCACTAGTTGACTTTCCAGTACGCCTGAATCAATATTATGCCAAGCTCTCTTACTGAGCTTGATACTAGCCGTATTAGTTGCCTTGACACCAGGTAGGTCATAACGAAAAATCACAGCGTGATGATCGGACCATATCAGAGGCAAGGCAGCTGTGAATGAAATGGCTGGGTTGTTTGTGAACACCCCATCCAGGGTATGTCCAGCTTGATGCGTAGGACCATCGATAATTTGTTGTAGTCCTAAATCTGCTGTAATATCAAGAAGTTCCTGGGTTTTTTTGTCAGCTAGAGTTTCCAAATGGAAATTCATGTCGCCCAGCATCGTGAAACAACTTGATTGTATACCCAGCTCTAACAAAGAGGGCAGGTTATTTAAAAAGCTAGCTTTAGAGCCTGGTGGGCGATAGATTAATAATCCTTTAAACGTTTCTAGTTCTGAAACGCTAATCTTAAATAGTAGAGCTTCGCAATCAGAAGAGGTTAGTGTAGAGCAGTGGGATACGAGCTCACTCCTATAAATTATTGCCAGGCCCCCACCTTTTTTTACCAGTCTATCGTGCCTGAAGACTTTATACCCGCAAGGCACTGCTATAATGAATTCTGGGTCGGATGTTTCCTCGGCCCAGGTTTCCGTGATAAACAGGACATCCAGCTTGTTATCAATGATAAAATCAGCAATCTCATATTTATGCTTAATCAGTGACCTAGCATTGACAAGAGCTAGCTGAAGTTCTGTGTTTCGTCGGTTATCACTTTTCTGCCTCGCCCTATACTTCCTAGGAATTTTACTAGAGCATTCTGAGCAGCATTCTGATGCTGATGTCTAAGACACCAGCGGGACTACAGCGTCTGCTTAACAGATTCCAACTTTTTTGTGATAATCGGGGGTTGGTCATAAATAGTACAAAAACAAAATTTATGGCCTTTAACTGTCACAAGTCATACAGCGGCACCCCCCAGCTGGGTGGAGCACCCTTGGAAAGGGTCGACACCTTTGACTACTTAGGTGTCAGACTTTCTGACAAAATGTCGTGGAAGCCTCACCTAGCAAAGATGCTCCTGGGACATAAACGGGCGGCTGGAGTAATAGGAAAGGAACATCGCCTCTCAGACACCAGGCCGGTAGCCCCTGCCCTCCAAATCTATGATGCCAAGGCAGTTAGTGCGGCTCTCTACGGGGCAGAAATCTGGGGATTCGACAGAACTCTCCCTGTTCGTGAGGTTACTGCTAAGTGGCACTCCTGTAATGAGACCTTAGGAGATTGTCCATGCTGTAATGCTCAGATAGAAAGTGTTGCACACCTATTGTTTGCCTGTCCGGCATATAAAAACCTGCGGGCAAAGTGGATAAGATCGATTTGCCAGAAAATAGGTACACGGGATTACCACACAGCCCTGCGCATCCTCAGGTCCGATTCCAGACCTCTTTTTGCGTGTTGCGTAGCAAAGTTTCTAGGCCAGGCGTGGCTTATTAGGTGGAAGGTCCTCTCGAGAGTAGCACAGCAACAACTTGATTGAGGCCACAACACATATGCGCAATAACCTTAAGTCCGCTTGGCCCAGTCAATAATCCTCTCCCATGCACAAGCACTTTATTGTGTAATTTTAACATCACCGTAGGGCAACCTATAACGCCAGAGCATTATACTAAATGTCAACAACATTTGGATGGTTTGGTATTCAAACGAAATGCTTTTTGTTTTTAATCTGCTGTTACTGTATATCCCCATTTGCTATATTAACTGTTTGTTTTTATCTGATGAATTCATGTTTTAAACATTTGAATACAATAATTGTTTTAATATGGCCAGGACTAATTAGACTATCATGCTGTACTGTCTGCTTATATGTTGCCTATGGCATTGAGTGATTGCATTTTTCTTTAAAAAAAAAAAAAATTATTTTGTTAGCTTTCATGACATTTTTGTTGAAATAAAGCTTTACAACAACAATAAAAAGACTACCATTCCACTTTTCTACGTAATTTTATGCAGCTTATGTCCAGCTAATGGATGAAAGTGTTTACCAAACACATGTGGTCCAAAAGCACTAAATCTGTGTAGAGGTATTGAAGACTATATAAATGTTTGCATTCAGGGGTAACTCTGTGTGCAACTGACAGTTGACTTGTATTCATTATGCTCCATGCAAATTTTTGGTTCTGCAGAAAAGTTTCCAACAGGTGAAAGATTCTACGTGGTAGATACTAACCTTTGTAAGGAGCCTTGAGTTATTAGAGGGAAGCTTGTTACTAGATAATTTATACTTAACATAGAAGACTGTGTGTATGGGTTCTAGTTTTGATAGAAATGCTGCGCTATCTGTAAAGTTTTCACCACTGTATGAAGGGCGCAAGGTAGTATGTTCTTTAGCATCTTCAAATTGTATTTTTTTAACAAATACTGTTGTTTTTATCACTGTTGCATTGAGTGCAGACTGCTCTCAGTAGATTGTTTTGCATACTCTGTGGTGTATTTATCATGAAGTTTCAGTGTTTGCAAACAGTGTGGTACAGAATGAACTCTCTCCATAGAGTAAACACCGTTTAAAGAACCTACATTTCTGCTGATATCAACTTTATTTCTCAATATAGGTTCAGTGAGTGTCACAGGCATAATACAGACTCAAGGTGTACGTAGTAGGCTACTTTTGTTGAACTGGCAGTCACTATTTTTGTTTTCTCTCAACAATTGTATAGAGATTGAAGACTGTAGTGAATTAGGGTCTCCCATACATGTGTTTTATTCTTAATGAGATATATGCTAACTGTAAGGAGTATTATATATGTTTAGTTGTGCATTAAATGCTTGTTTTTAACACCTAAGTGAGTTGTATCTGTGATGGCAGTGGTACAGGCTGATATTCTTCCCGAGCGGTTTCTTACTTACTGTCAGACCTTTAATGCCATAGTAATTATAGAGCAATATGTATGAAAGTGAAGTCTGGATGATGCCATCAGTGATGTCATCGGTGATGCCATTTGAGATGTCATCAGTGATACCATACATTATGTCATAGAATATTTCATGAGTGATGTCATATGCGAGGTCATAAGCAATGCATGGCAGGGATGCAGGATCCTGAATTTCTGTTTTTAAAAAAATCAAAATATTAATGTTGTCACTGAGGAATTCACCTAACTATAATGTTACTTTAACCTTGGTTTCTTTTCAGTGAATTCCTAAGTTTTTTTTCCAATTAAAAACAGAGCTTTTCATTACTGTTACTTTAACCTTTGTGTTTTAGTGAAATTTTTGTAAAGTAAATTGATTCATTTTGTTAGTGTATATATGGTAGAATGACTATATAATATATCATGTGAGCAGACATTATTTTAATAGGGATTTTTTTATTGTAACGTACTATCTTCCAGATGACTGGTGTGTGTAGTAGGATGTGTGGATGGACTGCCTTTTCCTTTCAGGCCTCTCTCACTTCAGTTCAGAAATACTTTATTCGGCAACCAGTGCTGTAAAAGTGTGCACAATATATACATAGATAAAATAATAAAAACATAAAAAGAAGAAAGATACTACATGCGATAAAACAAATACAATACATTCGATATTCGTGCTCAAAGTCGTGGTTACAAAGAGAATGTTTGCTACAATAGGATCAAAGCACCATCCTCCGCAAATATGCATGTTGAGGTGAGCCAGTGTGTACTATAAACCTGTACATTCTCTTGTTCATCCGGTATAAAAAGTATGATGGGCACAAGCAAGACACAGAAGAATTCATACTCAAATAGGGGAGAGGAGTTGGCCTAACGGCTATGGCAGTTGACCTCGAATCTGGGGAACCGGGTTCGAGTCTTGGCAATGACGCTGAACATCCTGTGATTCTGGGCAAATCACTTAATCTCCCCTTGCCTAACAAAAATGAATCTGTCCTCATGTAACGCAACTGGTGCTATGTAAAGCGCTCTGATACCCGATACCGGGTCAAGTTTGCGCTATATAAAACTCCATTAAAAAAAAAAAGAATATAGGAGCCTGCCTGCTACACAACCACCCACAGACGTCTTGAAGCACTCTACCTACATTTCTATCGTAGTGGAGCTAACCCAAACAAGACTATATTTGTAATTGACTAAAACAGGCTATGTTGACCTTGGCAAACACCTTAAAAGATAGTCTCGGCCAACACCATATTTACTACCTAAGTACATGTGTGATCTTAAGAAACAAATTAAAAAGCGTGATACATAAGGCATAAACTAAAGTGCCAAAAAAAGGACCCAAGTGGATTGATCTAAGCGGGACTGACTCGGTCGGTTTACATTCCGACCAACTGATTACGATGTTCGCGGTCAGAACATAAACCGGTCGGTCATTCGGAATCGGTTCCGACTGGCTCTCGGAGAATTCGCGTCGGTCGGAACCGCATCGTGCACCTCAATGGACAGTGTTTCCGACCGACCGATTACCATGTCGATTTCCACAGCCTTTCTGAGTCGGACTGTCCGACACGAAAAGGCTGTCGGAAAGTGACTTTGAGGGCCCCTAGCAGGGCCCCCTTGCCTCTGTGCTCTACAGTTGTTAGTCGAGGGGGTACCTAAGGGACCCCCCTTCAAAACCCTGCACTGTGTGGCTGGGACAATGGGGAGCCCGCAACAGCATGCAGGGTTTTACACAGACATCCCATTTCCTCATAGGAGCCTATGTTGTCGGTTGGAACACTAGCTCACATAGGGAATAATGGGACTCCGACAGAACAGTTTTAGGTCGCATCGTAATTGATCGAGCAGAACCACCGACCGCAAGTCGGTCGGTCACCATTTCGAGACGGTGTCGGGCGGAAAGTTTCCACCTGGCATCTTAATGAGCCACTAAGTTTAAAACAATTATGGATAAAATTAGAGCTAAGGTTTCAATTTCTAGTGACCTTCCATCTGATAATCCACATACTCCCTAAACATTTGGTGACAGAGCATGCGTATAAAGGTCTGGGATCAGTTTTAAGTATCCTCAATGCAGTTAAATATTTTCGCGTACACAGCTGCCTGCAGACTGGCGTGATCCACCTTGCACGCGGACCAGATATATATAACATGGGCTATGGTTTCATCAACAGATTTGCATCCTGGGTAAAGAGTCGATACTGCTTGACTTGACAACCAGTTTGCTGAAATTATTTTGAGAGGAAGGGAGCCAAATCTGATCTGGATGTAAAGTTTTCTATCGATAGGAACTGTAATAAGGTCCAGGTAGGGCTCAAATGAGCTATCAGATTTAAACTCAAGTAACACGATTGTCAAAGACCCGACATAGGGAGAAAGAAGCTCATTCCGTGCTACCCAGGCCCAATTGTGTTTTTTCAGTAGTGTCTTGGAGGGAATATGCTCTAGGTGAGATGTTTTCTAGGTCTAGAGGAGTTTGTGGAGTTCCGCATCACCCCAAAAACTCTGCTGCACTACGTGGAGTTCCACGGGTCATGCCGGTTGCGCTGATTTTTAGCGCCGGGTGTGTATCCCATACTGGAAAATCAGTGTGAACGGCACCATGCACTGCTTCTTTCTGCCGCTCAAGTAGATGTTCTACTCGAGCTGCAGCTTCCTCAACACAAATGGAAGGTTTCTCAATGAGAGCAGTAGCAACCATTGGCGACCGCCTGTGTTGAGAAATCTCGCCAGGAGGTGGTCTGGAGTAGGATTTTCCTTTCTTGCACTCACCAACATAACTTTACTCCGAGATGAGTTTTTCTGAACTCTGCGCTGTGCGCGGAGCACGGAGTGGGAAAAGCTCTGCAAACTTCACAAGCAGAATTTCACGCCCAGGCCATGCTGCTTGGAAACCCAGGCTATTAAGCATCTTCATAACATTTGTGATCCAGGTTATCTTATGAAAGCTGTCAGCTTGAATTACTTCCTGAAAGTCCTCAGCATAAGAGGCCAGTTCCAGAGCGGTCATGAACCTCCTCCAGTATAAAATTGGGCAAAGCCTAGCTTTATCTTCAATAGATTTCCTGCCCATATCAAGAGGAGTGCTTGAGTGTAACTGTACTAAATTCCTTAAGAACTTTTAGGCAACTCTGTCATGTTTGAGAAACCCCAAAGACCGACCCTAATTCCTTCATATCATAGCTATGGAGCGCAACTGCCACTGACTTGCTTGTAGATGCACTATGCACCTTAAGCATAGCGCCAACAATTTACCTGTGCTTTATCACGATTTTATCCACATGGGGCTGCCGAGCGAGATTAGCTGAAAATTGAACCCCCAGGTACTCAAAGGTTTCAACTCTCTCAAGGGTCTTTCCCCTTAGGTACAACTTTCCTCTGTATGACTTATGCAGGTTTATCGCCATAAACTTTGCTTTGGTGGTATTTACCTCCAGCATTCGGACCTCATAAAATTTCTTTAAAAGATTTAATAGGATTTGTAATCTTCCTGGAGTTTTTGCCACCAATAGAGTGTCATCAGTAAAAAGTAATGTTGTCATTTTTGACTTTCCAATTGAAGGGGCATCAGCCGGATGGATAGAAAGGAAGTGCACAACCTCATTCAAATATAGTGAAAATAAGGTGGGAGCTAGTACACAGCCTTGGTTGACCCATTTATTAATTGTGATTGAATCGGTCTGCTGCCCTTGTTCGCCGCATTGGTTTGTTGCAAGATTACTTTCATACAGGTGGATGATTATGGATAGAATTTCATTTGCCATTCCCATGTTGTGCCACAGTTTTAGCTGCGGGACCAGGTTGCATGCTGATTTCAAATCAACAAAAGCAATGTAGAAGCTATTCTTGTTGATTGTAACAGTTTTCCACAGCAAGAGCATAAATCAAAAGGCCTAGTCGATGGCACTAATTTCAGACCTCTTTCTCAAATGATGGGTGTGCATAGTAGTGAGTGGGAAGGGACTGGCCTCTTCTTTCAGAGCTCTCTGTCAGATGATGGGTGTGCGTTGCAGGGTGTGTGGATGGACTGGTCCCTCCGTTCAGAGCTTTCTCTCAGATGATGGGTGTGCATAGTGGGGTGTGTGGAACAACTAACCTCTCCTTTGAGACCTCTCTCTCCAGTGTGCAATGGGTGTGAGTAGCAGGGTGTATGGATGGACTAGCCTCTGCTTTCACACCTCTCTTTCAAATGACAGGTGTGTGTATTAGTGAATGGGGAGGGACTGGCGTCTCCTTTCGGACCTCTCTCTCAGGTAACAGTTGTGTGTAGTAGAGTGTGCGGAGGGAGTGGCCTCTTCTTTCAGACCTCTCTCAGATGATGGGTGTGTGTAGCAGGGTGTGTGGATGCACTGGTCGCTCTTTTCAGACCTCTCTCTCAGATGACGTGTGTGCTTAGAAGGGTGTGGGGAAGGTGTGGCCTCTCCTTTCAGACCTCTTTCACAGATGACGGGTATGAGTAGTAGTGGGTGTGGAGGGACTTGCCTCTCATTTAAGACTTCTCTCTCAGATGAGGGGTGTGCATAGTAGGGTCTGTGGATGGACTGGCCAGTAGGGTGTGGGAGGCAATAGACTGCTTTCAGACCTCTTTCTCAGATGACGAGTGTATGTAGCAGTGAGTGGGAAGAGACAGGCATCTCCTTTCATACGGTGTTCAGACAAAATATTGAAACTAAAATATTGTCCTACCAAAATATCGTGTACAAAATATCGTGATATGGAAATATCGCCTGCAAGAATATCGTTGTCAAGAATATCGATTTTAAGGTAAGTAATATCGATTTTCAAAAATATCAAAGTCATTAGTATCGTTTACAAAAATATAGTTGTTAATATAGTTTTTTAATTATTGTTATGTATTTTAGTATATATTTTAAATGTATATGATGTACACTTTATATTAAATTATTCCCCTCTACAATCTAACACTTTCCCTACTATTGCACTGACTAGAGTGGGAATAGTAAGAGAGTGGGAATAGTAAATTTTTGTATAATTATTGTTCATGGTTTTTACTGTAGTTGTTACATTTTTAGTACTTATTAAATTCATTTTAATTATTTTTGTATAATTATTGTTTATGTTCTTAATGTAATTGTTAGATTTTTAGTAGTTATTAAATTAATGTAATTTAATTTAAATAATTTTTGGTGATTTTTAGTACCATAGCAGGTTGTGGGTTTATAGGGGTACAGGGTGGGAAGTATTCTAATTATAATTCATTGCTAATTTGTTTTTAATTAATATTAATTATTACATTTTTAATTTATAATTAATTATGCTAATTGTGCATTGTTTTATTTACATTTTAGGTGCGGGTTGTGGGGCTTATAGGGGTACAGGGTGGGAAGTAAATTAATTATAACGAATTCATAATTACTTGTTAATTAATATTAATTATTTAATTGATACTCAATTATGCTAATTGTGTAATTAATATTAATATTTCTATAATTTTAGGTGTGGGTTGTGGGGTTTATAGGGGTACAGGATGGGAAGTAAATTAATTAAAAGTAATTAATATTAAATTTTTAAGTAATAATCATTAATTGATAATTAATTATGCTAATTATGCAATACATTTTTTAACTTGGATTTTAGGTGTGGGTTGTTGGTTGTGTTAGGGCTTAGGGCGGAAAGTAAATTAATTTAAATTAAGGAATATTTAATTTTTAAATGATATTAATTATTACATTGTTATTTTATTATGTTAATTGGGTAAATAATGAAATGAAATGAAATTTGTACTTGTAAAGCGCACCCATACCCCCAAAGGGGTGTCCAGGCGCTGTACGCATACCGCTGTGGAACCCTTCCTGGCTTTTCCCTGTGAAATGTCCACTCCTGGGCACCCCCAGGGTGAAGCCAGGCATCCCAGCGCTGTTGGGGCCGTTGTGGAGATTAAGCAAGCTATTGCCCAGAGTTGCAGAGTGGGACCCATGATTAGAATAGGCACCGAGGCGAGAATTATCAGGTCTGAGGAAATTGAGCCCAAGACCCGCCGAGGCGGGAATTGAACCCTGGTCCCGGGCCAGATCTCTGCATCAGGGTCTGCCGCTCTAACCATTGAGCCACACTTCTCCACATGATTTGATCATTTAAATTTTAGGAGCATGTTGTGTGTTTTGTAGGTTATATTGTGGTAAGTGAATTAATTATAATTAAGTAATAACTAATTTGTAATTAACGCCAATTAGTAAATTGATGAATATTTATGTTAATATTGTAAAAAGAAATTACAATGAAACTGACTGGTCATTCCGGCTGGCTTCAGACGGGCTCAAGGAGCTTGTCAACCAGTCGGAACTGGCACGTAATTCCTTAAGGACCGCGTTTCCGCCATCGGGATTACAATGTCAGTTTCCCACAGGCTTTTCATTTCAGGCTTTCTGACATGAAAAGCCTGTCGTAAGTGAATTTGGGGGGCCCTAGGGCCCCCTTGCAAACGCGGCTTCCGGTTGGGGTCTTGGGGGCACATATGGTGCCCCCCTGTCAATCCCTGCACTGAATGGCAGGCACCGTGTGGTGCCTGCCACGGGGTACAGGGATTAACAAAAACTCCAATTTCTCTATGGGAGCTTGTGCTGCTGCCGGTTTACGGCTGCAGCTCAAGCTCCCATAGAGAAATGGGAGTATGCGACTGCACCATGTGCAGTCGCATTGTAATAGCGGTGTCAGGAACGCTAACCAGAGGTCGGTTGGTCCTAGGACCGCAATGGTGTCCGGCAGGCGTGAGTCCGCCTGACATTGTAATGAGGCCCTAAATGTTTTTTGTTTGGGATGTGGGTTGCAGTTTTGTATATGTAAAGGATGTATAGGAAATAATTTTTACTAAATATTAAATAAGGTGAATTTATAATAATTATAGAAATGAAAAATATTTATGTAAAATATGTACATAAAATATTTTTCATTTTATATATTAGGTGGGAGTTGTAGAAGTTGCAGGAGTAAATGGTGGGAAGGTAAATATTATTAATTTATTATTACTTATTTGTTAATAATAAATGTTTAATTAAGATTTAATTATTACAATGTTGAAAATAATAATTTTATCATTTATATGTTTGGTGTGTGTTTTTATATCAAAGGATAAATGGTGGGGTGGTAATTAATTATAATTATTTATATTATTATTTCAAGTAGTAATTAAATGTGTAACGTGTAAATAATATTGTGTTGTATTCTTTGCTGAAGTTTAGGGTAAAATATAAATTAAGTTGTAACAAATTTACATTTAATTCATTCTTTTTTTTAAACTATGGGCCTCATACGAAGGCGGACGGACTACAGTCTGCCCGCCATTGTCTCGAAATGGGGACCGGCCCCCCATGAGGCGGCCTCCCCACATTCTGAATTACGATGCTACCGCCACCATGGCGGTCACATTGCCTATATTTTGTATTGCGACGGGCATGTGGTCAGCAGCCCCTGCCGCAATACAAAAAATAGGGTGTGTGCATACCCCTGCACTACGTGGCAGACACCATGTGGTGCCTGCCACATGGTACAGTGATATGTAGGGGGGCACAATTGGTGCCATCCAGTTCCCATGTCTCAGGCCCAGGGGGAAGGGGGCCCACTACGGGCCCCCAAATCCGTTTCCGCCTGCCTGGTCATGGCGGGTTAACCATCGCTGGCAGACAGGCAGAAAGGGATATTGTAATCCCCACAGCGGTGCCTAACGGGCACCGCCGCCATTCTGGGGATGTCCGCCAGGCGGTCGGAATGCTTCCGACCGTCAGGACTGTGGCGGTCGTTCTTTCCGACTGCCACTGATCTGACTGCAATAGTAATGCTTTGGTCAGATTGGCCCTTCCGAATGGCTGGGGGATTCCCACCAACGGCCTGGCGGTGGCGGTCATCCCGCCATGGTGATCAGGCCCTAAGTTATTTATTATTGATGTGTTAATTATGTTGTTTTTTTTTTAAATGTAAATAATATTTTACTTGTTAGTTGTTGAGAATATATTTATGCATTTTATTATTATAATATTTGTAGTTATTTATGATATGTATTTAACTTTGTAGTATGTTTTTATTTTATTTAATTTTTATGTAGAATGTATTTGTATTTCTTCTTTTACATATTTATATGTTTAATTGTTTATTATGTTATTAAAATTATTTTATTATGTTGAAGAGAATTTTTTGTTTCTAATGGTGCACTGACTGGAGTGGGAATAGTACAATTTACCCCTCCACAAACCAACACTGTCCCTACTGTTACACTCATTGGAGTGGGAATAGTTAATTTTACCCCTCCGCAATCAAACACTTTCCCTACTGTTGCACTGACTGGAGTGGGAATAGTACATTTTACCCCTCTGCTGTCTAACACTTTTCCTGCTGTTGCACTCATTGGAGTGAGAATTGTAAATGTTACCTCTCAGTCCAACACTTTCCCTACTGTTGCACTCATTGGAGTGGGAATAGTATATTTTACACCTCCGCAATCCAACACTTTCCCTACTGTTGGACTGACTGGAGTGGGAATAGTAAATTTGACCTCTCCACACTCTAACACTTTCCCTACTATTGCACTGACTGGAGTGGGAATAGTAAATTACATATATAGGAATCTCTTTTTGAAAGAGAGGGAAAGGGTTAACATTAACAGATACTAACCATTCACAAGTGGAGATAGTGTAGTCTAAAATAAAAGACATGATTTTATTTGCTGCCCTTCTCATACTCATCCAATCACCCAGGTACCACACATGCACTCATCCAATCACCCAGGCACACCCCATGCACTCATGCAGTCACCCAGGCCCTACCCATGGAGTCATCCATTCACTCAGGCACTACCCATACAGTCGTACAATCAACCAGGCACTGCCCATGCACTCATTCAGTCACCCAAGCAGTACCCATGCACTCATCCAATCACTCAGACACTACCCTTGCACTCATCTATTCACTTAGACACTACTCATGTACTCATCCATGCACTCATCTAAACACCCCAGCACTACCCATGCACTCATCCAATCACCCATGCACTATCCTTGCACTCATCCATTCACTGAGGTACTACCCATGTACTCATCCAATCACACATGCACTATCCATGCACTCACCCAATCGCCCAGGCACTATCCATGCACTCAACCAATCACCCAGGCACTACCCATGCACTCATACAATCACCCATGCACTACCCTTGCACTCATCCATTCACTGAGGCACTACCCATGTACTCATCCAATCACGCAGGCACTATCCATGCACTCACTCAATTGCCCAGGCACTATCCATGCACTCACCCAATCACCCAGGCACTATCCATGCACTCATCCAATCACCCAGGCACTATCCATGCTCTCATCCAATCACCCAGGCACTACCCTTGCACTCATCCATTCAATGAGGCGCTACCCATGCACTCATCCAATCACTCAGGTGCTACTCTTGCACTCATCCAGTCACCCAGGCAGTACCCATGAACTCATCCAATCACTCAGGCACTACCCATACACTCTTCCAATCACCCTGGCACTATCCATGCACTCACACAATCACTCAGGCACTACTCTTGCACTCATCCATTCACTCAGGCACTACCCATGCACTCATTCATTCACTCAGGCACTATCCATGCACTCATCCATTCACCCAGACGCTACGAGTGTGCTCATCCAATCACCCAGGCACCACCCATGCACTCATCCAATCACCCTGGCACTACCCATGCACTCATCTAATCACCCAGGCATTACCCAGGCACTACCCATGCACTCACCCAATCACCCAGACACTACCTTTGCACTCATTCATTCACTCAGGCACTACTCTTGCACTCATCTATTCACTCAGATACTACCCTTGCAGTCATCCAATCACTCAGGCACTACCCATGCAGTTATAAATTCATTCAGATAATCTTTTTTTAACCATGAAAGGCAGTTCTAAAAAGAAGATTTTTTTTTAGATTTTATATATTTTTTTGCTGTTTTCTTTCCAAAGAAATGGTAAACAGGGTATAAAAAACTAAAACAAGCAGCAGAAACAAGCTGCACAAACAAACGATTGTATAAAAAAAAATTAACATCTGTGCTCCTTTGCTGCATCTTTCAAAGCTGGAAATGACTGCTCTCCAGCAGTAACTATAGTTGAACAGTCCATGCAATACATAGCCATCTTTCTAAATTCTGGGACCAATTCCACATGATGGGTTTGGACTTCAGCTGGCACTTTTTCTCCGAGAACAGGCAGAGCACTAGATGATGCTGATGGTGCCACACCTTCTCTGGCTTACTTTGCTCTTTTTACATCATTATTATGGTATTTTAAAGATGATATAGCATAGACGTAGTACCACATGAGTACTTTTTGTTGGAGCGTCTAAACAATCTCGTGTTGCAAAGAGAAAATTTGACAAATTTTGCAACTTTGCTAGACTTTCCAGATGGGATAGTGAAATGCTCCCAAGCTATACTGCTCTTCTTCTGCTGTGGCTCTTCATCTTCTTCTTCTCCTTCCACCTCCTCAATATCCTGTTCTGCCTCCTGTTGGAGCTGGTTCTCCTCTGCACCTCCTGACA
Source organism: Calotriton arnoldi (assembly GCA_963921515.1). Lineage (NCBI taxonomy): Eukaryota > Metazoa > Chordata > Amphibia > Caudata > Salamandridae > Calotriton > Calotriton arnoldi. Next base: position 179,564 of record CAWUFW010008603.1, on the reverse strand, counting down.
TTTTCTCTTAAAAAATGAAAAAGCAGGCAACCTGTACAATGACTTCTCCAATGCACACACACCTGCTCAGAATGATTCCTCAATAAATGGAACATGCAAGAAAAAAATATGGGTGCGGACTTCCTATTAATATAGCTGAAAACTGTTTTATCCAATCGTATCACATTTTTTTAGGTCACGTTTTCTTCTCGAATAAGTACGTAATCGCAAACACTGGAAATGGAAAATAAAACTAAGTTTAAATTAATGTAAATATAAAACCGTAACTTTAAAGCTCTAGTATATAAGCACCTACTGTCAAATTTACTCTAAAATATGTGTATTTAAATTTTTAACATACCTTCGTCGCAACTATGAATATATTTGCAAAGACCAGCGTCACAGCAAAATTAGAAAAATAGATTTCAACATTCGTTTTAAACTAAATAACTACAACATAAGTTTAAACAATATAGAAATACACTTCTACTGTTAAACATACTGTAGAATGTGTTTATATATATGTTTTACACTTTGTTCCAAAACACGTGCTCTTCGCGACTACCGACGTCATCGCAACCCCCGGCGTCACTGCAAAAACAGAAGATAGTCTTGAAGATGATTTTTCTGGAAACTCATTACACAAATATGAGTTTCAAAAGAACACTAATAAAGTTCTACTGTCAAATATACTGTACATTGTGTCGATATATATATTTTACACTTTGTACAAACCACGTGCTCTTCGTGACTACCGATGGCCCTGCCACAGCGTCGGTAGTCGCGAATATAAAAGTTTTTTGTAAGGGTGGTTTTCTCCTAAAGTGTATTTTTCAGTATGTGGAATACATTTGATGATCACATTCTCCACAGTTAATGCGGCAATGTTCTTAAAAATAAAAACAGTTATTAATGTACTTTCTGATAAACACATACCAAATCAAAAAAAGAGCGGTATATAATATATTTATAATGTACAATATGCAATTATAGAAATAAAATATGAAAAATGTAGACTCTTACTTAAAAAATGGACGTTACAATTAAGATATAGAATTTAATAAAACCTTAGAACGTCAACGAAAAAACCAAAGGTTACAGGGTCATTATAGTTAGGAAATAGAATTAAAAAAAACCTTAGAAATTCACTGAAAAACCAAAGGTTACAGGGACATTATAGTTAGGCTCAGGCTTCACACATATAAAACCAGTAAAATTCAGAGCTAACTATAACTCACCCCCCCGCATTGAACTGCTTATGATCTCACATATCACACCACTCATGACAGTGTCAGTGACATCACTGATGCCACCACTGATGACATCTCAAATGACATCACTGATGACATCACTTATGACATCACCCAGTGGGTGCGAGTGTTTTTAAAATGTTTGAGTGGTAAATATATATACCAAGGTGTATTGATGAATCGGTGGGTGTACGAGTGCCTGTATGGGTAATTCAATGGGTGTGTGACTAACTGTATAAGTGAGTGATTAGGTGTCTCAGTGAATGTATGGGTCACTAACTAGGTTGTCAGAATGTCTGTATCAGTCTGTCATATGGTGTCTAAGTGGCTTTGTTGGCCTGATGAGTGGGTACGTGAGTGGCTATGGGTGATTGATAGGTTGTCTGAGTACCTGTATTGGTGTATGAGTGTGTGTGTGGGTGGGTGATGGGGTGTGTGGCTGCCTGCATGGATGAGTGAGTGCATGAGTCAGTGGCTGTATGGGTTAGTGAGTGTGTAAGTGAAGGGCTGTATAAGTGACTAAGCATGTGTATGGCTGTATCAGTGAGTGAATGTATGTGTCTGTGGTATATGGGTGAGTAACGGGATATGTGAAGGGCAGTATAGCTGAGTGTTGGAGCATATGAGTGACTGTATGTGTGAGTGAGGAATTGTGATAGTGGCTGTATGGGTTAGTGAGTGCGTGTGTGAGGGGCTGTATGAGTGAGTGAGTATATGTTAGTATCTGTATTATTAAGTAAGTGGGTGTGTGTATAACTGTATAGGTAAGTAAATAGCTGTGTGATTGACTCTATAGATGAGTGAGTAGGTGTGTGAGTAGCTCTATGAGTGACTGACAGTGTATGAGTGGCTGTATGGGTGTATGAGTGGATATATCAGTGGCTGTGTTAGTGAGTTGGTGTATGAGTGGCTGTATGGATAACGGAGTGGATGTGTGTATAGACCTATGAATCAGTGAGTGGGCATGTAAGTATTGGTATGGGTATGTCAATGGTTTTGAGAATGTTAGTGTGGAAGTTGGAGTGGGTGTATAAAAGGTTATATTGTGGTGTGAGTGGGTGCATCAGAGATTATGTCAGTTATGTTATCAGTGATTTCATTGACAATGTCATGAGTGATGTAATATGTGAGGTCATAAGAAGTATAAATATGTATATATATACTGGCAGTTGTAGTTAGTTATAGTTAGGACCAAAGTTTACATAGGAAAAGCGTTTTTTGGCACCGCTTGATGAATCTTCACCAAATTTTCAAAAAACTCCCCCTTTATGGTTTAGCTGTTGCGTTGAAAGTTTCACGGTAATCCGTCAAGTGGGGGCTGAGAAAATAGGGGGGTCCCCAAACACGTTTTCCCCAATGTTATGTGTATGGGGTTTTTCATTTTTTGAATTTGACTACAGCCCAAACCGCTGAACGGAATCACACCAAATTTGGCAGAAAGCTAGATGTTGGTCAAGAAAGTGAGTTTTGTATACTTTGGTGTACATCCATTGAGTAGTTTCAGAGATATTTAAGTTTAAATATATAGAGATCTGTGAGCCCAAAATCCTAATGAAATTTGATTGGCTGCCAACACTTCATCCAGTAAGTGTTGGCAGCCACCTTGGGACTCGATTGAACCGAGTCCCACAAAAATGTAAAAAAAAAAAAAAAGAAAAGGGGGCAGTGTAGAAACACTCTAGGCCTCGTGTGGGGGGGGGTCCAACTGAGACTCTACAGTGCCAAAAATAGCATTTAAAAAAAATTCTCGGCGGGATCCATGGATCCAGCTGAAGGGCTCCCACGCTTCGTTCATTATCAGCCCCCGGGTGGGCCAGGTCCCCAGGGCATTATGCAAAAAAGGAGGGGGGCACACAGGCCCACCTCTTGGGGCTTATTATGCCCCAGGGACCACCACCTCCCCGGGACTTCTTTCTTTTTAAATGGGGGCGGCTCTTGAACCCCCCCAGCCCCGGGAAGGTCCACTTCCCCAGGGCTTTAATGTAAATTAATGCAGGGCTGTGCGGACCCCCCACAGCCCCGGGGACCACCACCTCCCCAGGGCTTTTTTAGATTAAGTGTTGGGAGGTCACACGGCCCCCCACTGCCTCGGGGACCACCACCTCCCCAGGGCAAAGTGAAACATAGGAGGGGGCCACGCGGCTCCCCTTTTGGAGCCCTAGGTGGCCCTGGGGACCGCCACCCCCCAGGGCCTGCTCCTGTAATGTCCTGGAGTGCCCACCCCTGGGACATTGCAGTTTGCTATGGCATGGCAAGAGAATTACTGCTCCCGCCAAGCCATAGCAAACACTGCTCCACTTCGTACAAGCGGGAGCATGTAAAATGCTCTTGCTTGCACGAAGTGGAGCAGATTTGCTTTTGGACAGAGGGAGCTGCATGTTCAGCAGCTCCCTCTGTCGAAAAGCAATGCCGGCTTCCGCAGGAGGTGGGAAGCTGGCAGGGACTGTGTGAGCCTTTAGGCTCCCCCCGTAGTCTCAAACAGACAAGAGTGGGTGCCTTGGGCAGGGATTGAGTCCCTGGGGCCAAAATCAGCATGGGGAGGGGGGCCACGCAGCCCCCCTTCCCCATTTCATAAAGGACTGGCCCCGGAGGATGGGGTCCCCAGCTGAAATCGACCCTGGGAAGGGGGGCCAAGCATCGCCATTCCCTAAAAAAGAAAAGAATAATTTGTTTTTTTAAAGCCCGGCAACTTGTCGGAGGCCACGCCCCCTTTCTCCATTAGTCTGCAAACATGCCTCCTGGGGCACTGCTGGTTGGACAATAAAGTTCCCTTGGCTCCAAAGGGTCCTTAGAGGCCAAGAAGCCCTTCTGTTACTTCCAGTTAGTCCCAAACAGGGGGATAGCTGACAGGTCATTGGAAGTCACACCCCTTTCTCCACCACCCTGCAAACACACCTCCTGACACACTACTGGTTGGGGAATGAATTCTACTTTACTCCTGAAGGCCTCAGGACTAAAACAGACTTCTTCCCCCCACCAGTAGTGCACCAGGAGGTGCGTTTGCAGAGTGGTGGAGAAAGGGGGCTTGGCCTCCGAAGTCCTCTCAGCAATCGTGCTGTGTAGGACTTACTGGAGGTTACAGGAGGGCTTATTGGCCCCCAAGGTCACTCAGCATCCAAGAGGACTTCATCCCCCAAACAGCAGTGCGCTAGGAGGCGTGTTTGCAGGGTGGTGGAGAAAGGGGATGTGGCCTGCGAAGACCTCGTAGCAATCCCGCTGTTTGGAACTTGCTGGAGGAAACAGGAGGGCTTATTGGCCCCCAAGGGAGTCCTTCAGGGCCAACTACCCCTCCTGTTACCTCCAGTAAGTCCCACACAGCGGGATTCCATAGGAAAAGCAATTTTTGACTTGCCTATAACTTTGACGTTGTTTGACCAATCTTCATGAAATTTTCCAAAGAAGTGCTAAAGTAGGTTCTGTGTGTCATCGAAAGTTTGGGGGTGATCTGTGCTGTGGTGACTGAGAAATAGGGGCACATAAAAAGAGTGTGTTTGTAATTTTAATCCCATAGCAATGCGTTGTCGAACCTACAGGCTGAACCGCTGGACAGAATTACACCAAATTTGACAGAAAGTTAGATGTTACGCAGATTGTGCGTTTGGTTATGTGGCGCAAATCCGTCCAGTAGATTTTTTTTATCACACGTGACATTTGCGACGATGACACGACTGCCAGTGCAGGCCCCCCGTGTACCATCACAGGGACATCACGAATATCGCGAAGTCATTGCAAGCATAGATAGAAACCTAAAAAAATATATATGTATATTGGTACACACTCACCGGTCACTGTCACACACATGTACGTACTCACAAACTCACTCAGATGCTTATACACCCATTCACATACCCAATTACACACTACTGCATCCAGTCACATACCTACTCAGATACTCATGCACTCACTCACATACCCATTCAGGTACTTATGCACCCACTTGCAGACTCATATGGAGAGTGACGCATCCATGTACAGACCCACTCAGAGACTCATGCACCTACTTGAAGACTCAGTCATAGACTTATGCCTACAGTTTCATACCTACTTAGAGCCTTTTACACCCACTCACAGAACCACCTGGGTACTCATGCACCTGCTCACAGAACCACCTGGGTACTCATGCACCTGCTCACAGACTCACTCAGAGAGTCACGCACCCATGTCACACCCCAGGCTTTTTGCACAATATTGGTCCCCACACTAATCCACACCTAGACATAGCAACAGGCGTAAATAGGATTGCAATTCTTTGTATCCCTTTAAATGATCCGAAACACTCATTTCTGGTGCTCCTGTGCTGCCTAAACTGGAGTTAATGGGCTGCAGGTGTGCATAGGAGGAGCCAACATCAGGTATAAGAGCAGCCGTGACTTTAAAGTGCTGCTTGATTTTGTGTTCCTTGAGGGTCTGGAGGACCACACCCTTCCTGCTTCTATGAGCAACCAAGCTCAGAGTGTCATCTGTGTTCATCTGCACTCCTGTTTCCTGTTCGGAGTCAGACCAGACCTTGCCTTCCACGTTTAAATAGGAAAGAGACATTTCCTGGAAACCTTTCTTTTTCCCTTTTTCTGACGAAGGAGAGAGGCCGTTGTTTTTCACAAAGAACATATTTTCCTCGGATTTACGAGCGTGTTGGTTCGCCCAGCACCTAGGGGACTTGCTCTTCTACACTCATTAAGCACTGGAAGAGAGGCAGCTCTCTTCCTGCTGATAATTATTATTTCTTGTGCGCGGAGCTGCGCTGAACTTTCCAACTTTAACTCTTCAGGCTGCAGAGGATTTCGAGTGTGCATTTCCATTACAGCAGTGCTGGACCTCACCCATAAATGCGGTGAGAATTAGCTTAGCAGATTTTGTTTGACACCAATTCAAACAATTGTGATTTAATAGAGCTCTCTTGTGTTTTGGTTCTGGGGCCAGGAGATATTCATGACTATACCATTTTGGTCTGCCAAGACTATTTGATTTCATTGCGACATAACAAGGGAGCTGCTTTCTTTTCATGTGGGATTTTCTCCTTTATTTTCAATAGCAATAGAAATTCTGGTGAGTGAACTACGTAATTTTTGGAGACACAAAGAATATGTAAAACATTGATGTCGTTTAATTGCACTATGTTTTAGAGCACTACAAAACCGTGTTCTCATTCCTCCTTTTTGTTTTTACTTTCTACCTGGATTAGGAAATCTCATGCACAGCTACACCTCAGGTTGGATCCACAGTGATTCTAGAGCCATTTCATGGGGGGGAAATACGTCAGGATTTATTTCGCCTGCTTGTGCTGTGGTCTTCCCACATTTCTGCTACCTTCTGAATCCTCTTGAGGAATCATTTGTTCTGGTTGGTGCGTAGAGAGACCACACAGACATTCCTTTTAGGGCGACAGGAAGGCCATCTTCGCTCCTGTGGGTTCTAAAAGAACCATGCAGGTATTTAGTAACACAGTGGTGGTCTTGTTCTGAAGACCCACTCAGAGACTCATGCACCCACTTACAGACCCACTCATGTATGTAATCACAGACCCACTGAGACACTCATACACCCACTTACAGATCCACTCAGGCACTCATACTCCCACTCATTCACCCATACAGTCACTCTCACACTTAGTCACAGACCCTTTCAGAAACTTATGGACTCAGTCACTCACTCATATGCTCAGAAAGTCACACACCCACTCACAAACTCACTCAGATAAATGGGTACCCACTCACTCATGCACTCAAGGCTCATGCATCCACTCACAGGCCCACCCAGACACTCACCCTCCCAGTCACAGACCCACTCAGACACTCATTCACTCACCCTCTCAGAGACTTATGCTCTTACTCCCAGACTCTTTAAGACACTTGTACACACACACACAGAGTCCCTCAGACACTCATAAACCCACTCACAGACCCACTTTGTCACTCACACACTCTCTCAGACCCACTCAGAGACTTATGCACCCAGTCACTCATACACTCAGAGACTCACACACCCACTCGCAGTCCCACTCAGACACCCACGGACCCACTCACAGAACCACTCAGACACTCACTATTCCAGTAATAGACCCACTGAGTGACTCATGTGCTTAGTCTCAGACCCACTCAGACACTCATGCACCCACTTAGACACTCATATATCCACTCACAGATCCAGTCAGACAGTTATATACTTACTTACAAGTGTACAAAGGCACTCATGTGCCTACTCACAGATTGACTGAGTCATGCAACGAATCACAGACCCATTGAGACACTCATACACCCACTCATAGATGCACTGAGACAGTCATGCAGTTTGTTACAGAAGCATTGATAGACTGAAGTACCGTGTTACAGATTCACTGAAATAGTTATATAGTGAATGAGAGACTTACTGATACAGTGATGCATGTAGTTATAGATTACACTGAAAAGGTTAGGCACTGTGTTATAGAGATATTGATGGAGTTGTACATGCTATTATACAGTTATTTAGATAGTAATATGTTTAGTCTGTTGGTTATAATCCATTTTGCAGTTATAAGTCCGGCACATCTGCTTTGCTAACTCCTCTTCTGCTCTTAATGTGTTGATAGGATACTTTGCGTGGACAATATTTTGTGTAATTGCACTAATTTTATTACGATTTTTAACGGGGTTCCATTTTAATCGCTAATTCCATTATCTTTTTTTTTTTTTAAATAACGCTAACTCCGTTCTTTTGTTGCAGTGTTGTTAGCCTGCCCCACTCACCTGTGTTCTTAGCTTGTGGGTTTGTGGGTTTCCTGTTTCGCCAGTCCGCCATGAGCAGTTATGCCCATTTGATGCGGAGGGAAACAGGATCCTGAGACAATTCCGGTCTCAGAGAGTCCCGCAGTTAGCGGTCTAGAGTTTCACTAGACACACTTATTTAAGACCCATGTGTACGTTGGCGCTCATCGGGCGTGCCGGTGGCGCTCTAAAGGCAAGTCCATCTGCGCCCGTCCGCATCCGGACTGCTCCCAGCACCTGGAACCCTGGTTCTTGCACTAGGGAGCAGGTAATTCCACCTAGTTACTCTAGAGAAACCCTGCTAAAGATCAGAGAAAATGGGAAACATTGCTTCTGCACTACCATTCCCTTTGAGAATCTCTTTGAGCAACGTCAACATATATGTGCTTCCTGTGGTTATTGTGTGCCCTTATGTCAAAATATTAGGCAGTCCAGGGTCATGAAACCCCCCAATATCCTTGGTAACTCCAACTCTGAAGATGTAGAGAGATATAGTGGCTTCCTTATAAGTGCCCGCTCCCTCATTAAACATAAGTTGGAAGTTGCTATCTTTTTAGGAGACTATGAACCTGATTGGGTCCTCATTACTGAAACCTGTGCCAATAATGCCTCAGGACCCGACCCAGTAGATGAAATCCCGATCAACTACTCTATCCAGAGGGTAGACAGGGTAGGATGCACGGGCGGAGCCCTGGCTATTGTTTTTAAATCCTGTTTTAAATGTTTGATAGAATCCGGCTTCAATCTAAAAACTTGTGAAGCCCTTCATTTTAAACTCATTATCTCAGCTACCTGCTTGTTTGGGGGTCTGCTGATTTATAGGCCCCCAGGCCCTAGAGGAACTTTTCTCACGGAATTTAAACTCCTGCTAGAACCTTTTCTAGCCGAGAGCTGGATGACCATCCTGGGTGACTTTAACTTCCACTTAGAAGAGGTGGACAACCAAGATTCTAGCAGCCTCTCAGAAGCTCTTGCCAACTTTGGACTGTCACAATTAGTATCAGCCCCCACTCATAAGGCAGGCCATACTTTGAATGGGATTTTTACTAATGATACCAGAGCAGTTTATCAAAAAACTATCCCTATCAGTTGGTCCAATCACAGTGCAGTGGCCTTTGAGCTTGCACCCCCTCCGGCAGCTAGAAATAATATAACTCTTTGCCCCTTAGACAAATCCAGGAAATGGAAAGGAATCTCGGCGGAGATACTAGCCAGAACTCTAAACAGTATATCCTGTGTAATCCAAGATGACTCTGATAGTGGGGCATAGGCCTTTGCTGCATGGCTGGAGATGGCAGCCAATAAACTCGCCCCTCTAAAGGCAATCGTACATAGAAGATGCTCTCCATCTGCTCCCTGGTATAATGACAGGCTCAGGATGCTGAAACAAGCATGCCGCCCTCAAGAGCGGGCCTGGAGGAAAACCTTAGATAAACAAGAAAGATTCTTATATAAAAAGGGCATTAAAGAATACAGGCTCGCACTAATGGAAGAAAAATCTAAGTATTGCACCCATAAAATCGACAATGCCTCCTCCGCAAAAGAGCTGTTTAGGCTAGTGCAACTGCTCTCGGCCTCTCAACACCGAGTGGAGCCAGAGAGCTCCCAAGCATTCTGCAACCAACTAGCAACTTTCTTCCATTCCAAGATTATGGACATTTACGCAGATTTTGGTCCAATTTATATCTCGCCTACCCAGCAAACTGCCACTCGTTGGCCCCCACTAACATCTCAAGGGCCGTCATCTTGCTTAAGCCAAGAGACTAAAGGTCTCTCTGTGTTTCCTACACTCTCCCCTAAAATGGCAGAACAATACCTCCTGAAAACTTTCTCAGGATCACCTCTAAAATCCTGTCCTCTAGCAGTCCTCCATATGACGGCCAATATTATAGCCGACCCACTCTGCAAACTAATGAACAATGTGATCCTATCCGGATCCTACCCTCGGAGCTGGAAGCAAGCTATCATCAGGCCGCTTTTGAAAAAAACTAATCTTGATATTACTGTTTGTAAGAACTATCATCCGATCTCCCTGCTTCCAGTTCCAGCAAAGATCCTGGAGATGCACCTTAATATCCATCTGATGGAAACTGCGGAACAGCAGCACTGGTTCAATGACTCCCAGTTGTCTTTAGGAAGCATCAAGGGACGGATACTGTTCTAGTTTCAGTATTAGGCGTCTAGTAGATGATGGGCAAGGGGTGGCGCTGATACTCCTGGATCTATCAGCAGCTTTTGATACCATCTCTCCTACAGTGCTGCTGGATAGACTCTAAGGCCTTGGCATATCTCATCAAGCGTTAGCTCTCCTGTCCACTTTCTTTAGGGAAGGATCCCAAAGGGTGAAGTTACAGCACTTCTATTCAGAGGTCTTTGCTTTGCCCTGTGGAGTGCCGCAAGGCTCATCTTTGAGCCCTACGCTTTTTAATCTTTACGTGGCACCCTTAGCAGCAATAATCCACTCCTTTGGAATGGAGGTAGTGTCATATGCAGACGACACTCAGATTATGGTGTCAAATCCCAAGAACTCTTGCTCGATAGCAGAAAATGTCTCACGCTGCATGACCAAAGTGGCAGAATGGATGTCATGTAACTTTCTAAAACTTAACGGGGAAAAAGACGGAAGTGATGATTTTTGGCCCAGGTACATCTAGCTGGAACAGTAGCTGTTGGCCACACTCCTTAGGAACCTGTCCTACCCCAGGAAATAAGGCCAAGAACCTTGAAGTACTGATGGACACTGAACTCAACTTAAATGTCAAAATAAATCATAGTATAATAACCTGTACCTGGATTATAAGAATGCTGAAGAAAATGTTCCCATTCATCCAACGGTCTGCTCGTAAGCAGGTCGTTCTTGCCCTGGTAATGTCCAGACTCGATTACTTCAATTCACTATGTCTGGACTCTAATAAGAGCATGCAGCATAGACTCCAGGTGGTGCAGAATGCATTGGCGAGACTTGTTCTGGACATACCCAGGGGACAGTCCGCTGCAAAGGGACTGGAGACCCTTCACTGGCTCACTATTAATGAGCGTATTAGCTTCAAATCTGTTTGCATGGTACATAATGCCCTTTACCTCCCATACCTAACAAGATTAAAAACAATGTTTGGTTGGTATCTTCCAGGCAGACTCCTTCGTTCTTTGACTACAGCTCACGGTACCGAGAACCAAAAGGAAAAAATGGAGTGACAGAGCTTTTTCTACAGCCACAAGTAAACTCTGGTATACCCTTCCACAAAACATAAGGGCCATCCCTCACCTTCTGCCTTTCAGGAAGGCTCTTAAGACATGGTTATTCTCCTTGTAGTTTCTTTCTCTCTCTAGAGGATTAGCGGGCTTTCTGGATGGTGATCTATAGCGCCTTGACGCCTTTGGGTAATTGCTGCACTTTACAAATTTAAATCAAATCAAATATGGTGGAGGCTATTGAATGCCTGCATTTGTTTTGTCATTTTGCGACGTATTTGCGGCAATTGCGGCTACCGATATAATATACAATATACAATTATAGAAAGAAAATGCGAAAATCTTAGAGGCTCACTTAAAAAAAATGGATGTTACAATTAAGAAATAGAATGTAAAAAAACCTTTGAAATTCACTGAAAAAACCAAAGGTTACATGGACGCTATAGTTAGGAATTAGCATTTTAAAAACCTTAGAAATTCATTGAAAAAAAACAAAGGTTACGAAGCCGTTATAGTTAGGAAATGCAATAAAAAAAACCTTAATAATTCACTGAAAAAAACAAAGTTTACAGGGACGTTATAGTTTGGCTGACATTTCACTTATACAAAACCAGAGAAATTCAGCAGTTATAATTAACTGAGCTAATGATAACTTGCGCCCTCGCAATGCACTACTTATGACCTCACATATTACATCTAGGGCTGGGCAGAATTGGCGTAGCGCCACTATGCAGAATTTTGGAAACAATGTGTGGAAAACGAGCGCACGTCCTGAGGGTCCATGTGCCCGGGACAGGGGTCCCTCGTGCCCGGGCAGGCTCCCCGATCTCCCCGGCCTGGCTGGGTTGAGAAGCAGGGACCGGCCCCGGGGCCTGGGTTTCAGTCAGGGCCTGGGGTTTGGGAGCCCCCGTCCTGTGGCCTGCCAAGTGTCCATCTGCCTGGGACAAGGGTCCCTGGTGCAGAGCCCCGGAGACCTGCAAGGGCAGGCGGGAGCCCTACAGCTATGGCTCGGCTCGGGGCAGGCAGATGGGAGTCCTTTTGGTCCCGGCCATCTGGTCACACCAATCCCCTCGGCCATCTGGTCGCACGCAATGCTTTCCAATGGGGCGACCAGATGGCCGGGCCGCCCTGGAAGTCCCGATGAGGGCTCATTCGCCTCCCCGATCCCAGCCAGGGCTCCAGGAGGTCAGGCATGTCCGGGCCTAGGGTCCCCTGAGTCTCTCGGTGTGCACGGGTTCCCAGAAAGAGGGGTAGCCTTCCTCCAGATTTCTAGGGGCAGGGTATGCTGGGACACCCCTCCCGGGCTGGCGGTTCTCAGCCGGGGACCAGATGGGCTGGGCCCGGACGACACCTCCCCTCCGTCCAGGGGCTCCCTCCTCCAGCCCACGGCGTGGCAAAGTGCCCGGTACGGGCTCCAGGGGTCCCGGGCAGTCCTCCCCCGGGCGTCTGGGCCCCAGGAGCGCCTGTGGGCCTCCCCATGCCTGGGGTCCAGCGTGGGGTCTCTGAGCCCCCCCCGAGCCCTGCAGCCCCCCGAGCCCTGCAGCCCCCTGAGCCCTGCAGCCCCCCGAGCCCTGAAGCCCCCCGAGCCCTGCAGCCCCCCCGAGCCCTGCAGCCCCCAAGCCCTGCAGCCCCCCGAGCCCTGCAGCCCCCCGAGCCCTGCAGCCCCCGAGCCCTGCAAGGGCAGGCGGGAGCCCTCCCGCAAAGGCTCGGGTCAGGCAGATTGGCGTTATTTCGGTCCCGGCCATCTGGTCGCACCAATCCCCTCGGCCATCTGATCGCACGCAATGCTTTCCAATGGGGCGACCAGATGGCCGGGCTGCCCTGGAAGTCCCGATGAGGGCTCATTTGCCTCCCCGATCCCAGCCAGGGCTCCAGGAGGTCGGGTGCGTCCGGGCCTAGGGTCCCCTGAGTCTCTCGGTGCGCACGGGTTCCCAGAAAGAGGGGTGGCTTTCCTCCGGATTAGTAGGGGCAGGGTATGCCGGAACACCACCCCCTGGGCTGGCGGTTCTTTGCCGGGGACCAGATGGTCTATGCCCGGACAACACCTCCCCTCCGTCCGGGAAGCGGAGCCCCCGAGCCCTGCGTGGGCAGGCGGGAGCCCCACCGCGAAGGCTCGGCTCGGGGCAGGCAGATGGGAGTCCTTTCGGTCCCGGCCATCTGGTCGCACCTTTCCCCTCAGCCATCTGGTCGCACGCAATGCTTTCCAATGGGGCGACCAGATGGCCGGGCAGCCCTGGAAGTCCCGATGGGGGCCCATTCGCCTCCCTGATCCCAGCCAGAGCTCCAGGAGGTCGGGCGCCTCCGCGCCCTGGGTCCCCTCCGTCACTCGGTGCGCACGGGTGCCCAGAAAGAGGGGTGGCTTTCCTCTGGATTACTAAGGGCAGGGTATGCCGGAACACCCCTCCCGGGCTGGCAGTTCTCTGCCGGGGACCAGATGGGCTATGCCCGGGCAACACCTCCCAGGCGTCCGGGGCTCCCTCTTCCGGCCCGCGGCATGGCAAAGTGACCGGGACGGGCTCCATGGATCACGGGCAGTCCTCCCCCGGGCGTCCGGGCCGGAGAGCTCCGGTGGTCCTCCCCGTGCCTGAGGCCCAGCTGGGGTCTCCGAGCCCCTGGGAAGCGGAGCCCCCAAGCACTGCGTGGGCAGGCGGGAGCCCTACCGCGAAGGCTCGGGGCAGGCAGATGGGAGTCCTTTCGGTCCCGGCCATCTGGGCGCACCTTTCCCCTCGGCCATCTGGTCGCACGCAATGCTTTCCAATGGGGCGACCAGATGGCCGGGCTGCCCTGGAAGTCCCGATGAGGGCTCATTTGCCTCCCCGATCCCAGCGAGGGCTCCAGGAGGTCGGGCGCGTCCGCGCATAGGGTCCCCTCAGTCTTGCGGTGCGCACAGGTTACCAGAAAGGGGGGTAGCCTTCCTCCGGATTAGTACGGACAAGGTACTCTGGGACCCCTCTCGGCCTAGCGGTCCTCAGCCGGCAGTTGGATGGGCCAGGATGCCGCCCCAGCCCTGGGTCCGTCCCTGGGCCTGCCTACTGGCAGGCTGCCCTGGATGGGGTCCGGCGGGCCCGGGGAGCCTCTCCCTGCTGGGCTGGATCCAGGGGCCCCGGGGAGGGCGGCCTCCCCACCCCAGGCTCCGTCCTCGGTCCTGCTGCATGGCAGGGTGCCCGAACAAGGTCCCGCAGGCCCGGGGAGGCTTCCCCTTTGCCTCTGGGCCCGGGAGCCCTGGCGGGCCCCGGCTCGGGTGTTCCAGCCCTGGGCCCCGTCCCCCGGCCTGCTGCCCTGCTGCCCTGCCAAAGGCCCGGGACGGGGTTTCATCGTGCCCGGGGAGCCTCCCCTTGCTCGGCTGGGTTCAGGGGCTCCCTGCGGCCCCGGGGAGGGTGGCCTCCCCACCCCGGGCTCC